>CM076576.1:250392261-250785177 GCA_034641835.2 Pinus albicaulis | reverse complement strand
GTATGTGTCGGAGGACACTTCTGAATCTACAGTCATTGGGAGTGGTTGGACTGATTAACCATAGACTCCCTCCTTTAGTTTATGGTTTCCACCTCTTGTGGGAACCTCCGAAAGGATAGGTCACCCTTCCACCTTTGTAGGGATCCTAACCTCCTCATTTTCCTCTATAAAAATAAGCTATCTCTCCTTGATGAAGCTAGTTGAATAGATAGCTGAAAGAGTTAGCAATCATAGAGAAGAGAAGCAATTATAGCTTCGGGAGAATAGTGCAGAGTGTGATTTTTTTTGTGTGATTGGGAACATAGTGTGATCTTAGACCTTTGTGTGTGAGGGTGTTGCAGACGTGCTTGGATACGGACCTGCCAAAGGAGAGCCTCAACATCAAGGCTTGGTTGTAAACTCTCCTTGTCTTTATCATAATAAAATGAAAAAGATGTTTATCTTCCACTCTTGTTTACATTTATAATGGGATTTCTAGCATTCCTTGATCAACTAGATAGGTTGTAATTGTTTGATGTTTGTCGTGGTTTTATGCTTGTCATGGTTTCTGGACTATCTGTACAGGTAATCGAACGTTGGCAGTAGCATGTATCAAACTTGAGAAGAGCAACAGATCAAGAAGCTTCGATGGAAGATGACAACATAGCATCAGAAAAGGGTAGGCCATCTTCTTTGCTCTGAATTTCATTTACAATATAGGAAGGTAGATGTTAGTATGTTCCCATAGTTTCTAGACCCGCCCTAGGGCTAGAGGGATCACCTCTGTCCATAAAGGGGATTTAGCTGGACAAAAAATTTATCTATTACACAACATTTTGTCATTGTCCCTGCAATCCCCATCTCACCCATTGGAGGGTCATTTATGTGACCAATAAGCAGTGTCATGCATTGCAAATACCATCATTGCGTCCCTTTACATGAGAGTAACATTCCTCTTGTTGACAATTCCCTAAGAAGAGACTCAAAAACCCTTGTTTTTTCCTTGGCACATGTAATCATTTATGCCCTCACACTGAAGAGGAAAATTAACACTGGGCTTGTGCCAGCTAGTGCTATGTCCTAGTTTTCCACCCGCGTCAAGTTGTTTATGGAATGTTTTTTAAAAACAGAGGGAGAGATTAGACTCCAACAACCTCAAGGATGAGTCATTGGGAGTGGTTGAACTGATAAACCATGGACTGCCTCCTTTAGGTTGATGGTTTCCACCTCTTATTGGAACTCCCTAAAGATTAGGCCTCCCTCCCACCTTTGTAGGGATCCTAACCTCCTCTGTTTCCTCTATAAAATAAGTTGTCTCTCTTAGTACAAGCTAGCTGAACTTGGAGAATTAGACATACTATAGCTGAATGACTAGAGAAGATAGAAAGAATTACGTTGAGGAGAGCTTGAGGCCATGCCTTGATCCCTTCTGAATTCCCTGACGAGCATCTGAGATGTGCTTTTCCTGAACCCCGTTGGAGGAGACTGTGACATCAAAGCATCAGTTGTAACTCTTCCTCCTATTCATTTATATACATCACTATTGTTTGGTTCCACTTTTGTGTTATGATATTTGTTTAATGCAATATGTTTAGCCCTATTTGACTGGTTAATAGTTATGAATGGAATTTTTTCATCTTGTATGTTATTCTTGTTTTATTTTTCTTTGTGCAGGCATCCAAGCGTAATGGTGAACAGATTGTGACTTGCTGAAGCAGGAGCGAGATGCCACCACTACTACAGCAACAACAACAGTGTTGGATTCTAGGTAGGTCAATCTATTGTGTTCCTTGTTCATTCAATAAGTAGGAAGAAATAGTTTAGTGTGTCCCTTTGTTTGAGACCCACTCTAGGGCTAGAGGGATCGTCTCTATTCGTAGAGAGGATTTACTTGCATAAAAAATTGGCGACTCCACTGGGGATCATTGCGAGTTTGTCGTTTCATTTTGTTGGGTCAGTTTCAATTATTACCTTTTGTTATCTCTATTTTCTTGTTTTCTTGTTTAGCTTTTCATCCTTTGTTCAACTCCAAAGTGTCAAGATTGACCTCTTCTCATTAGGTTTTGGTTTTTCCTCTTTTTCCCATAGTTACCTAGCTTGGAATGGATTTTCTCTAGACAGTCACGCCAATTGGTATAGGTTGCTCTTTTTGAAGTCATGCCAACCCCTGTATGGTGTGGATTACAGCCTTACAGTCACGCTAACCCCTGTAGGAATTGTTTTGACCTCCTTGATGAGTCTTTTGGTAAATTGTGCTTGCTTCTAGGTTATTTTTTATGCATAATTTTTCCTTTGGGA
This sequence comes from Pinus albicaulis, assembly GCA_034641835.2. Classification (NCBI taxonomy): domain Eukaryota; kingdom Viridiplantae; phylum Streptophyta; class Pinopsida; order Pinales; family Pinaceae; genus Pinus; species Pinus albicaulis. The sequence goes on along the minus strand of CM076576.1, from coordinate 250,782,900 downwards.
TTGTTTTAATTGTTGTCGACTTGCTTTTCTCAGTTGTTTTTCCATCTTCCTATCAGTTTCAGTTGAGGCCTTAGGGTTTCTAGGTGTCCCTTTTCATTGAGCCTTTGGTTCGAAAATCGAGTCAGTTTTTTTGTTGTTATTCCCATTTGTGGCTCGATTGAACTTAGTTTTCTTGATCTTTTGAGTGATTGCCTTGGTTGCAAAGTCATTTTATTTTCTTGATTGGTTCTTCGCCATTTTCCTCCAAGAATAGATTACATTACTTGTTTAGGATTATTTTGAAAACTGTCTCTTAGTTTGAAAGATTGCAACATTAGTTTGAGTGATTTCTTGTGCTTGTTTCGTGTTTTCTTGAGTCATTCAATTTCAATTCCTACGCAACACTTAAGCTAGTGTTTGTTTTTTTTTCTTCATGTAATTAGTGCATCATGTACTTATTTTCATTGAAAAAAAGAAAATAAAAACATATTTTGCATTCCTTCTTTGCATTGAAAGTGAAATACTCTTTTGCATAACTAGCATCTGATTATCTAGGAAAGAGTTTCATTTTCATATTTTGTTAGATGCATTAGTGGACTTCTTCACATAATTTCATTGTCTGCTTTTTGTTTGAAATATCTTTGTCCTTCTCATAACTAGCATTCATTGAATCAGAAATGACGTTCATTCGCATATAGCTTGCATTTAGGGATTTTTGAGATCCAACATTGATAGGACCTTAAAACTGAAACGTAATCCAAGATAAACTTGAAACTTATTTAATTAACCTAAGGAAGCATTGAAACCTAACGAAACATTTTTATTTTTCTAGGCTAAAGATGTATTCTGGCGTCTTAAAATCTAGTAGATGTCCTTCTCCATCTGGATTTAGACAACACTAGTACGAACTTTCACTCCCCGTACCATCACGTATATAAAGGAAGACCCTCTAGATTGCAATCCTTTATCCATAGGAAGCCTATTTTGCCACCTCATAACCATAATACATCAAGCACAGCATTTGGGGATACTACCTACACATAAGTTAAGTCCTGGGTCATTTCTATTTCATTCAATCACCAAGGTGTATATGGCAGTTCACGGAAGCCTGGTATACCCTCCTGCTTAGAGTACCTGAGTAGTCATTTTTGATCTTTTTGTGACCCTTTAAAAGTGAAAATATCATCGAGCGCTTGTCCTTTCATGCTTGTTTCAACCTGAAAGTGATACATTCACCTTTTTCCTGTTTCTCGACTCTTAAAATATGAAATGATAGAGTTTTGTTTCAATGCCTTAAAATATTAACTTCGCATGAAATATTCCTGGTTAAATTTATCTTCCTTAGTGCTTTGTTTTACGGTTGTTCCAATGGAAACGTTTCTAGAGTTTACCAGCAAAGGAATCCCCTCTGAAGGGAATCCTGGCCCTTTTCCTGCTTTAGGGAATGTTGGTGCTCCTTATATGGCAACATTGTCCCTTCCTGGGTTAACTGTTGGGTTGCCTGTTTGGTTATTCTCGACCTATGTGGTCTCGAGTGTTCCGCCCACTGTACAACCATCTCAACCATCTCCTCTGCCTGAACAACATCATGTTGATTCTAAGGTGAACCTCTCCCCTTCTTCACCTGTTTCTTCATCCTCCTCTTGTTCTTTGCCTGGTGAAAGTCTGAAATCTAGTAACCAGGTGGCTAAGAAGAAGAAGAAGACAAAAAAGAAGAAGTCAGCTAAAAGAGGCTAGGTCTGCGGCTATTGAGCCTTAGCTGACTTCCATCAATAAACCATCCAAGCTTCCACAGAAAGTGAAATTCCCTTGCAAGTTGTGTAAAGGTGACCATCTTCTTCGAGACTACCTTAGCATTCCCAAGGTACTTGAAGCATGGTCCAACAGTCGTCCACCATTTCCTTTGGCTTCTGGAAGTAATCTTGGTGGCATCTCTTTGACTAGTCATGATAAGACTCATAAGAAACAGGGAAAGATTACCAATCCTTGTAAGTTGTGTGAAGGGCATCATCCCATTCACCTTTGTCCATACATGGATGAAGCCACGAGAGTGTTGGACAAGACTACTATTTCTGCACCCTGCCTTCTAGCTAGTTACAAGAAGCTTTCTTCGAATCCTCTGCTAGTTGATTCAATGTTCATTCAAGAGTCATCCTTGTTTGATCTCATTCCCTCAAAAATTCAAATTCACGAATATGTTCCCAACCAACCATTGGTCGAGGAATCGGTCAATCTAATCTCTCCTGTCGTACATCAGGTATTTTCCATCGAGAGTGGATCTCATCCCCCTCATGTTCTTCTTGTTTGTTCAGATTCCTCAGACTTGGAGAAAGATTCTCCCATCCCTATAGTTAAATAAGATGCTCCTCCTGCTCCCACGATGGAGGTCCAGGAGGATGCTCTTCTTACTCCGATAACACCAGGGGATGACCATCTCAGTTCAATGGTACCCCATCCAAGTATTCTAATTTCTTCCTTCGATTGGAGTCGATTTGCGGGATACCACCTTTCTTCTTATGTGCCTTTTGAGATCACGGTACAGACCTTTGATGTGGTTGTACCCAACACCATTATAGATGAAGGTGAATTTTTTAGTATTATTTCTTCAACTACTTGGAAAGCTTTTGGTTCTCCACCACTTGTGCCTATTACGTAGAATCTATTGGCTTTTAACAGAGGAACCAATCAACCATTAGGGATCCTTTCGAAGTGGCCTATTACTTTCAGAGGGAAAACCGTCAATATAGACGTGGTGGTTGTTCCAGGTCCCTTGGATTTTAATTTACTCTTGGGGCACAATTATGCTTATGCCATGGGTGCACTTGTCTCTTCCCTCTTTCGTGTGATCTATTTTCCACACAAAGGTCAGATTGTGACCATCGATCAACTTCCATCCTTTGGTCCTGATGTGCTAGGTGGACCACCATCGAATCTTTAGGATATTTATCCACTATTTGTACCTTCCCAGCCACCGGTTAATTATGTGGCTACCTTCCCCATACCCTCATTCAATGATAGTGTCATTGTGCATCGTGCGTTGGGGGCATTGGGTCCTGATTTCCGAGATGTTGTTCTCCCATCTAGTGTGGAACTCTTGGAAGCCATGACTTCTTATTCATCATGATGAAATGTCTTCAGAGCATAGTTCGTTTTCTTGTGTCAAGCTCCTTAAAAAATGAAACAAGCTCTCCAAAGCATAGTTCCTTTCCTTGTGTCGAGCTCCCTAAAAAATGAAACAAGATGACGAGGAAAGTTCTTCTAATGTGTCCACCTCGTTAAAATAATGAAACACGTTCTCGTTCAATTCGAGTCTTTGATTAGATCTCGTAAGATCCCAGTTGAGTCTTTCTCTTATTTCGTAATTTGAAACTTCACTCCATCCGGTGAATGGACTCGAGCTTGGGGGGCATGTACCTTGAATTGAGTCACCATTCTGGGGGCATGCAAACTTATTTCAAGCATAGTTAGTTTCTGTTTCAAGAATGTGTAAAAACGAAATTGGTTTCTAAGCATAGTTTATCTTTGTTTCAAGCGTGCATAAAAGTGAAACCAACTTCAAGAAGAGTTTCCTAATTTCAAGCTTCTGTAAAAATGAAACCATTCTTGTTTTACCTCTCAGGATTACCATTTTATCAGCCTATTTTTCCAGATGAGCCTTGGTTTTCTCATTCCATCATCACCGTCTGCTCGGCCAATCATACGACTTCACTTTATTTTTTTAACCATTCCTAAGGAACCATTGCAATGAGTGGTCTTGTTAGCTAGCCTCTTAACCTTTATCATGTTTTGAGCAATTCCACCATCACTAGAACCAATTGCTACCCTTAATGCCACTCGTTCCTTCAAGAGGAGACAACTTTCAAATTTTTTCTGACTCTTAAAAACTGAAAATATTTCTGAGACTCTTGTCATTTTGAACTCGTTAAATGGATACGAAGTGATATCTACTCAGTATACATTTACACCTTTTTCAGGCTGGGATAGATTATTTCTGAGAAAGGAATACCTTAGCCTATCGTGAATAAGAGGTTCTTTCAGATATTGTTTTCTACCTTTTCGGATCTGAGAGACTATTTATGAAAAGGGCCATGATAGAGTTTTCTTTTCTGCCTTCTTTTCAAACTCTATAAACATGAAAAGATGTCAAGTTCTCCCTTTGTCAGACTTGTTAAACCCTGATGACATCGGATTTCATCACCATGAAGTTACTCGAGTTCCTCCTTCCTAGCGCTCATAAAATGTACTAGGTTGGATTTTTCTGAAGTATGAACTTACAGTACAAGCATATGCTATCACCTTCAATCTTGTTTTAAAAAATAATTGGGGTACTCGCCAAAAATGGTGGGGGAAAATCGAACCAAATTTTAGTTATGTTGGTAATATGTCACTCTTGAACATGGCACTTGTCCGCATTTGTGTTAGGTTGGGGACATCTCATTTCATCATTTTTGCCTCTATGGGTTTGGGTAATCTCTTTTGACCTCTCATCTACTCTTTGCCATGTCGTCATGACCTCAGATCCTTTGATTTCAAATACTGCCAAAACCAACGTCGTGCTGCTGATATGTTCAAGAGAATTTTTCCTCTGTAGTTTTCAACCTCCCTCTGATTCTCTTTTGATCCTAATTCACTATTATCATGTTCTTATGTCTCTTATCGATGATGTGGGAAACATTATGGCCCACCTTTGATCAGTTCACTTCCTGTCGACTTCAGCTCATTATCCAGGAATTTGATTGAGGGACTCTATTCTGGTACCTTGGAGCCTACATGCCCTAATGGCAAGTTCTTCACATTTGATGACAGGTTCACATCATGGGCCTTCGATCGGGTGATTTCACGGGTGTTCAACTTTAGATCACTATTCACATTTCGTGGATTGTACTAGTAGTACCTTGAGATCCATTGACATTATGGGTGGTTTCTCTAGCACTTGTTAATGGTTCACATCATTGACCGGTAATCAAGTGATTTTATATCATGTTCGACTTCAACATGTCTATTCGCATCCTTGAATTTGTACTTGTTCGGGTCGAGATGGGGCACAAGACACTGAATTTTGTCTGATAAAATCTAGGCTGTGGATTTTAGTGGATTATCATGACTTATTACATGACTCTTTTGATTGGATGCATGTGACCATACGTGAGTCTATTTTTTGATCCTTACTGCTGTATGGTTGTGTCTATACCTCGGATCTCAGTTTTTATACATACTCTATTATGGATGGTTGTGCTCGTACCACATGTTCATGTATCAGAGATATCATTTGTATTTGTAATTACAGGTTTTTCGACAATGATTTTTGGTTCAAGCACGTTCTCATAAAGAATTTTGCCCCTCCCTCTCCCTCGAACCTCATGCTTTAGGGGGAATCTATTACAGAACATTTTCTCACTGTCCCTACAATCCACGTCTCGCCCATTGGAGGGTTATTTATATGACCAATAAGGAGTGTCATGCCTTGCAAACACCATCATTATGTCCCTTTACATGAGAGTAACATTCCTCTTGTTGACAATTCCCTGAGCAGAGACTCAAAAACTCTTATTTTTGCCTTGGTGCAGGTAATCAGTAATGCCCTTGCACTGAAGAGGAAAATTAACACTGGGCTCGTGCCGACTGGCACTCTTTCCTAGTTTTCCACCTGTGCCAAGCTGTTTATCAAATGTTTTTAAAAAATAGAGGTGGAGATTCCACTCCAACCACCTTGAGGATGAGTCATTGGGAGTGGTTGAACTGATAAACCATGGAATTCCTCCTTTAGGTTTATGGTTTCTACCTCTTATGGGAACTCCCTAAAGGATAGGCCTCCCTACCACCTTTCAAGGGATCCTAACCTTCTCCTTTTCCTCTATAAAAGAAGCCATCTCTCTTAGTAAAAGCTAGTTGAACTTGGAGAATTAGACATACTATAGCTAAAGGACTAGAGAAGATAGAAGGAATTACATTGAGGAGAGCTTAATTCCATGCCTTCATCCTGTCTGAATTCCCTGACGATCATCTGGGACATGCTTTGCCTGAACCCCATTGGAGGAGACTACGATGTCAAAGCATCGATTGTAACTCTTGCTTATATTCATTTATATACATGACTATTGTTTGGTTCCACTATTGTTTTATGATGTTTGTTTAATGAAATATGTTTAGCCTTATTTAACCGGTTAATAGTTATGAATGAAATGTTGTCATATTTTATGTTGTTCTTTTTTTCTTGTTCTTTGTGCATGTATCCAAGCGTAATGGTGAATGGATTGTGACTTGTCGAAGCTAGAGCGAGAGGCCACCACTACTACAACAACAACGACAATGTTGGATTCCAGGTAGGTCAATCTATCATGTCGCTTGTTCATTCAATAATTAGGAAGCAAAAATTTAACATGTCCCTTTATTTCTAGACCCACTCTAGGGCTAGAGGGATCATCTCTATCCGCAGAGAGGATTTACCTGCATGACACCCAAGACAACACATTATATGTGATGAGCTCCATCATTATCTATAATTGGAGGGGTTAATTGTCACCTTTTTAGCCATATGAACCCTCTCTTTCTCTCATTTAAATTATATTATGGTCTTATGTCGCTAGTGTAGATGGTGACTGAGGCGTTCATACTTCGAATGCCTAATATGGGTTAAATGTAGGATAGTCACGAAGATATTGCACTTTTGATGAAGATTTTTCAATTGAAGCTTGGAGTAGAGAACAAGGAGATATTCTAGGGGGGTTTTCCACCTCCTTAACTCCCAAATGCATCCAAGGGATCCTCGAGATTCCCTCCAACAGCTCAAAATCAAAGGCAGCCAAGCAAGTGGGAGATCAAGTGCACCGAAGCTCCACTTCTGTTGCATTCAAAGAGGGCACATCTCCTAATTTTTAGGAAGTTGTTGGTAAGGTACCCTATAGGTTAAATAGGGATGAGCAGGAGATCATTAGGATTTAACATTTGAAAGAAGCTAATAGACTCTTAGCTCTTGTAATAGGTTTTTGAGACTTTTATGCTTATGTAATGAGACTATTTTCTGCAATCAGATGAGTATTCATATTGTCCTTCATTGATTTATTTTTAGAGGCTAGGCTTGTGGGTTAGGGCCCAATACATTGGCCTTAGTCTCTATTTTCTATTTGTTCATGTTTTTATGTCATTTTAGCTAGTTCTCTTTATGAGTTTTAGATAGTTTCCTTACATTTCAATTCATTGTTTTTTTTTTCTACCATTTTTCTTTGGTGTAGTTAAGCTTTCATAAATGTTGGTAGAATAGCTTATAAAACCATCTCTTTCATTCGATATTGAGGAGGGTATATCTTCACAATAGGAAAATTTTTCTCTTTAGTTTATTATTTCTTCGAATGAATAGTTACATTGTTGTAGTGTCATGAACATGTCTAGAATACTGAGTTAGATTTCTGTTTGAATGCTTAAGTAGGTTTTCTTTACAAATTCAAATCATATTTTACATTTCCTTAATCATATATTTTCCATTTTTTGTTGCATTAACAAATATTTTGCTTTCAAGTTCATTTCTCACCCGTCAAATGGCCTTCTTTTCATCAAATCGCCTTTAACCCTATTTTTGAGATTTTCACCTTCACACCGTGAGCAACTAGAGAAGTAGAAGATTGGCTTATAAAGAGGTTTTAAGCTTGGAAAAGGGGTTTTCCGCCTTATATTCATCCATGTACACCTTCATTCCACCTCCCCTATGCTTTTCACCATCATTTTTTGCCTCAGGTTTCCGTCAGACTGTTTCGTGTAGCAATTCATGACTTTCCTATAGCCCTGCATGAAACCTGTAGCAAAACTAGTAGTAGCACCAGTGGGCATCCCCTTAAGCCCAAAAACCATCATCAACCTCACCTATACCTAAAAAACCATAAACACACCTTCAGTTCTACATCCATGAGTTCAAACCCTTCCTAAGCTACCTTAGCACCTTCTCCTCCTGGCTGTAAAATAGTGCATTTACATGCATAATTAGGTCAGGATTAGATGCATGAGTAAAAGCATGATAGTTAAAGCATGAAGTAGACAAAGTGTCTTTATCCATTTGGCCAAAAAATGTGTGAGTAGAATATCCTTTGTTCTGCAATTTAAATTTAGCCATTTCCTTCATGAAGATTCCTAGTTTGCTTCTATTTCTTGCCATAGTTTAAATTGCACATTTATTTCCTTGCAGAATAGCTAGATGGATTTCCTTGATTCAGACTAGTCATTTGATCATTAATAGAGAAATGGTTTTCAGTCACTTTTAGTTCTAGGTCTAAATTAGAAGTGTGACAGACTTCACTTACAAACCCTAAAATAACACCCTTTCGTAGGACTCATAAGAGGATGACAAGAGTAGAGTGCATATTTTCTGTATATAGCACTATCACCTCCAATTTTTTACAAACCCCAGGTTGATAAAGTAAAGTAGAGTAGCCTCTGGGAGTTGCAACATTATTGGTGCAATACCAAGGCTCACCACGTTTTGGCATTGTTGTTGGTAAGGTCTCTAGTAGATGCTTTGATTATGTTTTAGCATTCTTTCCTGCTTTAATTTTACATCCTATTTCAAAAATATTTAAAAGTATACAAAAAATATATGATTTTCATTCCTCTTAGGAGTAGGGATACTCAAGGAATTTTTTTACCAAAAATCCCCACATCCCTGTATATTCACCCTTCATTCTTGTTCAATGACTATGAGGTTGAACACACCATAGGTGAGCCTTTTGAAAATTTTGAATAACCTATTGGAGAAGAAGAAGAAATTATTACACCAAAGCAGCTTGATTCACCTATTCAAGCCATGGATGAGGCTGAAGCCTAGGGAGTCTTTCTCATTAGAGAGACAGAAGGGGGAACTAAAATGAAGAAGGTAAGCCCCTCATGCCCTCCACATTTCCATGGACTTACCTATGAGGAACCTGAACATTCATGTTTGAATTTTATGTTGTCTGTAGGCCCTATGACTATGCCTCAAATGATCAAAAGTTGAAGCTATTCCCATCTACCCTTAAGGATGCATCCTTACATTGGTTCATGGGTATACCTAGGCACAGATGCAAGAAACCCTCAACAACAAGTACATGGACTACTGTAGGTCCAAGGAAACTAAAGAGGAAATATTCATGATGACTCTAGGTCGTAATGAATCCCTAGAGAACTATGAAGAGAAGTTATATTTAAATTATAAAAGAGCTAACTACACCCTTGATCATGTATGACTTAAACTAGTACTTTTGTGAGGGACCAAGGAGTAATTGATAGAAACCCTAAATATGTTATCAGGAGGAGATATCTACCAACTCCCTTATGAGACAATCAAAATTGTTTTCAGGAACCATTCTAGGGCATCTAGGAAGAAAGGCAGAGCTAGCCAAAGTATGACCAACACCCCTTCATCTTCCACCTCCATCAAGCATGAGATTGGAAATATGTTGGAGGATTTCAAGAGTGAGATGTTGCACACCTTTGTGTTGCAAATGGACACAGTGAATATCAAGAGGAAGCAAGAGTAAGCATAAAGAGCCTTGGCTACATTTTTCCCTATATGTACTAGAAAAAACCCTTAGAATGAATGTTCGTTAAATTTCATAGAGATTTTCTTAGTTTGTGAGGAGAATCATGCCATGAATAAGTGTCCCTCCTTACCTGGACTCAAATATATATATTAAGGTGGGGAAGTTGGACCAAATCAACTGTGTTTCATCAACTAGAGAAGGCCTATAGGCCCATGGTCATATAAACATGGTACGAAAGGTTCACCTTATTCCTATTTTCACAACAATCAGAATGCACCTATGCAATCTTGGTACACCCCCACTCCTCCATCTTGGCCTACACCTCCTACGTGGCCTTACAATCCTCCATATCATCCTCAGCCAGTGAACCAACCATTTCAACATTATGTTCCTCAACCACCTCAGTGGAACAAACCATCCCAAGGGTGGAGGGCTCAACATAATAAACCACCTCCTCTAATGCCTCCACCCCAACCTCAACCTCAGCTTACTCATTCTTCTCCACCGAAGCTGCCCCAAATGTCTGCATATCCCAATCCGAACTTGAACAATAGACATACACTTTAGGTTTAGAATGGAGAGACATCATATCCATATTATGTTGTGGAGATATAAGAGATTAATCCCAGGTAGGGAAGAGTACTCCCAAACAACCATCCTCCATTTCCACCTGTAGAGGTTGAGGAGGAAAAGAAAGAATGTAACACTCAGATACAACAACCTCCTTTTTCTGATCACTTTATCCACTCTTGTTAGCACACCCCAGAGGAGAAAAAACTTCTGGGAGAACTAAAAAAAATTCTGTCAAAATAGCCCTTCTCTAGGCCATTAAGGATGTCCCTATTTACAATAAGATCATCAAAGAAAATTGCTCCAAGAAACCTGAGATAAAGAAAAAATATACCCCCACCATAAATGTAGTAGGAAAATTGTTTGACTTAATTTTGGGAAGGGTGATCTTTCCAAAGGACCTAGACCCTGGTATTCGAGTTGTAGATGTGGACATAGATGGTGTCATAGTCCCCAATACTCTGATTTATCTTGGGGTTGCCATCAATGTAATTACCAGGGAAACTATGCTTAAACTCAACCTCCAAGGGACTTTAAGGAAAACCACAATGATGGAATTGTAGGAAATAATCTCTTTTCTTTATTAAATGGGTTTAGTGGGTATAACCAGATCCAAATTAGCCCTGAAGACTAGGACAAGATTAGTTTCACATGTCATTGGGGTACCTTCGGTTACATAGTCCTACCCTTTGGGTTCTGCAATGCCCCAACTACATTCGAAAGAGATGTCTTGAGCATTTTCTCTGAGCTAGTCCATGTCTCAGTTGAAATATACATGGATGAATTCACGCCCTATGGGGATAACTTCCAAGAAGTTCTCTCCAATTTGGGAAAAGTGTTGAGAATGTGCATTGAGATGTATCTCTTCCTAAGCCCAGAAAATTGTGAATTCTTGAAAAGAGTAGGAGTATTATTGGGCTACTCAATCTCCCAATTAGGAACATAGGTGGACCTGAATAGAATAACCATCATAAAAAGGGTACATGGTCCTCAAAAGGAGAGAGATTTCAAGAGTTTCTTAGGCTTATAAGATGTCTACTATAGAGGGTTTATCAAATATTTTAGCAAGTTGGCTTCACCACCATTTAGTTTGTTGGCCAAAGACTCTAAGTTTACCTGGTCTAGTGTTTGTTAAGAAGATTTTGAGCTCATTAAAGGAAAGTTAACTACTTCCCCCATTCTTTGATGTCCAAATTGGACTCTTCCTTTCCACATCCAAACAGATGCATCAGAAAAAGCTATGGGGGAAGCCTTGGGGCAGTTAGAAGACAAATTATGTTATGCAATATATTTCATTAGTAAGAACGTGTCCAAGTCTAAACTTAATTATACTATCATAGTGAAGGAAATGTTAGCCATTTTCCATGCTTTAAACAAATTTATACATTATATCACTGGTTATCAAACCTTTGTACACACTGACCATGTAGCCATCAAATATTTAATGAGAAAACCTAATGTTAATGCTAGAATAATTAGATAGTTGTTATTATTACAACAGTTTTACCTAACCATTATCAATAAACCTGGAAAGGAGAATGTTGTTGCAAATTTTTTATCCAGGTTATCTCTACCTACAGATTAAGAAGGAATGGTCGATGACCAACTCCCGGATGAACACCTCTTTTCTATCTCAACACTCTCTCCATGGTTTTATGACATAGCTAACTATTTGGTTGCTGAAATTTTCCCTCTGAACCTCTCATCTAAGGAGAAGAGCAATATCATCAGAAAAAAGTGCCCCTTTCACCTAGATCAGGGGAGATCTCCTTAAGCTGGACCATGAAAAAATTATTAGGATATGTGTGAGGGAGGAAGAATTTTTTGACATCCTCTTTGCATGTCATGATAGCCCTTGAGGAGGCCACTTTACTGCAAAAATGACAACCTTAAAAGCTTTGTAGGCGGGTTACTATTGGCTTGCGCTTCACCAAGATGCCAGAAGATATAGTAGCAGATGTGACTAGTTCCAGAGGATGGGGAAACCTACACAGAAGGATGATATGCCTTTGTATCCTTAGGTGGCCATAGATCCATTTGAAAAGTGGGGCATGGAATTCATTGGACCCATTAATCCACCATTTGGGAAAAAAAATTATATCATGGCCTGCACTAACTACCTGATAAAGTGGGTTGGAAAAAAAATTGTAAAGGTAGAAGCCAAGGAGAAGGTATCGGAATATATGAGAGAGAATGTGTTTTAAAAATTTCGATACCCCAGAGAGGTAGTCACTGATCAGGGGGCACAATTCACATCTCATTTCATTAAGAATATTCTGAGGAGTCACAAGATAAATAATAAGACTTCCATTTCCTACCACCCTCAAGAGAATGACCAAGTGGAAGTGACCAATAGAGCCTTGGAGAGTATCCTCACTAAGGTTTTGAGCAGCAACATAAAATATTGGGCAGACATATTGGTAGAAGCTACTTACCCCTACAACACTACTTGGAAGAAAACAACATGGTTCACTCCTTATGACTTGGTCTATGGGAAGAAAGCTCTGCTTTCAATTGAGTTTGTGTTCAACACCTTAAGGTTGGAAGTTGTGTTAGACATGGATATAACAAAGGCCCAACACTAAAGGTTGGTGGAATTAAATGGGTTGGATGAGTTTAGGATTCAAACACTCCCTCACACAAAACTGATTCAGCTGCAAAGGAAGTTATGGCATGACAAACACATTAAGGATGATACCTTTCAAGAAGGATATTGGGCACTATTGTATGAATCAAGGTTCAATTATTTCAAAGGAAAATGACGAAAATATTGTTGGGACCCTCGAAAGTGGACAAATGTTATGATAATGTTGCACTTTAGATGAGGACCATAGATGAGGAGGGGTTTCCCTTGCTTTTCAATGGTTACATGCTCAAAGGTTACAAAAAGCCTGTGTCTAGGGATGAATTTTTAAATTCCATAAACAGGGAGGTGTATTTCATTGGAGACTCCATAGTTTCGAGTGCCTGCCCCTCTTAGAAAAAAAGAGGAAAAAACAAAAATAAACATGCATGGGTGAAAACCTCTTTGAGGCACCCAAGGCCAACTCGAGGGTTGGAAACCTCCATGAGGTAATCCTGAAGCAAAAAAAAGAGGAAAAGAACAAGGAATAAAATATTCTTAGGTGAAAACCTCCTGGGGAGCCCAAAGCATGCTTGTGGGTTGAAAACCTTTGTAGAGGAAGGCCACCTGCCTTTAAAAAAAGGGGGTGGGGGGGGAGAAGAAAAGAGAAAAGAAACAAAAATAAAAAAGAAAGATGATACCAATGCAGTCACTTGTTTTTTTGTTTTGTAGGTTATTTATAAAAGATGATTTTTGGATCTGGAGGAGAAATATTTCCTCACTTATCCCTCCTATAGTTACACACTCCATGATCCACTCCAGTATGCACCCGTTCATTCATTTCACGTCACAAGTAGGCATCAAATTCCATTTTTCTCCCTGACTGTAATTTCTACAGGAAAGTCTACAAGCTACAGGATCCTGTAGCACTACGGGAAAGCCTTTAAATGCTACAAGAAACTTATTTATGAGGAAATAAGCTCTCTCGAAGGTTTCTAAACTTCAAAAATACCGTGATAATTTATTTTTTTCCTATACATACTGCTTCTAACCCTCACTTCATTCCATGCACAATGATTCACTCTCTGAACCATATGTTTCACCACTACGAGCTAAATCATTTATACCTTGGCATGAGACCTCTTCCATTACATATGCATCACTCCACTCATTTCGTCACTCCATCCCTGACCTCCATAAATCATTTCACTTCATCCCTAAGAAATGTGGATCCCCAAGAATTAGAAAGAAGGTTTCTAGAGGGAGTTGGAAAGTTTCCTGTAGCAATTATGTGTATGGTACAAGAAGGAAAACAATCTAAAGATACACTGAAGAACATGGCTTCATAGAACCACTAGCATAATCAAGGAAAGTGAACACATCAGCCAAGACACCTAAGGACCTCCATGCAACACCTACGAGAAGAATAGAAGAATAAAAAGTTAAGCAGCTCACTTAGAAAAAAAGTAGCTCACTCATAAAACAAGTTGCCCACTGAGAAAATAAATAAAAAAATAAAAACAAAGCATGAGAAAGATCATGCCGACAACACGAAACTCCATTTACCTGCGCCATATCATGTCTGCAACACACCAACACTAGGTAGGCTTAGGTATGGCCCTTCACCTCTGACTATGCACTCATAATGATCAAAATAATTTAATGGCGATGTTTATAGACTTAAAAGGAAAAAATATGGCCATTTAATTTGGACACCTTTGTAAAGTTAAACTGAATGAAACATTTAAGCATACATGCCACATGGGAAAATCAAGTCGGTCAAGGGGGAGTGAACAAGGACAAGGAGGTGATTCCGAGGCCAGGGAAATGGTTAACCAGAGTGGGACAAATGGTCCCAAAGAGGAAAACTCATGCCAAGTACAAGTCAGAACCCCACTCCAAATTCGATTGAAAATACGATAAAGGTAAGGTCTGGCTCATTATACCCACTCCATTGAGAATTTCGAGAGAAATAGTAGATGGAAAGTCATAGGAGCCATGAGAGAGAAGAGCATTGTTGAAGGCTAAGTCTAATATTGCATGCACCCTCGTGCTACAAGAAACAGTGAAGTGCTACAGGAAACTACACAGGAAGATCAACATGGATAAGGAGAGAAAAACAGAGTCACCTTTTGGTGAAATTACTTCCTAAGGCCACCATCTCCCAAGAAAAAACATGAGAGGAAAGAGGTAATTGGTTGCCACCCTTCAGAATTTAAATTTCTCCATAAAATTTACACACATTCAGCTATAATTTGGGAATTAAATGGTGAAATTTGAATTTTTTTGAGACCATAATATCCAATACCTCTTCAGAAGTAACACTCAAACAAAATCCATCCTACCACCTTCATATCAAAGCCATAAAAATGGGAGGTAGATTTAGTAGAAGAGAGCCCATTGACACTAAAAGAATAAGACTGCATCATCAAGTAATGGACATTTTCAAGAAGCAACAATGGATAGGTTTCTTTGAGCTTCAGAAGGGATTTGATGAGGAGATAGCTCAATATTTTGCAGTGGCCCTGCAATCACACTTAGAGGAGAGAGCCACCATTGTTTTTAAGGGCCTAGCCATCACACTTTGACCTAAAATAATCGATAGAATCACTATTTTTCCCTTATGATTCAAGTGGATTAACGAAAGGATACGAAGCACTGCAACCAAGAAAATATTCTTTCTGGCGTGACAAGAGTTCATTGAGGACAAGAATGCAGTAAGGGGAGAAAGCCTTCCGTACCCCTGGGATGAAGTAGCCTTCCATATCATGAAATTCATTTCCTATGAAGGAAGACTTAGTGTAGTATATGGATACCATTTCAGGTTGTTGAATGAACTTATATTTCAAGGATAACTCCCTATAGAACAAATATTTACCATCCCTCATTTCCTCTTGAACTCATAACATACATGAGAAAAAAGGTGATGGAGAGGAAATACCAGCATTTGGTTCATCATGGCCTTATCAAAATGATAGTGGATGATTGCCCAAGTAGATTAAACATCCCTATGTCTTGTTCCTCGTTCATATAAATGGATAGAGAAGCCTTCATAGCCACCCAAATAAGAAAAACCTATGCCTCTAGTCTTAGAGACAGGGAGGTATAAGGAGAAGTAGAGGAGGTTTAAGATGAGGAAGAAGAAGACGAGATGGAGGTTGAAACAAAAAAAGCAAAGATATTAGAACCAGAGAAAGAAAAAGAAAAAGAGGGTAATGAAATAGAGAAGGAAGAGACTGAGGGGAAGAAGGAAGAGAAGGCAGAGGAGAAGGAAATATTTCACCCTATGCTATGCTAGGCACTTATACCTATCCTAAACACACCATCATATCAGAAGAGATAACAAATAAGGAAGTGGCTTCTACCCTAGCCACTTTTGGCATACCAGTGAAAGAAAAGAGTAAGAGACAAACATCCATGTATTTCAGGACTACGAAGAGCCAAAGGGTGAGGCAAGGGAAACCATAGACTCCATCTAAAATACCTATTAACATTGAGGAGTCACCCAAGAAGGATGATGAAATAGAGATAGAAGAAGGAAAGGTTGAAGAGGTCACCTTAATTGTGAGGACCCCTGTGACCTACATAAAAATACATTCAGCAAGGTTGGAATCCCATACACATCTACCAACCCCCACAAACCCTCAAAAGATAGAAAAAAGGGAAAAACAAGCAAGAGAGGGTTTGCCACAGAAAAAAGAATATTTTTCTACAGGAAAATCTGTCTTTGATACAGGAAACTCCAAAAATCCTAGAATCAGAGAAATAAGCCTTGGATAATGGAGAAAAGACACCTATGGGTGGGAAAGAGGCGCAAGAGGTTGAGGAAAAACCACAAGATGAAGGGAAAGATGCCAAAGGGGAGGAAGAGAGAGATGACAAGGAGGAGCCTACCTCACGAAGCCTACCCCACCAAAACCTGTCCCCAATGATGTATCAATAGTGCCACACCCTAGCCCTCGGCCAAATATCAAATCCTACTATACATTTATTGAAGGAGATATATTGATTCCTCACAATTTTACAATACATTTATTCTGTGAGTTTGAAGAGAAGAGGGTACGCACTCATCATTGGATGAATATTTCTACAACCAAAGGTGTGCATGACATAGGGGCCATGGAGGAAAAATTGATTAAGTAGGGAAGGGATTTATCTGATGTTAGGCTCAAAGGATCCATGTTAAAAGAGAAGCTTTAGGAATCCCAATGAGAGAATGTGAGATTTCAATATCATATTCAGTAAAAAGACAAACAAATGGCCACCATGGCAAACTTGTGCATGTAGGCCACTCAACATAGATACCCATCAGACTCCTATAAAGTATACCTCAAAGAAAAGTGGCTCCTATTTCAAATAAGGACACAAAGCTCTCATGGATCCTTATCTTTTCAGAACTGTAGACAATTCATTGAATTTTGCAACTATTCAGGTATGAAGGCATGGAAAAGACGGAAAAATTATACATGCACAATATTGTGTTGAGAGACTTGAACATTTGGTACCCTAATACTAGAATGGGAGACATACAGTTAATGAAATTAGCCTATTGTATTGTTAATGAGGAAGCTAGAGCACAGGATGTAAGGAGGGTCATGAGGAAAGAAAACAGGGATCCTATACACATTAGGGAAGAACTATTCAGCCCTAGTGGATTCATCAACAACCATCTCAAGGTAGAAAAGGCTGACGCACTTAGAGAAAAATACCTCATAACACAAGCACAAGCCATGGCCCATTTTCATGATGTTTCTAGGTGGTTAGGTGATAAATGCATAATGGATAGTAAAAGGAGATGGAATAGCCTCCCTCACAATCTCAGAAACATGGAATACCACACACCAGAGAGATTAAGAAGTGTTATCGAAAGGCAACCACTATACAGGAGGGCCATGTAGGCTAGGAAGATTTAGTGGCTTGGTTTGAAACTTAGTCCACGCTTGCTGTTGGGACTTAATGATGGGAAAAACCAAGATGAGCAGAATAGATAATGGGAGGAAGCATAAAATAATGATGGCTTTTACCCTCCGGAAGGGACTCCCACACTTCTTCCTTGGGAAGTTAGAGGGTCCATTAAAGCTTTGAAATAGACGCACAAGGAGGACTAAGTTGCTTAGAGGATGAGAAACCATTTGGTAGGGGGGGTTGATGAGATCCATATTTAGGTATAATTGGAGTGGTTAATTGTCACGTTTTTAGCCTTATTAACTCTTTATTTCTCAAATTTTAATTATATTATGGTCTTATGTTGCTAGTGTAGATGATGATTAAGAATTGTCATACCTTGAATTCCTAATATGGGTTAATTGCAGGAAAATCATGAAGATATTGCACATTTGATGAAGGCTTTGGAATTAAAGCTCAAAGTAGGCAAAATTAAGAGGTTATAGAGGGGTTTTCCACCTCCTTAACTCCAAAAGGCAGCCAAGGAATCCTCAATATTCCCTCGAACAACTCGAAATGAAAGGTTGCCAAAAAATTTGGAGATCAAGTGCACCAAAGCTCTAGTTCTCTTGTAGTCAAAGATGACACATCACCTAACTTTTAGGGTGTTTTTGGTAGCTACCCTCTAGGTTAAATAGGGCTCAGAAATAGGGCTGAGCAAGAGCTCATTAGGATTGGAACTTTGAAGGAAGCTAATAGACTCTTAGCTCTTGTAATTAGTTTTTGAGACTTTTATGATTATGAAACAAGACTATTTTCTGCAATAAGATGAGTATTCAGATTTTCCTTCATTCATTTAGTTTTGGAGGGCTAGGTTTTTTGGTTAGGGCCTAATCTATTAGCCTTCTCTCTTGTGTATTCATGCTTATTTTTATGTCATTTTAGCTAGTTTTCTTTATGAGTTTTAGCTATTTTTCATACATTTCCATTCAATGTTTTTAGTTTTCTTCCATTTTTATTTGTTGTAGTTAATCTTTCATAAATGTTGGTGGAATAGCTTATAAACTCATAAAGTTGTGTGTTAGGCCTCCCTCTCTCACCTCTTTCATTGGAGCTTTAGGAGGGAAGATCCACACCACATGCCAACTTTCCTCTTTAGTTTATGATTTCTTGGAAAGAATAGCTAGGTTATTGTAATTTCATGAACATGTCTAGAATACTGAGTTAGATTTATGTTTGAATGCTTAAGTAGGTTTACTCTCCAAATTGAACTCATCTTTTCCATTTCCTTCATCATATATTTGTGAATGTTTCTTGAATGAACAGGTAGTTTTATTGCAGGTTCAAGTAGCATAGCACAGAGGGAATTCACCAACACCCTTAGCTTCATTTCTCACCCATCAAATAACCTTCTTTTCATTAAATCGCCTTCAGCCCGATTTTTGAGATTTTCACGTTTACACCATGAGAAATATTAGAATTTTAAGGCATCCTTCTCAATAGCTTTTGAGCTTGGAAAAGGCATTTGACACTATTCGTTCATCCAATTACATCCTAACTCCACCTCCTCTATGCTTTTTCCCATCATATTTTGCCTTAGATTTCCCTCTGACTCTTTCCTGTAGCAATTCAGGACTTTCCTATAGCACTACCAAAAAATTGTAAAAGAAACAATATCAACACTAGTGGGCCTCTCCTTAAGCCCAGAAACCATAAAAACCTCACCTAGACCTACAAAAACCATCAAGACACCTTCAACCTTGCATCGATTAGTTCAAACCCTTCCTAAGCCACCTTAGCAACTTCTCCTCCTTGTTTCAAAATGGCGCATTTACAAGCATAATTAGGTCATGATTAGATGCATGAGTAAAATAATGATAGTTAAAACATGAAGTAGACATTTTTTTTTCCATTTCTCCCAGCAATGTGTGAGTATATTAGCCTTCTTTTTGCAATTTCAATTCAGGCATTTACTTCATGAAGATATCTAGTTTGCTTCTATTTCTTTCCATAGTTTAAATTGCATATTTATTTCCTTGCAGAATAGATAGATGTATTTTCTTGCTTCATAATAGTCATGTGATGGTTAATAGAGTAATAGTTTTGAGTCACTTGTAGTTCTAGGTCTAAATAAGAAGTGCGACAAACTTCACTCAGAAACCCTAGAAATAGCACCCTTTTGTAGGACTTAGAAGAGGATGACATCAGTATAATGCATCTTTTGTCTATATAGTATTTTCACCTCCAAGTTTGTATTAACCCTAGGTTGGTAAAGTTAAGTAGAGTAGCCTTTGGGAGTTGCAAAATTCGTGGTGCAATACGAGGGCTCACCAATTTGATTGAGGAAGTCCTCACCTATTGAGGTATTAAAACTCAAATGCTTTATATTATGGTGGATGTACATTTAAATGACTTTTCAAACCATTATTTAATTTTCTTCTTTTTTTCTCTATACAAATAAAGAAAATATTCTTCTGCTTCAAATATGAATAAAGAAAACCCAAACCGCAGGTGATGTCAAACTAGATTATGTCCAAAGTGTTCGTTTCATTCAAAAAAATAGACCAACTAACTAGTTTCTCTTCATCAATGTAGCAGGAGGGTTATCTTAAATGAAATATAGGTTTCTAAACAATTTATCTCTTTCCAATTGAAGTGTCTTTGTATCTACACCAATAATATATTTTTCCATAAGAGTGGCATCAACATCTACATCATGGTTCTAGGGCTCTATTTTGATCTCAGGATGTTCATTGAATATGTTATCCAATGCATTCTCACAAAGTTATGGATTTGAATTATTCGACAGGAAATAAAACCAATTAACCTTTATGTCATGCTTTTAAATGTTGCAACAATTGTGAAAAAAGTAGAAAAATTAAATTCACACATTATAAAATATGTGCAATAATAGGTGAGAAGGTACTTCTTACCTCAACCTATTTGAATTCTCACTTAGAAAGCATGGGTTATTCTCCCATGAGGACAACAATCACTATCTAAAATTTTCTTTCTCTTGCCATTCATGATTGAATTTTCTTCTATTTCTTGTTGTTGTTAAAAATCCTTCTAATTTCAATATTTCTTTAACTGATAACAAGTTCTAATGATCTTTAGCAACATATATAGCAACCAATCCATCCTACAAACACATTTTCTCTTTAATTAGATAATTTTTTTTCGTCAAATAACAATTCTATGACTCAAAAACACTATTGGTCTCCTAATTTCCATGAGGAAACTCATGAAAACCTTCCACCCACATCCCTAATTGCAAAGAGAATTACATTATTCTAAATGTATCACCTTTATAGATTACAAACATCGATACAGTATGAATTTTTTTTTACTTATGAATATTTTTGCTAACAACCCAATTATTGAGGAAATAATCTAAGAGATTCTCTTCATATCAAAATTTAATAAAAAAAATGATTGATTTCTTCATACACCTGATTATTGAGAGTGTGTTTGATGATTAAAAATAACTAACTAAACATCTCATTTTATTTTCTAGAACTAGCGTACAATTGGTTCACTTTTTTTCACCAAGCCCTCCATACATACCAAACACATAAGATCACATCACAACCAATGATTCTCCTAGCATATTCAATGCATTTTAGTGTGATGTTTTTAGAATAATTGTAAGTTTTATTATATCATGACAATATTATAGTTCCCTTAAAGTAGTGATTTCATCCAATTCATAATCAACCATGAATGCATTGAATTTATAATCAAGATGGATTGGGAAACACATGCGCATGAACTACTCCAACCATAGTGGAATGTCATTTGATGTGTTTCATGATGCCATAGCCCATGCAATTTTCACCCTGCTTTTTTGTTCATCAAATGTAATGGGTGGATACAATCGATATTGTGATATTGAATGTTACATAAAGTAAAAAAAAAAAGTTATTAATTAAATTTAATGTCTACAACTTAGATAAGTATATTTAATCAATCATTGGCATCCCACTTACTCCATATTTATTTGAATTAAATGTTAAATCCATTTTTATTAATATATAGTATGATACCTTAACCATTGCCTCAACCATCCCATTTATTTGAATTCCTATTATAAAGGGACATCCACAACATTGGGCTTTAGGAAAAATAAAAAATATTGCCAAAGCTTTTGATACCAAAAGCTTACACTCATTTCATCCTTTTCTATGGAGTTGATAATTTCCATTCTCCAACCTATTATACATGTTTATAATATATTTCCCATATAATAATAAGTCTCTATCCTCAGTGATTGCATCCATGTCAACATGTATCTTAATGTGGGTATTATACACCATATCAATAAATAATCCAAAAAAGAATCAAATCTCTACATAAGGAAGAACCTCCCTTTAAAACTTGTTCTTATGCAAGGTGTTGGACTCACCTGAAGTATCATGTTGGCCATGAAAAGGTAAACCTTCTCTATCTTCATCTTCATACATATTTAAAGTTAGTATTGTTATATCAAGACTTCCATTCATAGCCTTTCAAATAAAATGACATTGATAATCCATTTTCTGCATAAATGAGGTCCTTTGTTTAGTTGAAGGCTCTCCTCCTCTCTTTTTTGGGCCAAATGAACAGTAATATCTACACCATAAATTTTGAAATGTTACTAGATAAAAAGAATGTTAAATGTGGTTTCAAAGGACATAGACAATGCATTTCTGAAATACTTACACTTCAAATAGTAATGTAGTCATAACTCTTTATCTTGGTTTTTTGTTCTATTTCGATATGAAATTACTTGAAGCAATGTGATTTGATTCATCCCTGCTGATAAAGTCAGAAACTCTTTCTAAAGAGATTGAAGGAACCCAATCAGAACTATTGTTGTTTAAATTTTTTATGTCGAAATTAAGTCTTTACAAGAAAATTCCATTTTGTTATTAAGATCTTGCACCTCAAGATCCATGATGTGCTCCCATTCACCATGCTTTCCCATTTTGAACTGATCCTGGCAAGCAATATGGAATAACATAAGAGAAATTACTTGTGTATAAAAATTTTAGCAACAAAGCTATCCATTCTAGATGAAAACAATGAAAGAAAATTGATGAAAGAAAACATTTGAATGTATCATGGTCATACAATAGTTAAAAAAAAATAATTCTAGGCCAAGATAATATGAAAAGAGAAACCAATTACCTTTTTCTACTAATATATATCTAATGGAATACAATGTATAACACATGGAATGCAAAAATATCCTTTTTTTACTTGCATCCATCTCATTTATAAATCCTCACGTAGGTAAATCCTAGGATTAGTAAGCCACTTTAACTTTTCATATATCTACTTGTTTAGGTTTGAAATTATTAACATCCACACAATTTTGAATAGTCACGCTGTATAGATAAATGAGTGTTATCAAACATTTCCTTCCATCCAATTCAAAGCCAATTTCATTATTAAGCCCTCATTTATATTGAACATTGCAATTCTATCACAACTTCACTCTCCCACACATTTTGTAATCTAAACCCCTTTTTGTATATTGGTTCCATTACTTAAGGGATCAAAATTTTAGATATTTTTTATAGTAATAGGTTGACAAAACAATAGAATGGTTCTTTGTGTTTCTATATTTTAAAATATATATTTTTGGAGGAGTAACATTGCACAAAATATGTAGTCAATCATTTGAGTACAACAATAATGGAGCTTGAGTGCACCATTCGTTAAAATGATAGAGCTTTAGTATCATATGCAGGCTTTACGGTTCAAGATGATAATCCATGAAGACCTATGAAGGGAGAAATATGCTACCATCAAGAGGTATAAAAAAGAGTTTTGGAAGACATGGAAAACCCTAGTATTAAAACTCCAGTGACAGAGTGACACATGTAATAGAGTGTATTGATATCATTAAAGATTATGCTAAAAAAATAATTGATGAATGATTTTCATTCATCTCTAAAGGAAGCATCTATTTATACACAAGGGTGTTCCTAGAGGTGGGGTGTTATGAAACCAACTCCAAAAATAGAAGAAAACAGAGATCAACGCCTTAGAAACCAGCCACTTCGAGGGGGAAACCTCAAATAATTACATAAATGAACAATTCTTGGATGATAAAAATGATAAAAAAATTCCTTCTAAATATAGGAGTCCATGGGCCCATAATATAATCCTAGTCGACCTAACAATAACAATGTAAGGGCATAATAATAACAATATTGGGGTTACAGGGGTACAACAGTAACAATAAGGGATGAAACTAGTAATATAGGTACCTAACATGCCCCTCTCCTTAAAAAAAGTGTTGTCCTCAATACTTGAGTAGCTCTGGATGCTTCTGTATAAAATTATAATCCTCCCATGTAGAATCTTCAGTGGGTAAGTTCTTCTACTTGATGAGATACTCTGAAATTGATCGATTTTGTAGTTGTCGAGTTCTTGTTTCTGTGACCGCTTCAGGTTTCAATATGATTTTTATTTCCTCATTAAGTTCTGGAAATACTATTTGAACTGGAAAATTTTCACCTATAACATTATCTAAGCATGAAACATGGAAAACTTGATGCACTCATGAAGAAGCAGGAAGCTCCAATTTGTATGCCATAGTACCAATAGTTTGCAACACCTTGCAAGGACAATAGTACTTTGGTGATAATTTATTATCCTTCTTATCTTTCTTGAGGGACATTTTTTTTGTATGGTTGTAGCTGTAAAAATACCCAGTATCCTACATCAAAAATTCTCTCGTTGTGATGTTGATATGCCTATTGTTTCATTCGATTTTGTGCCAAATTTATGTTATTCTTTAATAGTTGGAGAACTTCTTGTTGATGCTTGGTGTGATCTTCCACTGCTTGAACCTTATAATTTTCTCTTAAAGATGATGTCATGGACAGTGGATGATATCCGTAAAGTGCTATAAATGGGGTCATTTTTGCTGCAGTATGGAAGGAAGTGTTATACCACCATTTAGTGAGAGGTAACCACTTGACCCATTGTGTTTGTTTATCAGATACAAAAAAATAAATATATCCTTCCATACATTTATTCACTATCTAAGTTTTACCATCGGATTGAGGATGATAAGATGAGCTATGAGCTAGTTGAGCACCCAAACGAGAAAATAACTCCGTCCAAAAAATTTCCAGTAAAAATGGGATCTAGGTCGCTCATAATAACCTTTGGGTTCCATGTAGCTTTTTAATTATGTCCATAAAAGTAGTAGCAACTGTACTTGCTTTAAATGGATGAGAAAATGCACAAAAGTGTGAATACTTGGTAAGTTTATCAACTACCACCATGATGACACTCTTTCCTTCAGACTTAGGTAAGACTATGATAAAATCCATTGAAATATCCTCCCAACGTTGACTTGGAATGGATAAAGGTTGTAGAAGACCCGAGGTCTTAATTTTCTGAACTTTATTTTGTTCGCAAACCAAACATTCCACCACAAACTTTTGAATATCATATTTAAGGCCATCCCAAAAAAATTCTTTCTTCACCCTCTGGTATGTTTTTAAAAATCCTCAGTTTCCTCCTAAAGGAGGAGTGTGCAATTCTAAAAGAATATTTTGTTTTAGTTGGGAATTATTACAAAAATATAAGTGATATTTGTACCATAAGGAATCATTTTTCCAAATAAATGTATCAGATGTGCTAGGATCTTGCTGCAAATTTTGAATGAGTTTCCACACTTCTTCATCCTTCTTCCATTCATCCCTTGCTTCGCTTATCCAAGCTAGTTGGATAATAGAAATGGCACAAAGCAATGCTTCCACCTCTTCATTCTTTCTTGAGAGTGCATCTGCAACAACATTTAGATTCGATTTTTTTTATATTATTTCAAAGTCATAACCCAACATCTTTGTGACACATTTTTGCTGCTCTTCTGAAAATAACCTTTGTTCCAAAAAGCGTTTAAGACTATCATGATCATTTTTTACCTTGAAGTGTCTTCCCATTAGGTAAGGTCACCATTTCTTTAGTGCATGTAGTATTGCTAACATTTCCTTCTCATAAATAGTTTTTTGTAAATACCTTCCTTTGATTGGACGACTTTCAAAATAAATGGGTCTTCCTTCTTGCATTAAACAACACCAATTCTATTTCTTGAGGCATCACATTCCACAATAAATGTTTTTGTGAAGTCTGGCGTAGCTAAGACTGATGCTAGGCACATTGCCTCTTTAATATGTTCAAAGGCCTTAGTTGCTTCAGGAGTCCATGAAAATGCATCTTTCTTGAATAATGTTTTTAGAGGTGTTGCTCTTCTCCCATAATTCTTAACAAATTTGTGATAATACCATGTTAACCTGAGAAATCCTTGCAATTGCTTTATGGTTGTGGGGAATTTCCATTCCTTAATGGCTTTAATTTTTTTAGGTCTACCTTAACACCCTCATGAGATACAATATGACCCAGATATTCCACCTCTTGTGCTCCAAAGAAAATTTTGGATGTTTTTTCATATAATTTTTTCTCCTGCAATAGTTTGAGCACCATGTTAACATGTTGAACATGATGCTTCCAAGACTTGCTATAGATTAGCATATCATCAAAAAATACTAGCACAAATTTTCTAAGGAAGGGTTTGAAAATGGAGTTCATAAACCCTTGAAATGTAGAAGGTTCATTGGTAATGCCAAAAGGAATAAACAAAAATTCATAATGACCCTCATGAGTTCTAAATGTTGCTTTCGAAATATCTTCAATCTTCATTCTAATTTGATGATATCCTGAACGAAGATCCAACTTCGTAAAATAAATTGCTCCATGTACATTCAATAATTCATCAATCATATGAATGGTAAATTTATCTTTAATGGTGAGCTTATTGAGCTCCCTATAATCCAGACACATGCACCATGATCCATCCTTCTTGTGCACTAATACTATTGGAGTAGAGAAATAACTTTGACTAGTTTGAATTATACCAGCCTCTAACATTTTTGCAATCATATGTTCAATTTTGCTTTTTGGGCCTATGGGTATCTATAAGGCCTGATGTTTGGAGGAACACTTCCTGGAATCAAATGAGTAGAATGATCATGATCACGAATATGTTGTGAAACTAGCTCCAAAAATGGAAGAAAGGATATATGAACGCCTTAGAAATAAGCCACTTCAAGGGGGAAAACTCCAATACATTACATAAATGAACAATTCTTGGATGATTCAAATTACAAAGCCTCCTTTCTATATATAGGAGTCCATGGGGCCACAATGTAATCCTAGTGGGGTCACAATGTAATCTTAGCCAATCTAGCAATAATAATTTAAGGGCTCAATAATAATAATATGGGAGTTACATGGGTACAATAATAATAATAAGGGGGTTACACTAACAAAAATAAGGGACTATACTAGTAATATAGGGACCTAGCATGCCCCTCTCCTCCAAAAAAGTTTTGTCCTCAATGTTTGAGTAGCTCTGGGTGCTTCGGTATAAAATTCTCATCCTCCCATTTAGAATCTTTTGTGGGTAAGTTCCTCCACTTGATGAGATACTCTGAAATTGATCGATTCCGTAGCTGTCGAGTTCTTATTTCTGTGACAGCTTCAAGTTCCAATATGATTTTTTCTTCCTCATCAAGTTCTGGAAATATTGTTTGAACTAGAATATTTTCACCTATAACCTTCTTTAAGCATGAAACATGGAAAATTGGATGCACTCGTGAAGAAGCAGGAAGCTCCAATTTGTATGCCATAGTACCAATATTTTGTAACACCTTGTAAGGACCATAGTAATTTGGCGATAATTTATATCCTTCTTAGCTTGCTTGAGGGACATTTGTTTGTATGGTTGGAGCTGTAAA
The DNA here is from genome assembly GCA_034641835.2 of Pinus albicaulis. Classification (NCBI taxonomy): domain Eukaryota; kingdom Viridiplantae; phylum Streptophyta; class Pinopsida; order Pinales; family Pinaceae; genus Pinus; species Pinus albicaulis. Next base: position 250,755,598 of record CM076576.1, on the reverse strand, counting down.
AATACCCAGTCTCCTACATCAAAACTTCCCTCGCTGCGATGTTGATCTGCCAATTTTTTCATTCGATTTTGTGCCAAATTCAGGTTATCCTTTAAGAGTTGGAGAACTTCTTGCTGATGCTCGATGTGATCTTCCACTGCTTGAACCTTTGAATTTTCTCTTAAAGATGATGTGATGGATGGTGGGTGATATCCATAAAGTTCCATAAATGGGCTCATTTTTTCTGCAGTATGGAAGGAAGTGTTATACCACCATTCTGCGAGAGGTAACCACTTGACCCATTTTGTTTGTTTATCAGATACAAAACAACGAAGATATCCTTCCAAACATTTATTTACTATCTCAGTTTGACCATCGGTTTGAGGATGATAAGATGATTTATGAGCTAATTTAGTACCCAAAAAAGAAAATAATTCCGTCCAAAAATTTCCAATAAAATGGGATCTCTATCGCTCACAATAACCCTTGGGTTTCCATGTAGCTTTTGAATTGTGTCCATAAATGTTGTAATGTTCCAAATTTTGCAATAAAGTATTTGGAACATTAATTTTGCTTTCATTTAAATAAAATGAATAAAATGGGTGAGGGAACCCATTGTAGAAGCTTAATAAACACTCCTAAGGTGCAAAAGTCACTTAAGTGGCTTAAGATAGCAACCCCAAGTGTGAAAAGGGCCAAAGGCAAGTGAGCTAGACCATGGTTGACCAAAGTCAACAACATACTCTAAGAGGGGAAGCTTGCACAAGAATATTGCATAGTTGGAGTGGAGGGAAATTTGAAATGAGAGAAACCCTAATGTGAGTGGGGTCCATGCATGCTTTGCATAAAAGATGAAGGAGAGCCATTGTGGAGATAAATCTTTGGAGAAATAATTTGGGGGTTGAAGCTCTCTTCAAATTTGTGTTGCTTAGCACAAGAGGGATTCCTATTTAGGAATGCCCTTCTCTTCCATGGGAGGCCATGGAGAGATTGTTATTCATCTTCCTCATACCATGGCTTAAGGCCAAAGAAGTCATCTACAACTACTGCATTATTCTTGCAGCAAGAGAACACTGGAGTTGCTGGTGTTGTAGTGAGGGACCTTCATCACCACTTCTGGAGCTAGTTTGTAGAGAGGAAGCTCATTCCTTCTCTAGGAGATCAGAAAAGTATCATATCAGAGCTTTATTTTAGATCTGACATCAAGCCATATGTGTTTCTCTCATGCCCAATGTAGTCCCTTCTTCTTACAATGTTATTCTCAGAGAAGGTTTGTAGGTGGAGCTCATTTGGTGCAATAGTGAGTGCAATCTTCAGTAAGGGGATCAACCCCTTCACTTTGGAGATCATTGGAGGAGGTATTATTGTTTATTGTAGCATCTACTTCCTTCTCCATTTTTGTATTATTATTGAGTTGCAGTAGCTACATTGCAACTCTAGCATTTTCTGGTTTTATGTATTTTAGCTAATCCCTTAGATGATTGTTCTAATAAAGTTTTCTGGGGTTGATATCTTGCTCCCCGATCTTTATTTGAGCTTGTATTGCTATATAATCTTATATATATCAGTGTCCAGTCATTTTCCCTCATACACTATGCAGTTAGCAAGTAGCTGGATTTATGTAGTAGTGTGTTTCTTCATTGCATGTACATTTCCCTTTGAGGCTAATTTGAGCTCACCTTCAGAGACATTTTCCTCAAGGAATTTGTATTACATTTTCTACTACATATTATATATAATATTTTCACTCTTCTTACATTATATGGTGCATTATTTCACTGCTGTTACATATTGAAGTTTTAATGTTGCTGAAGATTCCCTTATTGAGCACTGTTTCGGTATACATGTTGGTGGGAGATCTGAATAACCCCCTTAGGGTTATTTCTTTGGGCTTATATTCTCCAAGGAGTTTTTATCAGACATATTCCAAGGCATCACAGCACTGAATTTCCTTATTTTCACATGGGCTTCCTTATACAGCGTCCTCATGGACAGCTGTTGCAGAAATTCTTTGAAGGGAATTATTAACTCTTGACATGTTCTATTGGTAGAGTCTGCTAGAGGGCCAGGTAGCCTCTGGATCTCATCCTTCCTTATGAAGGTGAAATATAAAGTAAATTACCCTACATTTAATCTATGAAATAGTTCAGTGTTAATTGTTAATACTCTCAGAGGTGAAAAATAGGAATATCTCAAGATATTCCCGACATTGCAGAAATTTTCCCATTTGGGACATTACAGTGCTATCAGAGCTTCGAAATTGTCTCAGCCTGTGAAGTTTGAATTTCAAAGAAGAAGGGGCTAGAATTATGTAGAAGATGAGATTAATCTCATCAGTTTTGGGTCCAGCAAGAACCTCTCCAAGGAGGTTGAGGAGATAGAAGAAGGAGAAGAGGAAGGACCATGCACTTCCTATTCTCAGAGAGTAGCAGAGCAGAAGCATGGAGGACACTTGGAATTCGAATTATAAGTGAGTATCTTGCTTAATATGGAGCAAACCCTAGAGTCCTCCAAGAGACTCTATATTTTCACACTTGTTTAGCAGGAAGAGGAAAGAACTTGGTGGTTCAGCCATGGGAGGCATGCATGGGTTTCTACTCTTGCTGATTTTTCTCAGATCTTGATTAAAAGATTTGGCCAAAGGAAGGAGGAGCCCTCACCACTAGAGGCACATGCCATTGCTGTTACATTCATGGAGGAGCAGCCTCCACCTTCAGCTATTGAGGCATCCAACACACTTGAGGAAGAGACTCTTGCAGCCACATAATATTCTTCCATATCTCCCCAAGGTATGCATGAGTTTGCATATATCATAGAGGCTTATACATTATTGCATGCTGATTGTCTTGAGGAAGGAAATTTTACTGCGTTGTGCCATTTTGGAGGAAAGAAACCCTCATCATCCTCATGCACTATTGATGATCCATGCATCACATGTGAGGGTGGGGTTTTGAAATTTTGTTATGGTGGAGATTGCATTTCAATGTCCCATGAAATGCAAAAGGAGAAATCTATTTTGGGACAATGGTAGCTCTTATGAAAGAGGTACCAAATGGCAGGATACTTACACCAAAGACAAGAGCCTTAAGGATGGAGTGTGCCCAGTGGAAATGTGGAGGATCCATAACCCACAGGTCCCAGGATCATTTCAAAATTGTTGCTCTTGATGGACAAAAAGGAGAGCATGGGTGCATCATGATGGGATGGAATTTCTCTTACCACTCATTATGTTCACCATTTCATATTGAGCATGGTGTAAGTATGGGGAGGAGCAGCAGTACCCTTGTTGCTGAGATTTTGTTGCATGTTGCGGGAGCAAGAGGAGGCACTAGCATAGTGCAAGAGGATTACTCTCTGATCTTGGATGCCAAGCCACACCTTCTTCATGGGAGGAGCACTAAATTCGCAGCAACATGATGGGAGGAGTCTTTGATAAGATTCATGTCAAAGATGGGAGCTTTGAGATGACAGTGGCCCTACTCCAAAGGCCAGCAGCACTGTCACTTGAGAGCTTGAGTTACTTGTTGGAGTGTCTTCCAAGCCACTTCACAAGTGATGTATTTTGGAGGCATGTAGGTGATGACATTAAGGAGTAAAGGAGGAGGGAAATCCTACTACATTTTGAGTCTCTTGGCTTGGTTTCACAAGCACAAGAAGAGGGATCTACATGCAATGTTTATGGGTTCTTCTTTCATGCATTTTCATGCATATTCTTAATTGATGGAGGAGTTCACTTGGCAGGGCTTTGTAATGGATGTATATCAGCATTTGGCTAGATGCATAGCCCAAGGAATGATGAGATGGTTGGCACACCACTTCCCTACTATGTTGCAGTAAGGGGGACTTTTCACTTGAGCCATTTCAGCTCAAAGGCCAAAGTGCATGATGAGGGAGGTAAATGTTTGTGACATGCCTTGTACTCTCTTATGTTTATGAGTAGAATATCAGATCAAGAAGGATCCTTCCTTCTTCCACATTTTTTTTTGTTGTACTTATGGTTCATTGCAGTGAAATGATGGCTATTTCAGCAGTGGTTTGTGGGGGAAAGCCACATAGTTTTGGTGTGGACCTTTGGCACCAAATTTTTTTTTCATGACCACACCTTGCAGGATGGATGTGTCAGTAAAAAAGTGGTTGAAAATACACTTGTTGCATCATATATTGAGGCAGGAAAATAATGCCCTGCGTTGGTTCCATGCATGGAACCAAATTTCACCTCCTTGTTCTCATAAGTTTATGCTTCCATATGTTGCTGGTGGAACGTTGTTCAGAGGAAGCATTGTTTTGGAGGAGGTAATTAAATAGAATATGCCCATTGGGAGTATGATTCTCCCCACTTTGCATGTTGTATGTCTTAGGAGATGTAATGGGCAGCCCATGATTGCCAAACTTCATCTCTTTCCTTCATGTGGGAGGAGCTATTTGGAGAGTGTGAATTTTTGGAGGAGGCACTTCATGGCTTTTATGTTTGATGGGGTGGCTTGGGTCTCTCTTGAAGACCATTTCATTTCATCCATATGTCAGTAGCAGCCCCATATGTATCATGAGGAGGGAGAGACTCATTGGGTGGATGTGCCCTTTGGGTGAGAAGACGTCCATTTCTTTTGCAGCACATGCTCCAAGAGGGGTATGAGAGATGATATGGTCACCATGTTCAGCCATTTGTTTTTTAATGAGGTGAACCATATGATTGTTGGATTCCATATGATGATGAATTCCAACTCATCACATATGAGATGATTTGGGCTAGCTTGATTTGGAGCGTTGGAGGAGAGGTCCTTGGGGGATCTAGACTTCATCTTGTCTCTTGAAGGCAACACTATTGCAGCCCAAGTTCAGCTTTCACTCCACATTCATCATAAGTGGAGAAGAGGACAGCATGGGGTAGGCTATGAAGCTTACCAAGTTCAAAAATTCAGCCCACCTATTTCTCATAAGCACAAGGTGGAGGAGTACTTTCAGGAGTTGCCTAGTTGGAGGGCAACTCATTTTTCTTGATTGACTGCTTGAGGATGGAGGATCTACATGATGATATTTCAGACTTCATGCCTTGAGTGGAGGACTTTTGTAGTTCATCCTCTCTCTAACTTGAGGACAAGCAATTTTTGGGAGGGGGGGACTGTAATGTTCCAAATTTTGCAATAAAGTATTTGGAAGATTAATTTTTCTTTCATTTTAATAAAATGAATAAAATGGGTGAGGGAACCCATTGTAGCAGCTTAATAAACACTCCTAAGGTGCAAAAGTCACTTAAGTGGCTTAAGATAGCAGCCCCAAGTGTGAAAATGGCCAGAGGCATGTGAGCTAGACCATGGTTGACCAAAGTCAACAACGTACCCTAAGAGGGGAAGCTTGCACAAGAAGATTGCGTAGTTGGAGTGGAGGGAAATTTGAAATGAGAGATACCCTAATGTGAGTGGGGTCCATGCAAGCTTTGCATAAAATATGAAGGAGAGCCATTGTGCAGATCAATCTTTGGAGAAAGAATTTAGAGGTTGAAGCTCTCTTCAACTTTGTCCTGCTTAGCACAAGAGGGATTCCTGTTTAGGAATTCCCTTCTCTTCCATGGGAGGCCATAGAGAGATTGTTCTCCATCATCCTCACACCATGGCTTGAGGCCGAAGAATTCATCTATATCTACTGCGTTATTCTTGAAGCAAGATAATGCTAGAGTTGCTGGTGTTGCAGTGAGGGACCTTCATCACCACTTCCGGAGCTGGTTTGTAGAGAGGAAGCTCATTCCTTCTCTAGGAGATTAGCAAAGGATCATATCAGAGATTTATTTCAGATCTGACATCAATCCATATGTGTTTCTCTCATGCCCAGCGTAGTCCCTTCTTGTTACAACGTTATTCTCAGAGAGGGTTTGCAGGTGGAGCTCGTTTGGTGCACTAGTGAGTGCAATCTTCAGTAAGGGGATCAGCCCCTTCACCTTGGAGATCATTGGAGGAGGTATTATTGTTTATTGTAGCATCTAATTCATTCTCTATTTTATTATTATTATTGAGTTGCAGTAGCTACATTGCAACTCTGGAATTTTCCGGTTTTATGTATTTTAGCCAATCCCTTAGAGGATTGTTGTAATAAAGTTTTATGGGGTTGAGATCTTGCTCCTCGATCTTTATTTGAGCTTGTATTGCTATATCATCTTATATATATTAGTCTGCAGTCATTTTCCCTCATAGATTGCACAGTTAGAGAGTAGCTGGATTTATGTAGCAGTGTGTTTCTTCATTGCATGTACATCTCCCTTTGAGGCTGATTTGAGCTCACCTTGAGAGACATTTTCCTCAAGGAATTTGTGTTAAATTTGCTGTTGCATATTATATATCAGATTTTCACTCTTATTACATTATATGGTGCATTATTTCACTGCTGTTACATATTGAAGATTTAATGCTGCTGAAGATTCCCTTATTGAGCACTGTTTTGATATACATGTTGGTGGGAGATCTGAATAACCCCCTTAGGGTTATTTATTTGAGATTATATTCTATAGGGAGTTTGTATCAGATATATTCCAAGGCATCCCAGGAATGGATTTCCTTATTTTCACATGGGCTTCCTTATACAGCGTCCTCATGGAGAGCTTTTACAGAAATTCCTTGAAGGGAATTATTAGCTCTTGACATGTTCTATTGGCAGATTCTGCTAGAGGGCCAGGTAGCTTCTGGATCTCATCCTTCCTTGTGAAGGTTAAATATCCAGTAAATGCCCCTACAGTCAATCTCTAAAATAGTTCAGTGTTGATTGTTAATACTCATGGAGGTGGAAAACAGGAATATCTCGAGATATCCCTAGCATTGCAGAAATTTTCCCATTTGGGACATTACAAATGTAGTAGCAACTGTACTTGTTTTAAATGGATGATATAATGCACAAAAGTGTGCATAGTTGGTAATTATATCAACTACCACCATGATGACAGTCTTTCCTTCGGACTTAGGTAAACCTGTGATAAAATCCATTGAAATATCCTCCCAACGTTGACTTGGAATGGAATAAGGTTGTAGAAGACTCGGGGTCTTAATTGTCTCAACTTTATTCTGCTGGAAAACCATACATTCAGCCAAAAACTTTAGAATATTAGATTTAAGTCCATCCCAAAAAAATTCTTTTTTCACCCTGTGGTAAGTTTTTAAAAATCCTGAGTGTCCTCCTAAAGGAGAAGTGTGAAATTCCAAAAGAATCTTTTGTTTTAGTTGGGAATTCTTACAAAGATATAAGCGATCTTTGTACCATAAGGAATCATTTTTCCAACTAAATGTATCAGATGTACTAGGATCTTGCTGCAACTTTTGAATAAGTGTCCACACTTCTTCATCCTTCTTCCATTCATCGCTTGCTTTGGTTATCCAATCTGGTTGGATAATAGAAATGACACAAAGCAGTGCTTCCACCTCTTCATTCTTTCTTGAGAATGCGTCTGAAACAAAATTTAGCTTCCCTTTTTTGTAGATTATTTCAAATTCATAACCCAACATCTTTGTGACCCATTTTTGTTGCTCTTCTAGAGATAGTATTTGTTCCAAAAAGTGTTTGAGACTATCATGACCAGTTTTTACCTTGAAGTGTCTTTCCATTAGGTAAGTTTTCCATTTCTTTAGTGCATGCAGTATTGCTAACATTTCCTTCTCGTAAATAGGTTTCTGTAAATACTTTCCTTTAATTGGACGACTTTCAAAAGCAATCAGTCTTCCTTCTTGCATTAAAACAACACCAATTCCATTTCCCGAGGCGTCAAATTCCACAATAAAGGTTTTTGTGAAGTCTGGCATAGCTAAGAGCAGTGCTAGGCACATTGCCTCTTTAAGATGTTCAAAGGCCTTAGTTGCTTCAGGAGTCCATCAAAATGCATCTTTCTACAATAATGTTGTTATAGGTGTTGCTATTCTCCCATAATTCTTAACAAACTTGCGATAATACCCTGTTAACCAGAGAAATCCTCGCAACAGATTTATGATTGTGGGGAATTTCCATTCCTTAATGTCTTTAATTTTGTTAGGGTCTACCTTAACACCCTCATGAGATACAGTGTGGCCCAGATATTTCACCTCTTGTACTCCAAAGAAACATTTGGATGTTTTTGCATATAATTTTTTCTCCTGCAATAGTTTGAGCACCCTGTCAATGTGTTGAACATGACCCTTCGAAGACCTGTTGTAGATTAGTATATCATCAAAAAATACTAGCACAAATTTTCTAAGCAAGGGTTTGAAAATGGAATTCATCAACCCTTGAAATGTAGAAGGCACATTGGTAAGGCCAAAAGGCATGACCAAAAATTCATAATGACCCTCATGAGTTCGAAATGTTGTTTTCGAAATATCTTTAGTCTTCATTCTAATTTGATGATATCCTGAATGAAGATCCAACTTGGTAAAATAAATTTCTCCATGTAATTCATCCAATAATTCGTCAATCACAGGAATGGGAAATTTATATTTAATGGTGAGCTTATTGAGCTCCCTATATTCTGGACACATGCACCATGATCCATCCTTCTTGTGTACCAATACTACAGGATTAGAGAAAGAACTTTGACTAGGTTGACTTATACCCGCCTCTAACATTTTTACAATCATACGTTTAATTTCACTCTTTTTGACATAAGGATATCTATAAGGCCTGATGTTTGGAGGAACACTTCCTGGAATCAAATGAATAGCATGATCATGATCACGAATAGGTGGGATTCCTTTGGGATTTTCAAACACCTTGGAATGATTGTCCAAGACTTTTTGGAGATCTGCAAAAATAGTTGATTTTGATGTTGGTACTTCTAGTGAGCATAATTGTGCAATTACACCTCATTGTTATTTCTTTAGAAGCTTTGTCATAACATTAGAGCTTATTATATTTCCTAGATTCCCTAAAATACCCCATAATTCGAATTCCTTTCTTTCTGAAAAAAATTCAAGAAAAATTCTTGACAATTAAAAGCTAACGTCCCCAAAGATTATAACCATTGTACTCCTAGTACAACATCAACACCTCCCATAGGAATGGAAAGCATTGGACTATTCAATACATATTCCCCCATGGTTAGTGTGATATTATGGCATTTTTTAGAGAAATTTATAGTTCCTGCATTTGCAACCATCACTTGACATTCTGGTGCTGGGTATAGGAAACAATTCAATTCCTTGGCTACCTTACAATGAATAAAATTATGGGTAGTACTTGAATCAATCAACACTATTACCTTTTTATTCTTGATATGCCCTTCTATCTTGAGAGTTTGAGGAGTGGTAATTCCTAGAAATGCATTACACGATATGGTCAGACTCATTTCTTCCTCTCCTAGGGTTAGTTCCTGGTGTATATCATCTTCTTGTTCATTTTCTTCCTCTTCAAAATATATGTAAAATAATTTCTTCTCAGCACACTTATGACCTTTAGTGTATTTTCTATCAAAAATGTAGCAAAGCCCTTTTTCTCTTTTTTCTTCAAATTTTTGTGGTGTCAACATTATAGGTTGTGGAAATCTAGGCATAGCAACACTTCCTTCTTTATAGAGGTGAGTGGTAGGCCTCCTTATCGCCAAAATTTTACATTCAATTTTTCTTGCCAACCTGAATGCCTTCTCCAATGAATCAGCTTCCAAAACGCGAACTTCATGTTGGATGTTATCCTTTAAATTACCTATGAAGAGATCAATCCTATGTTCCTTTGGAATATTAGTTACCCTTATATTAAATTTTTGGAAGTCCTCAATGTGCTCCCCAACTAAACCCTTTTGTTTGAGATTTATCAATTGCCTAAAGAAGGTGTTGCTCTTTTTATCCTCATAATGTGCTATCATTTCCTCCATAAATATTGACCAAGTGAAAATTTCTTTACTGGAGCAAAGCCATCGATACCATACACATGTATTTTGTTCCAAATGTAAAGTTGCAATACGTACCTTTTGTGTGTTTTGCACATTATGGAGATCAAAATATTGCTCCATCTGTAGTATCCATGTTACAGGATCCTTTCCATCAAACTTCCTCATATCCATTTTTGGAATATGGTGGCTCTTCCCACCAACATTAGAGTTTATGAAATCATGATTAACATTTATTTTTTTCTCATCATGAGTTTCCTCTACTATCTTTTCACCATTAGGAAACATTTCGTGTATCAACTTTGTCAAACCTTCCATGTCTGCTTTTAGATCATTCTTCATGTTTTCCATTTTTTCATCTATCTTAGCTTCCATGTCATCCATCTTATATTCCATGCCAGCTTCCATGCCGTCTATCTTAGATTCCATGCCTTTCTTCAAACCATCCATCTTATTTTCCACACCTTTCTTCAAAACTTCCATGTCATTTTTTGTTGCTCTTTCTGAGAGCGAAATTTGTTGCACTTGCTCTTGTAATTTTGATATGTCATGTTGTCATTCTTTGTCTTCATGAGTAATAGTAGATCCTTCTAAAGGCTTAATGGGTGTTGAATTATTTTTAGGGGCTATTTTAGAAACCAATACTGATATCTATTCTAGAATATGGCCTTGGAATCAATTCAACTTGATTCTTCAAACAAGACTTATGCAATTCAGAAAAAAAATTACACACCTTTTACTTGCTTTTGTAGAGCTCTATATTGAAATTGAATTATCGCTATAATTGAAGATCCTTAATATCTGAAATTTGGCCCTGTAGTAGTCCTTTGAAGCTTCTTTCAAATGCCACAGGTCTGACTTGATTTGGATTCTTCAAGGAAAATTTATGTCCAATTTCCCATAATGACCTAATTATGGACTAGTTCAGTAGAGAGAACTTGTATGACTTGCCACGTATCATAGTTTTCTCCTTTGGTTCTGAAATTTATAGATAGGAAACTACATTCCATTTACTTCCAACCACTTTCTACATAATTCCAATCCGATGCTCAGAGAGAGAGTTATGAATATTTTCCCACGCTCACCTCTTTGAGATGAAATTAGGGAGCCTGAAAAATACCTAACTTCCACAGATCATATCTCCGAAAATATTGTGAAACAAGCTCTAAAATTTTGTGATGATATTCCTCCAGATCTTGGCTTTATGCTCTTAAAATTTCAGCTTCTGAACCTTCATAGAAACAAATTTATAGCGAAAATTCCATGATGACCTCTTTAAGTGAAATTCAGGAGCCTGCAAAAATCCCTACCTTTCACATATCATATCTCCAAAAATGTTGTGAACGAAGCTCTGAAATTTTGTGACGATGTTCCAAAGGATTTTGGCTTCGCACCCTAAAAATTTCAGCTTGTGAACCTTCGTAGAAAGAAATTATAGTGAAAATTCCAAAATGACCTGTTTGGAGCAGCGAAACCCTAGAATCCAAAGCCTCTGATACCAAATGTTGTGAAACCAGATCCAAAAATAGAAGAAAAGATATATCAACGCCTTATAAATAAGCCACTTCAAGGGGGAAACCTCCAATACATTACGTAAATGAAAAATCCTTGGATGATTCAAATTACAAAACCTCCTTTCTATATATAGGAGTCCATGGGGCCACAATGTAATCCTAGCTGACTTAACAATAATAGTTTAAGGGCACAATAATAAAATATGGTGGTTATAGCGGTACAATAATAACAATAAGGGGGTTACACTAACAACAATAAGGGACTATACTAGTAATATAGGGACTTAACTGAATAAGTGGTAGTCCTTTGGGAGTTTCAAACACCTTGGAATGATTTTCCAAGACTTTTTGGAAAACTGGAGGAATAGATGATTTTGATGTTGGAACTTCTAGTGAGAATAATTGTGCAATTATGCTTCATTGTTGTTTCTTGAGAAGATTTATCATGACATTAGAGCTTATTATCTTTCTTGGCTTCCCTGTGATTCCTCGTAATTTGACTTCCTTTCCTTCTGAAAAAATTTCAAGAAAAATTCCTGAAAATTAAAAGCTACCATCCCCAAAGATTGTAACCATTGTACTCCTAGTATAACATCAACACCTCCTCTAGGAATGGAAATAATTGGAATATTCAATATATATTCCCCCATGGTTAGCTTGATATTATGGAATTTTACATAGAAATTTATAGTTCCTCCATTTTCAACCATCACTTGACATTCTGGTGCTGGGTATAGGAAACAATTCAATTCCTTGTCTACCCTACAATCAATAAAATTATGGGTACTACCTGAATCAATCAACACTATTACGTTTTTCTTCTTGATATGTCCTTCTATCTTGAGAGTTTGAGGAGTGGTAATTCCTACTAATACATTACAAGATATGGTCGGACTCATTTCTTCCTCTTCTAGGGTTGGTTCCTAGTGTATATTCTCTTCTTTTGAATATTCTTGTTCATTTTCTTCTTCCTCTTCAAAATCTATGTAAAATAATTTCTTCTTAGCACACTTATGAGATTTAGTGTATTTTCTATCGCAAATGTAGCAAAGCCCTTTTTCTCTTTTTTCTTCCATTTGTTGTGGTGTCAACCTTGTAGGTTGTGGAAGTCTAGGAGTAGCAACACTTCCATCTTTATATATGTGAGTGGTAGGCTTCCTTGTAGCCATAATTTTACATTCAAATTTTCTTGCCAACCTGAATGCCTTTTCCAATGAATTAGGTTCCCAAATGCGAACTTAATGTTGGATGTTATCATTTAAAGTCACTATGAAGACTTCAATCCTGTGTTCCTCTGGAATCAGTTACCTTTATATTAAAATTTTGGTAGTCCTCAATGTGCTCCACCACTGAACCCTTTTGTTTTAGATTTATCAATTGGCTAAATAAGGTGTTTCTTTTTGTATCCTCATAATGTGCTATCATTTCCTCCGTAAAAATTGACCAAGTGACAATTTTTTTATGGGAGAAAAGCCATCGATACCATACAAATGTATTTTGTTCTAAATGTAAAATTTCAATGCCTACCTTTTGTGTGTTTTGCACATTATTGAGATCAAAATATTGCTCCATACGTAATATCCATGTTACGAGATCCTTGCCATCAAACTTCCTCATATCCATCTTTGTAATATGGTGTTTCTTCCATCCAACATTAGAGTTTATGAAATCATGATTAACATTTATTTTTTCTCATCATGAGCTTCCTCTACCATATTTTCTCCATTAGGAAACATTTCTTGTATCAACATTTCCAAATCATTCTTCATGTTTTCCATGTTGTCTTTCATTTTTTCATCGATCTTAGCTTCCATGTCATCCATCTTAGCTTCCATGCCCACTTCCATGCCATCAATATTAGCTTCCAAAACATTCATCTTAGCTTCCACGCATTTCTTCAAAACATCTATCTTAGTTTCCGTGCTTTTCTTCAAAACTTCCATTTCAGTTTTTGTTTCTCTTTGCGATAGCGAAATTTGGTGCACTTTCTCTTGTAATTTTGATATCTCATGTTGTGTTTCTTCATCTTCATGAGTCATAGTAGAGCCTTATGAAGGCTTAATGGGTGTTTAATTCTTTTTATGGGTAATTTTAGGACCCAATACGGATATATATTCTTCAATATGCCCTTGGAATAAATTCAAAATATATATATTTTTTTCAAATGAGGCTTATGTAATTCGAAAAAAATACACACATTTTTCTTGCTTTTGAGGAGCTCTATATTGAAACTAAATTATCTTTGTGATTTCAGATCTTCAATATCTGAAATTGAGCCCTGAATTAGCCCTCTGAATCTTCTTTCGAATTCCATAGGTTTGACCTGATTTGGATTCTTCAAGTCAAAGTTATGCCTAATCTCCATCAATAACCTAATTATGGACTTGTTTAGTAGAGATAACTTGTACAACTTGCCACGTGTGACTTTTTTCTCCTTCTTCTCTGAAATTAATATAATGAAAACTACGGTCTTTGTACTTGTGGCCAATTTTTATAGAATCCCAATCTGACTCTCAGAGAGAGAGTTATGTTGTTTTTCCCATGGTCACCTCTTTGAGATGAAATTCAGGAGCCTGAAACAATCCTAATTTCCACAGATCATATCTAAAAAAATATTGTGAACCAAGATCTGAAATTATTACAGGTGGTTCCAATATTTAGGCTTTTCACTATAAAAATTTTAGCTTTTGAAACTTCGTATACGAAATATTATAGCGAAAATGCCACGATGACATATTTTAGTTGAAATTCATGAGCCTGAAAAAACCATAACTTCCTGAGACCATATCTCTGAAAATATTGCCAACCAAGATCTGAAATTCTTATAGGAGGTTCCTCATGATTTCAGCTTCACGCTATACAAATTTTAGCTTCTGAAATTTCGTAGAAAAGACGTTATTGCGAAAATTCCATGATGACCTATTTGGAGCAGTGAAACCCTAGAATCTAAGGCTCCAATACCAAATGTGATGAAACCAGCTCCAAAAATAGAAGAAAAGAGAGATCAATGCCTTAGAAATCAGCCACTTCAAGGGGGGAACCTCTAATACATTACATAAATGAAAAATTCTTGGATGATGCAAATGACATAAAGATCCTTCTATATATAGGAGTCCATGGGCCCACAATATAATCCTAGTCGACCTAACAATAACAATGTAAGGGCACAATAATAACAATATTTGGGTTATAGGGGTACAACAATAACAATAAGGGGGCTACAGTAATCACAATAAGGGACTAAAATAGTAATATAAAGACCTAACATGGGGCACATCTCTAGTAAATTAAATCCATGGGCTATCGACAATTTTGAAATGGAATTCGAAAGTGAGTCAAATTATGAAAGTAGAGAAAAATAGAATAGTTAAGACTTTACTTTATGGAAGGAAAGAATAGGTAGACCATATTTGGAATCTCCTTGCAGACAGGGCTTCCTTGGCTACCATTCTCTTTTTATAGAAATGGTTAGTCATGTTAGTGAGAGATCAATTGCAATGCACTTAAGAGGATTTGATATGTATTTTCTTCATCATGACAATGAATTGGCTTAAGCTAAGGCATTCTATGGTTTCTCACAATGGGTGAATTATTTCATTCATTACGGGCACCTTGCAATGGCCTTGGTCTAGGAAGATACAACTAAGGTGTATCTATTGCATCAAATTCAAATAGGGATTATAGCTATCCTTGCCACAAATTAACCACATCAATACCTGTAACAAATTGTTCTTCAGAAAGATTGAACACAAGTCTCTCTCAAGAGAGCCCACTTTCTATCACTACTTAATTCCCAACCCACTTAAAAGCTACTTTATCTCTTTGAGAAAAAATAAAGAGACATAAGTCTACGAGGTCCTTCAGAATGAATGATTCTTAGACTTTCTGTATCTTCTTTTCTTTCCAAAGGAGCATGACAAAAATTGAGTACATGGAAAGGTATAAACATTTCAATTATAATTTGTGCTTGGCACGACATAAAGTTCTAATTGTGTAAAAATGTGGATACATAGGGACAAGGCCTCAGGGTTTAGGATTTAAAGTACGAATATACTATAATTGGAATTGCAAGCTAAGTATGTGTGAGATATAAACACATTGTTTCAATCCTTTTGTGCACATAATGCACTCAATGATGATATTGTTGTTGTTGGGTTATACATTTGAAAAAAAAAATCAAAATATAAATTTTTATTTCTTACCTCAAAATATTTGTCTATTCATAAACTGGAATGGATTGATAGTAATGGCTATGAAAGTATTAAGATATAAATAGGCAAACTGTTGAGCACATGTACAAAGCCATGCTTCCCTACGATATGTTGTTTGGCAAATGGGCATCAAGGTTTTATGTATAGTCAACTCAAAACTGATTAAAATGTATTTTTCATGGATTGTGTGTCTCTAGGACAGGTAGTATGTCCTCTTTTTATATAAACATTGCTGAGTATCACATAATGAATGGATATTGGCCACCATAAACCCTAGCTATTGCAGCCTGAAATTTCATTATCAATTTCTGAACAAAATCTCCTTTTGTTTCCTGATCTATCTCAATAACAAATACATGGAATGAATGGTCTTCAATAATCATTACATGCCAACCTCTAGGGAAATTTCCAGTGATTAACAGCTTTGGGGGAGGAAGCTACCATATGTTGAAGAAATTTTGATTAAATTTTTGCATAGCTTAGCTTTTAGGCCAAAGATTGCATTCCTCGATACATTCTGCACTTGAAGAAAGAATGAATGTGAAATTTTACAGTATAAAAATTTGGTGGATGGGTAATGGAGAGGTTGTGGAAAACATCGCCAAGGTGGGTCTTTTCGCAACAAAGAATGAAATATATTCCTATGCAGAGGTATTTTGTGAGCAGAAAGATCTGCCAAACTATCACGAGAATTAGTCTAACTATATGACAAATTCAGGCCAAGGGGTTAGATCTGGTCTATGAGATTTTTTAATTTTCAAAACTGGTTGCAACAACCAGGCACAAAGGAAGGTCGCAAGGGAAGGCTCGCCCATCCACCACCCCTGTAATCAATCCACCATGTCTTTTGGGTGAGTCAGTGTGAGAATACAACTGTGTTCATCCCCATACAATCTCACCCACTCGTCGGATTGATAATTTCTCCATCATCAGAAATCGAGGATTTTTCTTATTGGTGACAATTTCTGGATGAAATTGTCTCTTGGTTAGACTACTCCCAATTTATTGCATAAAAGGTGATTTTTCATATGTCTATTAAAATATTAAATATATGACATGTCACATTAATAAAGATATGGTGGTATGATTTGATTTAGGTACGAATTGATGACATGTCACATTAATAAAGAGATGGTGGTGTGATATTTTTTAGGTAAGGAAAGTTATTTGTAGGGAATATTGTAATCTTGAATAGATTGAGTGTGGAGTGTCATAGAAATGAAGGGAGTCTTTGGTGCAACATACACTATTTAGAATGAAATCATTTGTGGGAAATATGCAAAGGAGTAAAAGTAATCAATGTTGTGACATGTTGTACAAAGTAAATATTTTCATTGAACATTTTCAATAAAGAAAACATGCATTTGTGACCCACTTCATGGAATATTGTTTTTTTGAGCCACATCACATCAAACAAGTGTTTGACAATGCTATAAGAAATGGGTTGTAAGATTCTTTAAAGTTCTATTTTTCATAGGAAAAGAGCCTTTAGAGATGTGAAACAATGTGACTTCGTGTTGCATGAGAAAATAAAATTCTTGTATGAAATGTGCTAGTGCGAGAAATAATTTCCTTATTAGTATAACATAACTTAGGTAAAAAACTGACTTTTACATTGGATGGATATGAATAATTATATATCTATGTGTTTGTATCTTAACTAAAAAAAATCATACTTGGGATACACCAAGCTAAACAATTTTAAAATGATGTGTATGTAAATATTTTTTTGGTAAATAAAAGTGCTCAGTAATGGATTAGGAATATTACATTGGATGAATATGCATAATTATATATCTATGTGTTGTATCTTCACTTAAAAAAAAATCAAAGTTGGGATATACCAAGCTAAACAATTTTAAAATGATGTGTACGTAAATATTTTTTTGTTCAATAAAAATGCTCGGTAGTGGATTAGGAATATAAACACCATTTATACTATGATGGAATGAGCGGGAACTAGTGAGTGAGTTAAGAAAGAAATATCCTTTCTTATTATTTACAAAAAAATTGGCAAAAACATTATGTCAAAATTTAAATCTATCTTTTTTTAGTTTTACTTTACCCACCATTGCATAGCTCATCAAATGAAGTAGTGGGAAGTTAAAGTAACCACTTGCCACATTTATAGAACCTATAGGGTGGTTGTCAAATGCTCTTCATAATTCAATGGGTAGCATCCAAAATTACTACTCATGTGATTTGGTAGTTCACACATGAATAGTGTGGGAAGAACGAAGAAATCATGTAAAGCATAAATTCTTAGGGGGAATGCATTCATGTACCAAGAGACTACATGCACAAAAATTCCTGGAGCGAAAACATAATGAGTAGAATACTCCCTTTTTGAATGAAAATAATGTTGGGTTGTTAAATGTGATTATATTGACTTTTGTGTGATAGGATATTCTCGAAAAGCACCAACTATTTAATACATAAAATTTTATGAGCACCCACTCACAGGAGGCCCCAAACTCCCCTCATGAGAAAGAAATATATTCCAAGAGGAGCTGACCTAAGACCATGTAGGTACTAACTTTTTAAATCTAGTCAAATCTATATTTCATACATTTTCGACTTAGACCTCTAAAAGTGTTCTCTGCACTATATTTTAATTCATTCAAATCTACCCTCAAAAAAACCAAATATATTTCGCAACACAAATCTTTCCTTACCAAAGTTTTCATTCTTCTGCAACCATGCACATTCATATTCAGCATAATATTTACGTAATACACTCTCTATCAAGATTATATACTCTCAATTTTCACTCAACACCAACTCTCTAGTCGTAACACAATCCATATTCTTCACTAGTGTTTTCTATTCAAAACAAATACACAACTCAAGAATAGGCAGCTCATTTAATTCGTAAAGGGATCAAAGAGGATTTTCTTCATTCATTCTTCTATAGTTCGATTAGGTAACATATTTCATTACAACTACACTTCATTGTTGTTCTCCTTTGATCATTCTTAGACTCCCTTGAAACTCTATTCCAACTTCTAATGTTAATCTAGTTAATTAATTTTAATTTCAACCAACCACATTTTTATTTTTAAAGTTTCTTTCCTAATTTACAATTGTGCCAACACATATAGATATTGCACTAAATTCACTATGGGTGATTAATTATTACTTATCATCATTAATTATATCACACGATCATGTAGTCCACTATAGTCCAACTAAAAACTTATTTTTTCATACTACAAATATCATGGAAAATAGTTATTGTTCACTACATTAAATATTTGGCCCTCTTTCCCATACGACCGAACTAATAAATATTTATTTTATGTTTGAAGTTATTATGATCATATAAGGGTCTAAAGATTTTTTGTATGGTTGTACTAGTTAGTCAAATTACCATATGTGAATAGTCAGCCCATTACCATCCATTCCATGTCAACTTATACTTGTCATTCCATGTGGTACTGATGGGTAGTCTCTAGTCTAGCACTGCATCTTGTGTACTTATGCCATGATTCCCTGACCCCAACATGTCGACCAACTTGTGAAATAGGCCCATTACCCTGATTTCACCAAATACTAAAAAAACCATTTTCGTGGGAAATAAATTACAAGCAAAACACCCTCACACGAATACCAAAATATGCCACATCACCAAATAACATCACTTATTACACCATGATGACACTATATTACCATAAAAAACATCAGAGTGGTCATGTTTCCTATTGAGTTTTCCCACTTGGCCATCCAAAAGTTCCAATTCTACCTACAACATATCACCTACATAAAATGCCATACTATCACATAGGTACATTTAGCGCCACTTGTATCTCCCACTTCATTGGCTTCATCATGCTACCATGTCATCAAGTTGTATAGAGGGGGAAATGGATCTACAATTTTTTCATGTTTTCCCCTTTATAAGATTCTTCTAGACGAGATGCCTGCATACACTAGAACTATATTGGACACATAACTCTCACCCGGACATATGAGTATAGGTGTATTCTCCTAAAATGTAGCAATGAATGACTTGAAGAGCAAAAATATTCATATGAATCCAAATTAGTGTGGAGTCAAACTCATTTTTAGTGCACAACCTTTTTTATCTCCCAAAAGGTGCATGTTCTAAACTTCAAACTACATTATTCCTTCAACAATTGGAATATTTTCTAAGTGTGATACACCTTGGAAATTTATTTTAGAGGAATATCCAACTATGCACAATGCAGGAACATAAATTAATCATTCATCGACAAAATGCACTATTTTAATTTCCTACCACTCTTCAAGACTTTGCTCAAGAAATAAATCAAAACTAACTATGAGGGTTATTAACAATGCCTTCATCACCCAATATTCATATTAATGGTATAGGGAATCTACACAAGGGAAATCTCCCTAAGACCATGACTTTCCTAAAAAAAAAAAAAAATTCTTTGTATCCATACATACAAATGAAATAATATGCCATTTTATGGTTTTTCTTAGAAACCTACTTGTAAGATTGCTCAATAAATTAATTATTTACTCATCCTAAGACAACTGAGTCATTCGTGAAGAGAGAAATCACCCCAATTGGTACCTAGCATACTCAAAGGATCCTTCGGAAGCAACATCATGCAAATATCTATAAGATTCTCATTAGCAAATGCACATATTCCATTATTATAACAACATAGTCAACAACATAATCTCTCAAGAACCGATATTTAGTTGTGATTTGTTTTGTCTTTGAATGCATAGCATGGTTCTTATAGATACTAAGGACACTAGTATTATCACACATAATGGTGATTGGCCCATCAAAATGAATTTTTATATACTTTAGTATTTTTTCTTTTAAAAATAAATTTAATTTTGTTTCTTTATTACCCAAGACATTAGAAAATTCCCCAAAGAGAATGTTCCTCCATTGGTACCTTTTTTTTCATAAATATTTCTATCCCAATCAATATCAATATAATATCCTAGTAAAATCCTTACCTATTTGATTCCACGAACCATAGTCCATTTGCTCTCAGAGGTATTTGAATATCCTTTTGATTGCATTGACATGCTTTTATTTTGGATTTTATTGTAATCTTGCAACCAAATCCTACTTCTTGCATTATATCGTGTCTTTGAATAAGTTACAAACAAAATTTCAATCATGGACCTATATTTAATTTTATTTATACTCGAGGACCTGGTTTCTTCTTTGCCCGCTTGTAATCACCATATGGGTAAGAACATGTTTGCATTCATCCATTCCAATTTTTTTAATAGTTTATTTCAAATATTTGGATTGGGAGATAAAATATGTTTCATTGAATTAGTGATTTGTAGCCCAATAAATAATACCAACTCTCCGGCATGGACATTTAAAACTCCTTTTACATTGCTTTAGTCAATTGATGTCTCGATTTGATTTAGATCACTTCCAAAAATAATGCCATCTACATATAGAACAATAATTGCAAAATTACGATTTTTAAATTTAATGTATAAAATGTTAGTTGTTGTTCCTCTTTTAAATATATGCTATTTTCGATACATATCCAAGACAGCATACCAAGATCTTGGAGCTTTTCAACCCATACAAGGATATTCTCTCGTTTGGAAAGATGGGATTTTCATCTCCTAAGAGTTGAAATCCCTCTCATCGTTCTATTTACACTTATTCTTCCAATTTAGCTTTGAGTAATGTTAACTTGACATCCATATTATAAAATCTAAAGTTCTTATAACTAGTGAATGGAAGAAACATCCTAATAAATTCTACTCCGGTTATAGGCTCAAAGGCTTCCTTAAAATATATACCTTAATTACATAAACTTTGCTGCATCGACCTAGATTTGTTTCTCATGCTACCCTTCTTCATTCATTTTAGATTCTGAACACCGAATTGGTACTAATGGTGTCCATATCCTTTTTTCTTGGAATGAATTCCCATGTGTTATTCTTCCTCGTCTAGTCTAATTCTTCAACCATTTCCTTAATCAAAAATTTATGTTCACTTTCTTAGTTGGAATATTCCGGGGTTCTATTTCGAACAATGGAGAAAAATTTCTTTCTAGTACTAATTGTGAACATTCACCTTGTTTTAACACCAATTTCTTTATCTCAACATTTTTGGCTCTATGGGTGTTTCTTGTGCACATATTTAGATGTTTTTTGTGTTTTTGAGGGGTTCTTTCTTCATCCTAATCTTCTTTCTTCCTCCTCCGTATCCCTTCGTGCTCTACATATTTGAAGACACAATCATCACCCTCATCTAATTCCCCGCAAAGGCTTTGCTTCATTATGTATGACTTCATCCACTTGGATGTCAATGAAATCTTCAATTCTATTGGTCCTTTTGTAATAAATTTGTAACATTTTCTTTGCATCGGATAGGTAAGAAAATTTTCATTTTTTGTCAAAGATTCCAACTTACTAAGATTCTTATAATTTTTATTTATATAATTTTCTCTTACTATGGAAAACCTTGAGGTGCTTCACTTAGGCTCATCTTCCTTTCCATATTTCCATAAGGGGTCTAATCACTATTAGTCCCTAGCTAAGTTTTCTGAAAAATAATTAACCTCCTATGTTTTTTCCTCCTAGAAGGTGTTTGAAATTGTTCCTACATCCATCATGTTTGTAGCCATTTCTTGAATGGTTCTATTCTTCCATTCTACCGCCCCAATTAGGTAACGAGTTTTTCTAGAGAGTACTTCCTTATGATACCATCTTTTTCATAGAAATATTCAAACTCCCTTGAACCGTACTCTCCTCCTCTATTTAACCATAGATATTTGATATTTATCTCTTTTCTCATTTTCAACATAAGCTTTGAATATTTTGAACTTTCTCAAAGCTTTCATTTTTATTTTACTAAAATGATCCACATAGCTCTAGTAAAATTGTCAACAACAAAAAATACTTTTCTCCTCTTGGAATCTATGTCCTTTTGGAGCCACATATGGTTGTATGGTCTAGCTATAAAAATCTAGAAGATGAATACTCCATGGTGTTGAAATGAAATATTTCCTATTATCTAACTGATAGGAATACATGTTGAGATATTCAGCTGAACAATTTGGTAAGCCTATGACCACTTATTCTCAGAATTTTCAATAATTTATCAAATATTATATAATCCATCCCTTTATAACATATCTATGTATCATATTTTATTCAAGTATCATTTTATTCTAGAGTCGATGAAGACATTTTCATTGTTGGGAGTTCATATTCATTTCCCGCCGCCTTTCCATTCTCTCCTCTTTTTAATTTCTCACAATCCTTTTAATCGAAAAATAACATCATATCCATTATCACACGTTTGAATAACACTTATAAGATTATATTTAAGGTATTCCACATACAATAAATTATGAGCCTCTTGGTCTTATCATCTAGGATAATCATTCCTCTCTTTATTTAAGTTAGACCATTGTTCCCAAATTTAACACTACTTTTCCCATTCTCATTAAAAATAGAAATCATATTTATTAATGTTTTTAGAACATTTACTCAACATTACAATTTTCTTCTTGATCATGAGCATACAAGACAATACTTCATTCCTTAGCCCCTTGTCTTTTGTGTCCATTTCTTCACATACTTGTGGGGAGCTAACTTTCTAGGAATCATTGTCTAGTTAGATTAAACAATTACTCCAACAATACTGACTTTCCGCCCATAATTGTACTTCAAATATAACAATCAATATCATTCAAAAGTGAGAGAAATGAGCTCACAGTAATAGAGGAGTTTTTAGATCTAAAATTTTAATAACTAGATCTAAAATTTTCATCTCTTTCAACTTTATTAACCGTAAAATCGACAAATTTGTGACCACAATTATGACAAATATAGTAGTTACCATAAAATAACTTTTGATATTTGAAATATTTAACCTTTTATCTCAAGTAGATATATTAAAACAATGGTGTATTCCTTGTTGGTGGATAGGTCTGTGTTGATGTACAATTGTGGTGTTGATAATGTTTTCACCTTTTATTTATTCTTTTATTTATCCTCGCTTTCATCTTTGTTGGATTTCCCTTTAATTGCTTCAACATAGCTTTGATGTTACTCCTTTCCGAGGGACCTATGTTATATTCTCCTTTTGAGGTATGATGAGGCTCCTTATATCCCATACCAGTTTTACTTGTTGATGGTCATTGGGAGCTAAGTAGGTCATCCAAATATAAGATTCAAATATATGGTGGCCATTTTTTCACCATATATTTTCTCAAAGATACAACCCTACCTCTAACCCTTGCGCTTATTTCTCCATCGGCCATTCAAATCACAGAGTATTCTTTTCTTTTAGATTCTTTTAAGATGAGTTCTCAGAGATATGATGTCTCCACTACATGCATCTGGGCCCGCCTTTGCTTTATTATTTCATAGTTCGAACTTCATATCCTCATTTTCATCTTCTAGCTTATCAAGACTCTTTTTATTTTGTTTAAATATTTCACTAGAATTTCTTTGACTTTAATACAACTTATTCCAATTTTAGATTCTAAAGATTAAAATCTTCATTGTAAGAATCATATATAACTTCTTTGACTCTTAGAAGTTGTTCCTTTAGTTTATTGTTCTTCGTGGTCTTTCTTTAGCTCTTCTAGTGCACTAATTATTGTTTCTTCAAGGTCCACCACTCCTTATTATTAATAGTATGATCTATCCTCAAACTAACTTTCAGAATCTAATAGCATAAGAAGTTATTCATCATAGAATTTGTTGGGCTTCCAAAATGTCATACTCTTCACCCCCATTTCTACCATTTTAGTCATATTTCTGTGTTGCTTTACCATATTTTGTGGCTCCGTAACCCTACATTAATACCATTTTCTAATGATCATATGGGCTTATCGTTATTATTTTCCAAGTCATTTATTTTTAAGTATTTTAAGAGAATTTATGAATAAATATTAGGAAATTAGCATATTTTCATATGTGTGTGTGTGTGTGTGATTGGGATGATTTTTATGATGTATTAGGCGTATTTGAAGATTCTAGAAGTCTTATTTGGCTACTCAACCACAAATTCAAATTTAAATTTCAACTTATGAATATTTGTAGAACATTTGGATTATTGACTAAAGCACATTCAAAGGAGAAGAACTTCATGGATGTTTCAATATGTGTCTCCTAAAATGTGTGAGAGTATTATATCTCAAATTTTTAGGTAATTGGTTTAAACTAAAAGAGATAATTGTGGATCTAGGAGAGATTTGTGGATTTACATTTATTGATTATTTATCTTATGTTTTTTGTATAAATAGGAGTGTGTCCTTCATTCAAATATTTTCCATCCAATATATAATTTTTAAAGTGAGGATAGAGAGGAAGATAATTTAATTATTGTAATATTTCTTTGAACTTTATCCAACTTTATTTTACTAATAGATGTCGTTGCTCGATCTTCAAGATTTAATAATCGTAAGGTGGGCTTGCTGAGGAGTGGAGGACCACATCAACGGCAGCTTGCACACCTCTTTTCTCTGTTGTAAATATTTATGCTATTTCATTTATGAAAGTTTATTTTATTTTATTTTATTTTTATTTCATTAATGGTGTTTTGTTAATATTGACTACTTTTTATGTTTGGATTGATTTGATTTAATATCACAGAATACTATATTAAATTACTTTTTCATTTCATATTTTAGATTAGGATTGTTGTTTTTTGTAGAGTTAGTATTTGAGAGAGAAAGTGATTCAGAGAAAGAACATTCTTGACAAAAATGTATACTTGATTTTCTTTTACTTTCATTATTTTCTTTGTAATTGTTTCAAGTTTCTTGTATTAGAGTAATCTATTCTAAAAATAATCACCTAGTACATGTAATGCACATCTACCTTATATTTCATGAACCCCGGTTGAAAATTTATTGATCGATTTAACTAACAATTAAATCACCCAATTTTTTGGCGTCATTTTTCAAGGAGGTGGCACATAGGTGCGTATTTTGGAAAGTTTAACAAACCCTTGATAGTTGCATTCATTATTAGATTCATGGTTAAAAACTCATTAAAATCATATAGGAGGAATGAATTTCAATTCTTTTGTGTAATGAGAGTCTCAATACTAAATCGTTTCAAGCAAGAGCTCTAGACCAACAAAGGAACTAAAATGATGCTCAAAAATTTTTGGGAAGAAAGGATATGCCGCTATAAGAGTCTTCTCAAGTCATTTTCTAGTCAAGAATGAAGCCACCAATGGTAGAGTCACATCTCAAGAATAAGTAAAAGAACAAGAGCTCCAAAGTGGTATACAACTAATGAGAAGCATCGTTTTGAGCGAGAAATTGAATAATTTTTAGCATGTTTTTCTTCGTATCCTTGGTACCCTTTAGAGAATAAAGGGCTTCCAAAATAAGTTCAAGGAATGGTAAATAAGGAGGAGAACCATGAAATAAAAGACTACATTCACTATTTGTTCCAAGCAAGCTACTAGGCCACAACATTCCACAGTCTCTTCAACAAATCGTGTCACCAAAAGTACAATTGGTCCCTCATCCTAGGAGGACATAGAGATATATTTTTCAGAATTGGATAAGTGAACACACTAGAGATCTTGATTCAAATATGGTTACATTGAAATATGCATATACTTGAAGAATTTTTACATTTTTCTAGGTAGAGTAGGGTAGAATAAAGTAATAAAACCATGATTTTTTTTTCCCTTTTTGATTTCATTGTGTGTAGTATAAGCCACTTCATTTGCTAACCATTGGCATGAATATTTGTGATCAAAATGGGGAATTCATGAAAGAGGAAGAGCTAAAAAATCAAGGTGCGTATTTTTCCTCTACTTTCTAAGTTTTAGATATTAAAATGCAAAAACATTTTTTTTTAATTTGAAAGAATGTTCTCTTCGCACCTTGTTGGTAATTTCGAAGATCGAAAGTAGGAATCGAATAAATGGGTTTGAAAAGTTTAAAATTGTTTAAGTTGTTGACGATGTCCAAAATGCCTAAATTATTTTCATGCATATTCAATTTGATTTTTCTCCATTTTCTAACAAAATTTAATTCAATTTTTATTTATACCACTTAAAAAAAAAATCTATAGTTTTGTCTAAAGAAAAAAAAATTAAATATTAAACAAAACAAAATACAAAATTTTGAAATTAAATCGAATATATCTCACAAGCTAGGAACCCGCTCTCATATTTTTTTTTATATAAGAAGTGCATAATAATCCAATGGACAATCTCTAAATTTCATCTCAATCTACTTCACGTTTTTTGAGAAATGAGTATCATCACCTTCTCAATGATTTCAATTATATCTCAAGATCTCGTGCATTTGATCAATCTCATTTTTGGTATGCGTAAAACATTAGACCATAGGAACCTTCCCAAAAATTTAAGCCCGATCCGATTTTTGATTTGTGATCAAATAGTTTCAGAATTTTACAATAATTTCTATTATATCTCAAATCCATGCATTAGATGGTGTTGATTTTTTGTGTGCGTAAACATTACACTAATAGAAACATGTCCACAAAATTGGAGAAAATCCTAACCATACTTTGTGATAAAATGACTCACAAATTTGTTCTAACACACCTTAGCAACCTCGCAACAAAAAAATAAAATAAATAAATAAATAAAAATGCAAACTTATTAGCTGTGAAGTCAATATTTTCACAACTCTTTCTATAGTAAATTGGTTGTGAGATCCATTCATTTTGGCAAGAGGATGAGTTCAAATAAAATAAAATATTTTGCATGAGATTTACTGACTAATTCAGTACTATCATATTATTTTTCACTTATCAAGATGACTATTTATAAGAGTCAAGATTTTCTAGCAAATTTGATCTAAGTTTGTCAAAATCGCCGCCTAGAAACACCCATAAACATTTTTTGCCCTCCTACCATTAAATCCACTCATGATGTTGATGAACCTCATTATCAAGTCCTATCTAGCCTCGCCCATACTAGCTTGTCCATCGTATCCAAAGAAAAACAATCCAAATCATTCAAAGAGGTCTCCCTATGTTAGGTTGTGTCGCTTAGGCATTTCTCCCTTGGCAAACTATCCTAAAGGTTAAAGAACCTCTATCTACTACCTGCACCAGTCGCAACGTACCTTCCTATTCCCGCAAATAAAGTTGGTTATACCCTTTAATCGTGCCACTAATAAACCTCAAGTCTTAGCTATACATGTACCATAGGTCAAACTAATTTTAGGTGGTTTTGCTGTGAAGCTTTCATGGATCTTTCAAGAACAAAGCGTACCAAACATTCCCGTAAGACAAGATTTGTTTCCACATGAGAAGACAATCGCTTCTCATGTGTGATTTTGAGCCCGGAATACACGACAGGCGTAGATTTGTCTCATTAAGATCTTTTACGATCACAGCCAAAGGTTAGTAAATTATGAATGACAAGAAGCGCTTTGCAAATACTAACCAAACCGATTATGATGCCTAAAGAAGCACAGACATTTGAAAAGCAAAATTACATTTCTCAGAGAAATGCTCATCTTAAATATTATCAATTTCTCATTCTTCATTGGCTCAAGCATGACAAAACAAAGGAAAGTAAAAATAACACCGTTAAAGACTCGATGAGATGGCATGACTCGAAAAAACCTCCTTCATCCGTAAGTAGAGGGTTTGATGACTCAAAAACCCCTTCATCTATAAGCATAGGGATTGAAGCATCTAAGAACCTCCTTAATTTTATAAGTAGAGCTGCTAAGAGTGCCTCCTTCATCTATAAGCAAAGTGGGTCAATGGAAAAATTTTGATTTTAATAATTGCAATCGAATGTAGGAAAATTTTTGAAGTGCGTAAGACAAAGAATCGAGTGTTTTTGAAATAAAATGATGATTAAAGGCAGAGGCAGTAGTATTTCTTTTAAAAATTGTTTGTCAGGATTTATCTATTATTTAGTTACTATGTGAAGCTAGTGGGTTCATCATCAATGAAGAAATATTATTAAACTCGATGGCCGAAGAAGTCAAAAGGTCTTGGTGTCAAAGTGATCTCTCGCCATCAAGTAGAAATGAAACCACTATCGCATGTTCACCAAACATTCTTCAATTGGTTAAGACAGAGATTGGTGAAAAGAAATCATGGCATATGGAAAATATTCTAAAGGGACTGGCTTCCTCAAAAGGGGTGAAATTAATGAAACTCATTTTTTTGCACCTCCTTCACGTAAGAACAAAGGGACAAACTTCCTTGTTCACTTTTCAACCTAAGCACATCATCCCCGTTTTATTTTTACCCACAAAGAAACAAGAAGCCTAAACAATGCCCGCTAGCTAAATCAGTTTCACAATAAGGCATCACTACCTCCAAAGCATCAGAGAAAACAATGTCGCTTAGGTTTCCAAAAGGGTGAAGCTACCTCCTTGAAAGTGTGAAAGAAAACCTCACATAACACAAGGTGTCTTTCTACAGTGTCTTTTTCAATAAGAAAAACAAATAGGTGATGATGATATTCAGAGGTGCTTCTCTTCTATTCATAAAGAAATTTTTCAACCGATCAAAAGTGACAGCAGATGAGCCATACAAATGTTGGCAATATGATGCGTAGTGTTGTCCTTGATGGCAACCCACTTGATGAAGATGATGGCAACCTACTAATGAAGTTGTTCTTGATGCTGATAAGTTTATTAATGATGTAAATCCGATGTTCTACAAGTAGTTCAAAATTTGCGTAAGAAAGAAATATCAAAGATGTGCAAGAATAATGATGAAAAAGGTGGGTTAAAAGGCATATGTGGGTTTGTCAAGGAGAAGGGCATATGCACGCGAAAGTATTTGCCAAGTCGCGTATAATCAATTTCACTCTAAATGTGTAAAATAGTGGTTACTACCATGGTATTGACCCATTGTATTGCTAATCGGATTGTCTATGAGATCTCGTCCGTGAATACCATCTAAGTGATGCGGTTTTGGCTCATGGAAGACAAGGGCTAAATCTATATAAGGAGAAGAAATTAATTAAAAGCAGGTGTGAAAGATGTCTCGGTTTGAATGAATACTTCACTCAAGTGTGTCCGGAATGGAAAGGGTAATATTTTGATGATAGATCTAATCTATGATGCACCTATGAAGAAAAGGATGAATAGGGATCTCTAGATCTGAAATGTATTTTTATCTTCTAGATCTATTTATGGAATATTTAGATCCGAGATGAGGCGAACATGTATCTGAATTAAAGGGTAAAATCTGAATTGTAAATCTGATCTCGACATATGCTGCTCTATAATCTTTGGAGATTCACGCTATTTTGAAAAGATAGAAAGCGCGTATATAAGCGTTGAATTCAATAAAGCGCGTATGTAGAATGTGAAACTAGTTCTCGAAGTATGTGCAGATGTATAGGCAAAAGTTTATATGCATGAAAGAGTGTATATACGCAGATCATTGAAAGGAAAGCGCATATGAAAACTAAGGTTTGCTGAAGTATGTGGTATGAAATGTCTATTGTATTACCGTTATCTCTGCTTATGATGTATTCATATAGATCCGGGTTTTCAAAATATTGATTATGTTAAGCCGATCATGTTGAGAAAAGATAAAGTTGTTTGATTGATTGGTTGATGATTCATTGAATGAATTGATAAGGGTATAAGTTTTAGTTTGATGTATGATTGAGCTTAAATGTGTGGAGTGGGTCTAGTCTGATAATATGATGAAAAGTGGCCTACAAGTTGTGATCTATTGAAGCTATTGGATCCAGTATGAAAATTGATGAAACGTGGTCCATGGTGGTGCTGAGGGTTGTAGCCTTCAATCAGGGGGTAAACGAGAGCAGGGGGTCGTAGCTCCCTTCCAGGAGAGGCTGGTAAACGAGAGCAGGGGGTCGTAGCTCCCTTCCAGGAGAGGCTGGTAAACGAGACCAGGGCGTTGTATCTCCCTTCCAGGAGAGGCTGGTAGATGAGAGAAGTTTGTAGCCTTCTGCAGGTGGGTGCCTGCATGCTGGTATGAGTCTGCACCAGTACATGGTTGTAAGATGTTTTCTCTATAATAAAATATTGAAGGATGAGACAACGGCAGCGGTGGTTTTCTCCCGACTTGGGTTTCCACCTAAAATCCTGGTGTTCATGTGTGATGCTTATGAGTGATGGTTTATTTTGTTATTACTGCACATGCTTACTATTAACTTAACATCAGATGAATGAATGTTGCGAAGAACTAAGTTAAGAATTATCTATATAATTAGATCTCTGTACATACGCGATTTTTATGAAGGATATCCGCGTGTATACGCTAGTTGTCTTCAGCAAAGTAGTGTATGGGTTTTAGTGAATGGAAAAGTAAAAGTTTTGAGTAAGTCCTAAACACTGATTCACCCCCCCCCCCCTCTTAGTATTTTTCCCAACAATTGGTATCAGAGCAGGTCCTTCTGCAGAAGCTTGATCGCTTGAAGGAGATCCGTCGAAATGGGAAGTCATGAAGGGGTAATGTCTATAAGGCCACCTCTATTCAATGGAAATAATCTTTTATTCTGGAAAATACGAACAAAAGCATATCTACAAAGTCATGGTGCAGAAGTATGGGCAATCGTGGAAGGAGGATATCAGTATCCGACAAGTATTCCTACTGATGCAGCAGAAAGGAAGAAATATGAAATCAATGCCAAAGTCGTCAATGTCTTATTAGGAAGCCTGTCTGAACCAAAATTTTCTAAATTAATGCAGCTAAATTCAGCAAAATAAATATGGGACAAAATCATTCTGAGCTATGAAGGAGATACAAAGGTAAAAAGTGCAAAACTCCAAACTCTCAGAATTGAATATGAAAATTTAAGGATGCGTAGTGATGAGAGTATTGCCAGTTTCCTTTTACGTCTAGATGATATTGTAAATCGTATGAGAATTTTGGGTGAAACCATAACCGATACTACTCTGGTGGAAAAATTCTTAAGATATTTAACTTCAAAATTTGAGTCAAAAGTATCAGCTATTGAAGAAAGGCAAGATCTGCAAACTCTTACTATTGTTCAACTACATGGTATTCTGACTGCTTATGAAATGAGACAAGGAGGTCCCTCTCAAATCAAAGAAGTTTCTTTTAAGGCATGTGCAAAAGGAAAAGAAAAGGAAGTTGTCAAGGAATCAAATTATATATCAGAAGAAGAAGAAGCAAATTTTGTGAGAAGACTCCAACCAAGTACTGGAAGATTCAAAGGTAAGCTTCCCTTCAAATGTTTTTATTGTGGAAGAGTTGGTCATTACGCTGCAAAATGTCCTTATAGAGAAAATCATGATAAAGGGAAACAATTTGTAAAGGGAAAGAGTTATTATGCAAATGAAGATAATAATGAAATGACAAGTGAAGATGAAGAAGATTCTTACCAAGATCTGAAAGCGCTCATGGCAAGGAAGCAAAAGAAGAAGACTACTCAAAGAAAGAAGATATCTCAGAAAACATGTGCAGCAAAAAATGAAGAAGAGGAAACAGACTTGTGATCCACTTTCTTGTGCATGCAATGATGAAGATCGTGAAAGTAACAATATAATTCTAGAAGCAAATCTCAAGATCAATGATGAAAGCAATGATTGCAATCAATTTCATCAGAGAGAATCTATCTACAAAGATATGATCTCTAGAATGAATGAACAGAAAGAAATATTGAATGGACAGATAGACAAGTATCAAAAGTTGTATGTTTATGCAACCAATCAAAGTGAAAGACTTGAAGCAGAAATCATCTCTCTCAAAGAAGATCTGGAAAAATTAAATAAGAAGAATGAAGAACCCCTATCATTTGAAAAGGAAGGACTTGAAGCAGAAATCATCTCTCTCAAAGAAGATCTGGAAAAATAAAATAAGAAGAATGAAGAGCTATTACAAACATGTGAAGAACAAGAAAATTGGTTGAAGGAAGAAATTTTAAAATTGAATGATCAATTAGAAGAAGGAAAAAGGGTCGAAGAAAGCATGAAGAACCAATGCCAAAAATTGGAGGTTGAGGTAAACATTCTCAAAGGTAAATTAGAAGAAAAGGATAAACTCTTGAGGGTTCAATATAGTACTAAGATTCTGGACAATATTCTTAGTAATCAAAGATCTCCTGCTATTAAACTTGGTCTTGGTTTTCATGAAACTGTTAAAGGAGAATCTAGTTCACAAGGAAGTGCTAAAGACTCAAAGGATATCAATGCAAAGCCTGAAGTGTTGAAAGAAGAAAAAGGTCAACCAACAATCATGAACTCTCAAAAGAAATCATTCCCTCCTTTGATCAATAATTTTGAATGCTTTAAATTTCATAACTATGGGCATGTTGCAGCCAGTTGCAGGAGCAGATTGTTTCAGTCACAAACAAACAGATTGTATACAGAAAGGTACTCAGGTGTCTTCAATGGGTATTGTTTTTCATGCAACAAGTATGGTCATAAACCAGCTGATTGCAATAGAAGAAAGAATATAAGAACACAGTATGATCCTTATGCTTACTTTTCTGGTCACATAAGATGTTATGCTTGTAACAAGTATGGACATGTGGAAAAAGAATGGAGGATGAACAGATCTGAGAAATTGGAAAATTTCCAGCACACAATTAGGAAGTTCAAGCAAAGTTGGAAAAAGAAGGAAGACCGGTCAGAAACGTAGGGAATATTGACCCTACTGCAGTCATCCGCTTCTAAAGCTTACTTCTCATAATGACTGCAGGAATGATGTGAGATACATTATAGAGATTAGTAATGTATCATCACAGGGGGAGCAATGTATGATGATTCTCATTATTCTGGTTATATTTATTTCTGACAGAGCATCTGATGTGAAGAAGACAGGTACAGGTGGTACAAATTCAGGGGGAGATGAAGGAATGTGAATTTTTCAATGTTTCACTTTCCATATGCGGGTTCAGTGAACTAAATCCGCGTATACACGCGAGTTACAGTGGAGACAGTCGCGTATGCACTTATGACAAGAAAATTTGTATGACAGTTGAAGATCAGGAGCACAGGCTCAGGGGGAGCATCAGTCTGACTATTAATTATTGTATTATTGTTTTAAATGGTGATGAAATGATACATGGTTTCATATGATGAGATTATGAATGAGCCCTGTTTGCTTTTTGCTGAAGAGTATTCCTTGATTTCACACATGGATGAGATAGAAGTCTTATGATTCAGAGATAAGGACAAACCATGCAAGAGATTGTTGCTGATGACTTGCTGTTGAAAGTGTTCAGGCTGCACAAGCTAAGGAGGAGCCTCGGTCATATTGAAAGGATGCCTGGAAGTACATTTTTCAGGGGGAGCATTAGACTTGTTGAGTATAATGCATTGTTGGAATTATGATGGTTCTGAAACATGATCTCTTTTGAGGTCTTCTTGGTAGTGGTCATAAAAGGTCATATTTGTAATTTGATGAAAAGGTCATGATGATATCTATGATGTAAAATTGTAATATTCAGTCATGTAAGGAATTTTTCATTTTGTAAACCCACTTGTTTGGGTAGTTGAGTCAAAATGTGTAAACCCACTTGGTTGCGAAGTTGAGTCAAAATGTGTAAACCCACTTGGTTGGGTACTTGAGTCTCTTATGTAAATCCACTTGGTTGGATCTTTGATGTAAGTATGAGTCCTTGGTGATAGGAAGGTCATAGAGTCATGTACTTCATTGAAAATATGTTTGAACATTCAGCATGAACTCAGGGGGAGCATGGTAAATTCAGTATACATCAGTTCTACAATGTTACATGAAGGGAAAAACCTTGTGTTGGTTTTGATCCGCCCTTTGCCCTTGATGTCAAAGGGGGAGAGTGACATGGTGTTTAAATAGGGGGAGAATATCATTGTGCTTAATGTATCTATCTGTTGTGATCAAACACCATCATGGTTGCCATCAAGTCCAAAGGGGGAGATTGTTGGCAATATGATGCAGAGTGTTGTCCTTGATGGCAACCCACTTGATGAAGATGATGGAAAATTACTTAATGAAGTTGTTCTTGATGCTTGATAAGTTTATTAATGATGTAAATCTGATGTTCTACAAGTAGTACAGAAGTTGCAGAAGAAATAAATATCAGTATGTGCAAGAATAATGATGAAAAAGGTGTGTTACAAGGCATACGCGGGTTTGTCAAGGAGAAGGCGCGTATGCACGCGGAAAATTACGTGCCAAGTCGCGTATGATCAATTGCGCTCTAAATGTGTAAAACCAGGGGTTACTACCATGGTATTGACCCATTGTATTGAGCGCTGGATTGTCTATGAGATCCCGTTCAGGAATACCATCAGAAGTGATGTGGTTTTGGCTCATGGTATTGACAAAGGCTAAATCTATATAAGGAGAATAAATTAATTGTGCAAAGGGAAAAATATGTCTAGGTTTGAATGAATACTTCACTCTGAAGTATGTCTGAATGGAAAGGGTAACAGTTTGATGATAGATCTGATTCTATGATGCACCTATGAAGAAAATGATAAAGAGGGATCTCTAGATCTGAAATGTATTTGTATCTTCTAGATCTGTTTATGGAATATTTAGATCTGAGATGAGGCGAACATGTATCTGAAGTAAAGGGTAAAATCTGAACTGTAAATCTGATCTGAAGAAGTATGCTGCCCTATAATCTTTGAAGATCTATACGCTAGTTTGAAGCATAGAAAGCGCGTATATACGCAGGTTGAATTCAGCAAAAGCGCATATGGAATGTGAAACTAGTTCTGAAGTATGTGCAGATGTATACGCGGGTTTATATGCATGAAAGCGCGTATATACGCAGGATCAGTGAAAGGAAAGCGTGTATGAAAACTAGGGTTTGCTGAAGTATGTGGTATGAAATGTTTGATCTGTTCTATTGTATTACTGCTATCTGTTTATGATGTATTCATACAGATCTGGGTTTTCTAAATATTGATTATGTTGCTGAATATGTTGAGAAAAGATCAAGTTGTTGATTGATTGGTTGATGATTCATTGAATGAATTGATAAGGGTATAGGTTTCAGTTTGATGTATGATTGAGCTTAAATGTGTGGAGTGGGTCCATTCTGAAAATATGATGAAAAGTGGCCTGCAAGATGTGATCTATTGAAGCTATTGGATCCAGTATGAAAATTGATGAAACATCGTCCACGGTGGTGCTGAGGGTTGTAACATTCAGTCAGGGGGTTGTAGCTCTTTTCCAGATGAGGCTGGTAAACGAGAGCAGGGGTTCATAGCTCCCTTCTAGGTGAGGCTAGTAAACGAGAGCATGGGGTCGTAGCTCCCTTCCAGGAGAGGCTGGTAAACGAGAGAAGGTTGTAGCCTTCTGCAGGTGGGTGCCTGCGTGCTGGTATGAGTCTGCGCCAGTATATGGTTGTAAGTTGTTTTCTCTATAGTAAAATATTGAAGGCTGAGACAACGGCAGTGGTGGTTTTCTCCCGACTTGGGTTTCCACCTAAAATCCTGGTGTTCATGTTTGTTGCTTATGTGTGATGGTTTATTATGTTATTACTGCACATGCTTACTGTTAACTAAACATCTGATGAATGAATGATGCATAGACTTAAGTAAAGAAATAAATGCATAATAAGATCTCTGTGTATACGTGAGTTTTATGAAGGATATCCACGTGCATACACTAGTTGGCTTCAGTAAAGTAGCGTATGGGTTTTAGTGAATGGAAAAGTTTTGTGTAAGTCCTAAATACTGATTCAGCCCCCCCCACCCCCCCCCCCCCTCTTAGTATTTATCCCAACAATTGGTTTCAGAGCAGGTCCTTCTACAAAAGTTTGATCGCTTGAAGGAGATCCATAAAAATGGGAAGTCATGAAGGGGTAATGTCTATAAGGCCACCTCTATTCAATGGAAATAATCTGTTATTCTGGAAGATACGAACAAAAGAATATCTACAAAGTCTTGGTACAGAAGTATGGGCAATCGTGGAAGGAGGTTATCAGTATCTGACAAGTATTGCTACTGATGCAATAGAAAGGAAGAAATATGAAATCAATGCCAAAGTCGTCAATGTCTTATTAGGAAGCATCTCTGAACCAGAATTTGCTAAAGTGATGCAGCTAAATTCAGCAAAAAAAATATGGGATATAAATCATTCTGAGCAAAAAAAGTGCAAAACTCCAAACTCTAGGAATTGAATATGAAAATTTAAGGATGCATAATGATGAGAGTATTGCCAGTTTCTTTTTATGTCTAGATGATATTGTAAATCGTATGAGAATTTTGGGTGAAACCATAACCGATACTACTCTGGTGGAAAAAGTCTTAAGATCTTTAACTTCAAAATTTGAGTCAAAAGTATCAGCTATTGAAGAAAGGCAAGATCTGTAAACTCTTACTATTGTTCAACTACATGGTATTCTGACTGCTTATGAAATGAGACAAGGAGGTCCCTCTCAAATCAAAGAAGCTGCTTTTAAGGCGTGTGCAAAAGAAAAGGAAAAGGAATTTGTCAAGGAATCAAATTATATATCAGAAGAAGAAGAAGCAAATTTTTTGAGAAGACTCCAACCAAGTACTGAAAGATTTAAAGGTAAGCTCCCATTCAAATGTTTTGATTGTGGAAGAGTTGGTCATTATGCTGCGAAATGTCCTTATAGAGAAAATCATGATAGAGGGAAACAATCTGTAAAGGGAAAGAGTTATTATGCAAATGAAGATAATAATGAAATGTCAAGTGAATATGAAGAAGATTCTGACCAAGATCTGAAAGTGCTCATGGCAAAGAAGCAAAAGAAGAAGGCTACTCAAAGAAAGAAGATACCTCAGAAAACATGTGCAGCAGAAAATGAAGAAGAGGAAACATGTATTGATTGTTGTTCTTGTGATCCACTTTCTTGTGCATGCAATAATGAAGATAGTGAAAGTAGCAGTGTAAGTCTAGAAGAAAATCTCTAGATCAATGACGAAAGTAATGATTGGAATCAATTTCATAAGAGAGAATCTATCTACAAAGATATGATCTCTAGAATGAATGAACAGAAAGAAATTCTGAATGGACAGATAGACAAGTATCAAAAGTTGTATGTTTATGAAACCAATCAAAGTGAAAGACTTGAAGCAGAAATCGTCTCTCTCAAAGAAGATTTGGAAAAATCAAATAAGAAGAATTAAGAACCCCTACCATTTGAAAAGGAAGGACTTGAAGTAGAAATCATCTCTCTCAAAGAAGATCTAGAAAAGTCAAATAAGAAGAATGAAGAACTACTACAAACATGTGAAGAACAAGAAAATTGGTTTAAGGAAGAAATTTTAAAATTAAATGATCAAGTAGAAGAAGGAAAAAGGGTCGAAGAAACCATGAAGAAGCAATGCCAAAAATTGGAGGTTGAGGTAAACATTCTCAAAAGTAAATTAGAAGAAAACGATAAACTCTTGAGGTTTCATGATAGTACTAAGATTCTGGACAATATTCTTAGTAATCAAAGATCTCCTACTATTAAACTTGGTCTTGGTTTTCATGAAACTGTTAAAGGAGAATCTAGTTCACAAGGAAGTGCTAAAGACTCAAAGGGTATCAATGCTAAGCCTGAAGTGTTGAAAGAAGAAAAAGGTCAACCAACAATCATGGACTCTCAAAAGAAATCATTCCCTCCTTTGATCAATAATGTTGAATGCTTTAAATGTCATAACTATGGGCATGTTGCAGCCAGTTGCAGGAGCAGATTGTTTCAGTCACAAACAAGCAAATTCTACACAGAAAGGTACTCAGGTGTCTTCAAGGGGTATTGTTTTTCATGTAGAAAGTATGGTAATAAAGCAGTTGATTGCAATAGAAGAAGGGATAGAAAAACACATTATGATCCGTATTCTCACTTTTTTGGACACGCAAGATGTTATGCTTGTAACAAGTATGGACATGTAGAAAAGGAATGCAGGATGAATAGATCTGAGAAAGTGGACAATTTCCAGCACACAATTAGGAAGTTCAAGCAATGTTGGAAAAAGAAGGAAGATGGGTCAGAAAAGCAGGGAATATTGACCCTACTGCAGTCATCCTTTTCTAAAGCTTACTTCTCATAATGACTGCAGGAATGATGTGACACACATCACAGGGGGAGCAATGTATGATGATTCTCATTATTCTAGTTATATTTATTTCTGACAAAGCATCTGATGTGAAGAAGACAGGTACAGGTGGTACAAATTCAGGGGGAGATGAAGGAATGTGAAGTTTTCAATGTTTCACTTCCCATACGCGTGTTTAGTGAACTAATTCTGCGTATACACGCGAGTTACAGTGGAGACAGTCACGTATGCACTTATGACAAGAAAATTTGTATGACAGCTGAAGATCAGGAGCACAGGTTCAGGGGGAGCATCAGTCTGACTATTAATGATTGTATTATTTGCACTGTATCTACTTATTATTCAGTTATAAATGTTGATGAAATGATACATGGTTTCTTATGATGAGATTATGAATGAGCCCTGTTTGCTTTTTGCTGAAGAGTATTCCTTGCTTTCACACATGAATGAGATAGAAATGTTATGATTCAGAGATAAGGAAAGATCATGCAAGATATTGTTGCTGATGACTTGTTGTTGAAAGTGTTCAAGTTGCACAAGCTAAGGAGGAGCCTTGGTCATATGGAAAGGATGCTTGGATGTACATTTTCTAGGGGGAGCATTAGAATTGCTGAGTATAATGCATTGTTGGCATTATGATGGTTCTGAAACATGATCTCCTTTGAGGTCTTCTTGGTAGTGGTCATAAAAGGCCATATTTGTAATTTGATGAAAAGTTCATGATGAGATCTATGATGTAAAATTGTAATTTTCAGTCATGTAAGGACTTGATCATTTTGAAAACCCACTTGGTTGGGTAGTTGAGTCAAAATGTGTAAACCCACTTGGTTGGGTACTTGAGTCTCTTATGTAAATCCACTTGGTTGGACATTTGATGTAAGTATGAGTCCTTGGTGATAGGAAGGTCATAGAGTCATGTAGTTCATTGGAAAATATGTTTGAACATTCAGCATGAACTCACGGGGATCATGGTAACTTCAGTATACATCAGTTCTACATCATGGTAACTTCAGTATACATCAGTTGTGTTGGTTTTGATCCGCCCTTTTCCCTTGATGTCAAAGGGGGAGAGTGACATGGTGTTTGAATAGGGGGAGAATATCATTATGCTTAATGTATCTATCTTTTGTGATCAAACACCATCGTGGTTTCCATCAAGTCCAAAGGGGAAGATTGTTGGCAATATGATGCAGAGTGTTGTCCTTGATGGCAACCGACTTGATGAAGATGATGGCAACCTACTTAATGAATTTTTTCTTGATTCTTGATAAGTTTATTAATGATGTAAATCTGATGTTCTACAAGTGGTACAGAAGTTGCAGAAGAAATAAATATCAGTATGTGCAAGAATAATAATAAAAAAGGTGTGTTACAAGCCATACGCGGGTTTGTCAAGGAGAAGGCACGTATGCACGCGGAAAAGTACGTGCCAAGTCGCGTATGATCAATTGCGCTCTAACTGTGTCAAACAGGGGTTACTACCATGGTATTGACCCATTGTATTGAGCGCTGGATTGTCTATGAGATCCTGTCCAGGAATACCATCGGAAGTGATGTGGTTTTGGCTCATGGTATTGACAAAGGCTAAATCTATATAAGGAGAAGAAATTAATTGTGCAAGGTGTGAAAGATGTCTGGGTTTGAATGAATACTTCACTCTGAAGTGTGTCTGAATGGAAAGGGTAACAGTTTGATGATAGATCTGAATCTATGATGCACCTATTAAGAAAATGATGAAGAGGGATCTCTAGATCTGAAATGTATTTGTATCTTCTGTTATCACTCAGGTTTTCCTAGAAGTTGTGTAAGAGGAAATTATACCCGAGGTAACCACAAACCAATCTTTTAGATGCAGAATCTAGCCAATCTGCATCCAGAGAGGGCTCTCTCTTTATGATTTATCTTTGTTCTTGAAAGGTTTTAGGCTAGTTATAGTTTCAAGGGTTTGTTTGGAAATTGGTGGAATCCACAAACTAAGGGCAAGGTTGAGAGTTTTCAGTCCATTGGGCTATGGAGTCAAAGGATGGCTTTACTGTACTTCTATTCTACGCACAAGATGGTGTTACAGGGCAAGATAGCTAGACAGAGAACAATCCTTAAAATTTAAAGTGGGTGGGATGATCTTGAAGGGATGAAAGGCAACTAAGAATCTTTCACCATGTTCAAAGGAAAGAAGTGAATTGACTACAAACAAAGAGCAATAAAGGATTCTTTATTATAGCAATCAACGGTGCTTAAATTAGCGAAGCAGGAGCATTTAAGAATTCATGCTTATAGCTAATTTAGAAGAAAACATTTAGGAACAATCACATTTGAAAACAGAGTACAATTAAGCAAATTCTGTTTCAATCCTTCATGTAAATTATTCAGAAATGGATATGATGATATTATAAACTAATATAAAATTTCAGACAAAGGGTAGAAACACTTATTGAACTGTAGTCCAACACATGAATCCTGCAACAAGTCCAGTGCTTCAAATCGTCATCCAGTAAGCCACAAGTAAATTTATCCAAAAGCTTTTATTCCGAAAATCTCAGTGTTACAGCAGAGTAATAGAATCCCCCCCAAATGCTTCCAAGAGTGGAGTATTTATACAAATTCTAAACTAAAATATCTTGAAACAAATATCAAAATTGGTTCACAAATCTCTCCAACTATTTACATAAATAGAACTAAAGTAAAGGAAACTCAAACTATTTGGCACTATTTTTGATGGATAGGTGATGACAAAGGAGAATTCGAATCTGATCCAACTCTTAGTTGATGATGAGGCATCCAAGTCACTAACTGCTTCCTTTCTTTGTGCAATCTTCTCCAACAATTCTGCAAACTTAGGGTCCAATGATATCTTCGTATTTCTCAATCCGTAATAGATATGTAAAAAGTGAAAGAGGTTATTGTGGATTAATATGTTGGTGAGATAAACCTCTTTCATTTTCCCAAAATTCCTCTCCAGCTGTACATAATATTCTCTGTAAACAATATGTGTAAAACAGAGTTTTACAGAGTCTGAAAAATAGCCTCTAAAGATGTGCATGTATCTCTCATTCTGAAATCACTGTGCAAAAAGTGAGATAGGTTTTTGTATATGGGTCCCTTAGGAACATAAACCTCCTTCAGTTTTGTAAAATGTATTTCTAATTGGCCACAATATTCTCTGAAAAATGATGACTTGACTGTAATTTTCTGCAAAAAGTGCTTTCCAACTTTGTTTAATATTTCCAAAACCATAATAGCTGTTAG
This sequence comes from Pinus albicaulis, assembly GCA_034641835.2. NCBI lineage: Eukaryota > Viridiplantae > Streptophyta > Pinopsida > Pinales > Pinaceae > Pinus > Pinus albicaulis. The sequence continues at coordinate 250,713,906 of CM076576.1, read as the reverse complement.
AAAAGTGAGAGAGGTTTTTGTAGATGGTACTCTTAAGAAAATAAACCTCCTTCAGTTTTGAAACATTCATCTTATATTGATCACAATAGTGTCTGCAAAACAATGACTAAAACATGCAATTTCTGCAAAAATGTTCCTTTTTGTTGTGTTTTTCATCTTTTTACTTTTTTGCTCTTTTGACTGTTTACTTTCACTTTTAGACAAAATTCACTATTGGTGAAATTTATTCTCATCTCTTTTTACCATTTTACTGCCTCTGTAATTACTTTTACTGTTTTACCTTTGACTGCTCTGTAACTTCATTTTAACTTGCACTCTGACTTTTACCTGATACACTTTAACCACTGATACTCTTTAACTGTTATGCTTTTCCTATCCCTGTAAGTTCTCATTTCACTTTTACCATTCACTGGGAACATTTCATCATTCTAATCCCTCTCTGAATTTGTATACAAACTGTTTGTTGAATGAAGATATTGAATTAAAATCTGAGAATTTGGAGTAAACAATTTTGTCAACTAGTATTGAAATTGTTGGTCCAAATCCATATTCTGATCGTAACCTGCTAAAATCAAACAATTTGTTAATGAAATCCAGGTCTCTATGAGGAGCGTTCAATGGGGCAACGTTTAAAGCCACAGGAGCTTCCATTTTGGTTCTTGTGGATTCAAAATGGAAATTTGGCTAATGGTGAGGAATTGAGTAAATTGGTGTATTTGCAGTGAAATTTGAAAATTGCAGCGGGAGCTCTGTCGCTTTCAGAAACTAAAAACAACCGAAAAAACACGAAAAATGGCTTATTTACAAATTAAAAGGGTTTTTGTTTTTTTCGAGGCGATGACGTCATCGACGTACGGGGTGACGTAGGGAAGTGGGGCCGGCGGTATGCGGTAAGTGGTAAGCGGTGAGCCCGCACCGCTTATGGACGAGGGCGGTAAAAGATGCGAGGGCAGCGATTCCACAGGACGCTTGCCACGTGGAATGCTGACTTTTCAAAAAACCGCCCATCCCCCGCTGGTTAACATGCTGGCAAGGGATGGGCAGCGGGATTAACGATCACCGTTGATCAACGAACGGACGATCCAACGGCTGAAAGGGAGGGGAACTTGTGCGATTTCAAAGGTGGGCCCGTCGGGGTTTAAAAAGGTTTTAATACTTAATCTAATCACCCCGGGGAAAAGTTAATAGGCGGAAATGGTTGTTAATTAGTCCAAATGATTAATTAACCCCATGAATATTATGAAATGGATTGCGACGGAGTTTGACCAGGTGGAATGCCACGTGGACGGACCACGGTGGCATAGACTTTTGCAAAGTTTATTAATATGTTTTGGTATTAAACATACTTATAGTATTATATGATGAATGAATTAATATAATTAATTCATCATAGGGGCGGAATTTATGTATAAGGCTATAGTTTTAACCAAAGGGCTTATAAAGCGGGGTGTTTATTTTCAATGTGCGGGAATATATACTTTGGTAAACATTATAATAAATGGGTTTTGGGGATATTTATAAAAAAGGGAGTTATATACTTAGGAAAAGGGAGTTCACTAGGGATTTAATATAGTAGAATTAAATGTTAATATGGCAAAGGACAAGGAAAAATCAAAACATCCTTGTATATCTAAGAAAGTGATAACTTGTGAAGTAAATTGCAACATTTTGTCTTCAACACTTAAACTTAGAATAACAAGCTATTTTGAGGAATTTTTATGGAATTTTGCATCACTTTCCTAAGTAAAATAGGAGTTTACTTAGGAAAGGGTTAAAGATGGAAGATAACAATGATGAATTATCTCAAGTGCTTAGGTCTTTTTGATCATTAGGCCGAGGGTCCGGTCCCTCCAGAAGTCAAGGAAATGCCTTGAGCCCCTTTGATCTCCAATTACCTTAGTACTCTTGGGGGAAATTAGTAAGACTCTTGAGGGGTAAAATGATGAGGGAGGTTAATGAATTTGACTTTGCTTGCTGTGATTTTCCAGTGTATTTCCTGCTTTAGTACTTGTGATGAAAGTAAATGATTAACCAACACTTTGCAGCACCATCTACCTACCCTATCTACTTAACACTACCATTTTGTCTTCTTTATTAGGGTGCATTTAGACTTGCAAACCCTGATCAATCTTTTCTTTTTACATGATGAATCTATCTATTTCTACCCTTATTACATCCAAGGGCTCGGATTAAACTGTTGAGCACCTTTTATTCACTCTACCTAGCTACTTATCTGCCAAGATTAAACTGTTTGGCTAGATATTTATTCTCTAATCTATAACATGAAATTGAAATATGACTAAGCCAAGTTTAAACAGTTTGACTTATTCATAAATTGTGGCAAAAGTTTTACAAGTTGCACACAATTGATTTATTATAACAGAGTAAAAAGTAGTGGCATTTGGATTTGCACACTTTCCTTGGTCTATTTTTTGCTTGGGGTTCATTTCTTTCTCTTTTTGACCATTTTTATTCTTTTTACCCTTTGATCTTTCTTTTAGGGTATACCCTCTTTACATTTTTTAAATTTTTTGATTTTTTTGGTTTTAAAGAATATGGAACACCTTTGCTCAAGTAAGAAGGTTTGAACATATTCCACACTTCCATCAAGACAATCATTAAAGATGAAACCTATTGATATAGGAGGCTAACATCTTCTAGATCTGTTTATGGAATATTTAGATCTGAGATGAGGCGAACATGTATCTGAAGTAAAGGGTAAAATCTGAACTGTAAATATGATCTAAATAAGTATTCTTCCCTATAATCTTTGAATATCTATATGCTAGTTTGCAGCATAGAAAGCGCGTATATACGCGGGTTGAATTCAGCGAAAGCGCGTATGGAATGTGAAACTAGTTCTGAAGTATGTGCAGATGTATATACAGATTTATATGCATGAAAGCACGTATATGCGCAGGATTAGTGAAAGGAAAGCGCGTATGAAAACTAAGGTTTGCTGAAGTATGTGGTATGAAATGTCTGCTGTATTACTGCTATCTGTTTATGATGTATTCATACAGATATGGGTTTTCTAAATATTGATTATGTTGCTGACTATTTTGAGAAAAGATCAAGTTGTTGATTGATTGGTTGATGATTCATTGAATGAATTGATAAGGGTATAAGTTTAAGTTTGATGTATGATTGAGCTTAAATGTGTGGAGTGGTTCCAGTCTGAAAATATGATGAAAAGTGGCCTGCAAGATGTGATCTATTGAAGCTATTGGATCCAGTATGAAATTTGATGAAACGTGGTCCATGGTGGTGCTGAGTGTTGTAACCTTCAGTTAGGGGGTTGTAGCTCCCTTCCAGGTGAGGCTGGTAAACGAGAGCAGGGGGTCTTAGCTCCCTTCTAGGTGAGGCTGGTAAATGAGAGCAGGGGGTCGTAGCTCCCTTCCAGGAGAGGCTGGTAAACTAGAGAAGGTTGTAGCCTTTTGCAGGTGGGTTCCTGCATGCTGGTATGAGTCTGCGCTAGTATATGGTTGTAAGATGTTTTCTCTATAATAAAATATTGAAGGCTGAGATAACGGCAGTGGTGGTTTTCTCCCGACTTGGGTTTCCACCTAAAATCCTGGTGTTCATGTGTGTTGCTTATGTGTGATGGTTTATTCTGTTATTACTGCACATGCTTACTATTAACTAAACATCTGATGAATGAATGATGCATAGACTTAAGTAAAGAAATAAATGCATAATAAGATCTCTGTGTATACGCAAGTTTTATGAAGGATATCTACGTGCATATTCTAGTTGGCTTCAACAAAGTAGCGTATGGGTTTTAGTGAATGGAAAATTTTTGTGTACGTCCTAAATACTGATTCACCCCCACCTCTCAGTATTTTTCCCAACAACAAAGACAAGAGGTGGAAAAGGGATTTTGAAATTGCAGTTAAGCTTCTTCCCCAGTAAAAAGGCAGTTGCACTCAAAAGGCACATCTATAGTCATTCTTATGGCTCATAGCATAATTTTCTTTTCCACAGTACAGATATCAAAAGGGAAAACAATTCTTCATTCCTTAGCAAGAAACCCTGAAGGTTTTTAGTTCTTAAAAGGGTTTCTTTACTTCAAAAATGGTCAGGCTTATAAAGGAAATGGTCACTTGCCACTATGTTTTTGTTTGAACAAAAGGGAGTCTCATTTTTTTTTTTGAAAAGGTATGAGCTTCATGTTTTGGTTTTAACCCAAAAACCTTTTTAAACGTTTTCAAAACCTTCATGAAGCACACCAAATGGTTTTGATATTTTTCAAATACGAGAGTTAGAGACCGTTGCCCATACCTATTTTTCATTTAAAAAAAAAACAAACTCCCCTTTGTTGTTCACTGGGTCTAGGAAAGAGTTTTTGTGCGAAATTCACAGAGTTTTCGAGCTTGAAGACTGCGTGGCGCGCCTGTATAGTTGCGTGGCGCATTCAGGTGAGTTTTTCCCAAAGGATTATACTATCTCGCGACGCACCTGTAGGCACCAGTCACGACCGCCCGTCAGTGACCCGACAACTTGTTTTGCGCGGCGCCTTCCCTAGTAAACGTGTCTCGCATGTTTCAAACAATCAAAACTCCTCCAAAAGCTTTGAAAGCTGATAAAATACTCAAGAAAAGCCTGGCATCGAGTTTCAAGTTATTTTATGAGCCTCTTTGGTATTTTCAAAATTCTAAAAAGTGATCAATGCTGTGTTTTTCAAAAGACTAAGTGATGGTGAAAAAAATGGAACTCTTGGTGTAAATCGAGGTGTGTCGGGGTAAAAAGGTTTTAAGGCTATCGTTACAGTTGGTTGAAATAAATTTGGTCATTCTTGTTTCAAAGAACCTGAAGCTACACTCGAAACTGAGATAAAACCATAAACTCTAGCAGCTATATGCATCGGTGAAAACAGTGCTTAGGAGGGTTGATTTAAAAAAAAAAAAAAACTCGAGATTTGCTGTGGTTTATGATTACTCAAGGTGAACATAGTAAAGGTGGTAGGTTTTTATTGATGTCAAAAATCTTGACAAACTACCCTCAAAACAAGTTGAAAGGTGGAGGCAGTGTTTAAAGGGAGGAAAAACAGGGTTTGAAAAGTGAAACAGTGGGCCTATTTCAAAGAATAGTGATCATTGTATAAATGTTTCGTCATTTCAAAAGTTTCCTCAGTGTGGTAAAAAGAAAAGTCAAGGTTGCCTTCTTTGTCCATAAAACACACTTTAGTGTGTGAAGCTGTCATTGCCATTTGGAGGGGTTTGTCAAAATCTGTGTGAAAAAACAGTAAAGTACAAAGAGGGTGTTTTGATTAATAGTAGTTTTTTTCCTTTGTCTAAATGCAAGGATGTCTTGTTGTCACCAAAACACCAAGAGCCCTGTGACCTTACCCAAACATAGAAATCTCTTGACTGTGTATACATTTTAGTTTACCGTGTGCTTGTTATTAAAATTATTTGTTGATTGGCATACAAAGGGGAAAGACAGTGTGTTGGAAGGAGCAAAGACCTGATATCACAGAAGCATTTCACATAGCATTTGAAACAAATTTACCTTGATCAAACAGTGATTGACAAAGAATACATATTTTTGTTGGTGAAAACACTTCAAAAAATCATTTTAGGCAGTTTGGTTTTGCAGAAAGCGTCCAGAACAAGATGCCTCCCAGGCAGGATAGTAGGAGCGGATTGCATAAGAGATTTTAGCCTAATTCCACTGAAGAAGTGAATTCCCACCCATCAGTCTTGTTCAATCTCCATGAGTTTAGGTGCTTAGATTTTTTTCAAAGCGTGCAAGAGGTGAAAAGCTTTTCTCCTTTGACACACCTTTGCACTTTAAGGTTTCAAGACAAGCATTTCCAGTTGGCAGGACTTGAATTCAAATTCTCTCCAAGGTCCATCTCCAAGGCCACTAAAATCCCCTATATTGGTGAGAAATGGTTTAAACAAATCCATTCAGACTCAGAAGATTACAAGCCCTTTCTAAAGCCTGAGCACAGAGAGTCATGTCCTTCTATTTTCCCTTTCTCATATCTTTTAACCAGCTACGCCCCCCTCATGAAGATCATCATGAAATACTTCACTAGTGAGGGAAGGTTCTCCCGAATCTATGCTTATCACATTCGACTGCTCATGCATTTCACAAGGACCAAGCTACTAAATCTTCCTTTCCTCTTACACAAGATAATTGAGAAAATGGCATCCACTATTCAGAAGAATCCTCCTTCATAGCAAATATCATATCTTTTCCATCACTCTCTCATTAAAATCATTATTCTTCATCAGATTGAAAAGAGAGAGGTCTCTTGGCATACTTTAATCACCCATCCATATTTCTCCATTGTCCCTCTAGTTCACACATCCCCTACACCTCCTACTATTCATCCTTCACCTTCCTCTAGCAGACCCATTCCTAAAAAACTAAAGTTTACCACAGAGCAAACAAAAGAGCCTAAAAAAGGAGAAGAAAGTTTCCATGAGGAGGAATAAGGACATGAGAAGCATGAAAGTGATGATGAGCAGCAGCAAGGGGAGGAAGAAGAAAGTGCTAAACAACAGCATCACAGTGAGGAGGAACACGAGCAACATGAAGATGTTGAACAAAGGTATGAAAGTGATGAACAGGGGCAGTCAAAAGATGACACACAGCAGCTACATCTTTATGAACAGGGGCAGCCAAAAGAAACTGAACAGGGGTAGCATGATAGTGCTGAACAGGAGCAACATGAAAGTGATGAGCAAGGGCAGCCAAAAGATGATACACAACAGCCTCCTCAAGAACAGAGGCCTCCTCAAGAGGAGCAAAAGACTCAAAAAGAAGAGGGGCAACAAGATAAAAGGTTGTAGCTCAGTGAGGAGGGTAGCCCTCATAGGAAGATGCAAAAAGACAACCTAGACATCCTTGACTAGAGCCAAGACATTGGCGAAAATGAAGGGAAAAGTGACAATGGTAAAGAGCCCATGGAGCATGTGCTAGCTGCGTTTCCGAGGCAAGGGGCCATACTTTCTTCTCCGAAAGTCGCCAAGCCCTAGACAACAAAGAAAAAGGTGCCTATAGTTTTCACTCCAAATGTGACGAGGGCCCTCCGAAGCGAAGGAAAATTGCCCAAGAAGCCCATGATTGATTTGCCCAGGAGGAAGAGCACTAGAATAACCACCCAAAGCAAAGGGAAGGCCAAGGAAGAAGGCAGTCATGAACAGGAGAGTGCATTCGAAATCATCCAAATTCAGAGTGATGATAGTGATAATGAGGCCCAGATTCTAGAGAACCTCTTCATCCATAGAGAAATCCAAATTGATGCCTTGAAGGATGATCTTCATAGAGCTAGGAATTTCAATCAATTTTGGCAAATCCAAAATAAGAAAATGAGTGTCAATATGGTTGTTTATGAGACACGGGTGATCAAATACAAGAAGGAGGCCTCCAAAGCCCAAGTGAGGTTGGAAGAACTCATGGGTGAGTTCGATGAAAGTGAAGGCGAAGATCAGCCTAGGCGAAAGAGGCCAAGAACCATGGGGCTAGAAAAGGCCCTTGAGAAGCAAAAAGAAGAGGAAAATTCCCTTCTCCAATCTACCCCTCTCACTGCATTGTTCGAACAAGAGATAGAGAAAAATAGGGAGGCATGCCTTGATAGATTCAATGACCACTTGGAGAAGAAATTGGAGAAGGAAAACAAGGATTTAGACCTTCAAAGGAGAATGAGAGGGCATTATAAAAAGTTAAATCAGTTTGCCCAGCGCAAGTTGAAGGTTGCTCAAGAAAAACTCAAGGAGGCTAAAGGGAAGCGCCCGGAAAAACAAATGAGAAAATACACCTCAGGACTTCAAAATTTTTCCTCTGCTTCACAACATGTTGCTAAAAACCGTTGAGGGTCATGCTCACCAATTTTGGGCAGATTTCGACATATTTTGGTTTTTAGTCATTTTTGGGTTTTTGGCCAAAACTCATGGGCTTTTCCATTTCAGTTTGGGGAATCATCAAAGGATGAGAATGGTATCATTGGATGCCGTATTTTCAGGAGCACATACTCAGCGATTTTCACGACATTTGAAGATCATTTCCTCCCCCGAAATGGCGAAAAATGCTCACTTTTTCTACACTCTGCTCGGTCGATCAGCAAGCCTTATTTTTTGGTTTTTTACATAGAGGCCTATTTTTGGAGGAATTATAGGCATCATATTTGGAAAATTAAAGTTTTTACAGAAATTAGACACTCATAGCTTTCCAACGAGCTATCATGAGATTTTTTTTGACATCGGGAAGGCTGCCAAAAGTTGTTGGCAAGTCAGGGGACCTTTTGCCGATGTATTTTTTGAGTATTTTTGTAAAAATTGAACCTTTAAAAACTACTTTTTCCTCATGTGCGTTTAGCTATTTTTGCACATGAGAAGTTATGAAAATTCAATTTATTTCCCTCTTTTAGCATTTTTTAGATATTTTATGAGATATTTTGTGCCTTGGGCTTTGCAAAGCCTCAAGGACAAAATAAGATATTTTGGATAGGCCAATGAGATTGCAAGTTGAACTAAGAGGCTTTCCTCACTTTGGCCTATTTATTCCAAAGGCTTTCATTGTAAACAAGGCTAAACTTGATGATAGAAGGAATATATGGTCATATAAGCTTTGGACGAAATACTTGTCTCATGCTTTTGGATAGTCTCTTGGATGTTCTTGGATGATGAAAGAGGATTTTTGTTGGATTCCATGACTTGGTAGAATGGTATAGTGTCTCTCTCTTTGTTTTGTTTTCTAGTTTTCATTCATAAATCCATGCTCTTGTTTTCTATAGGACAGTAGAGAAAAAATTTGAGACATTCCCTTGGAGGCACCTCAAATTTCCTGTTTCTTCATAGCTTCCATGTTTTCTTCATTCTTATTCACATTAAAGAATTATTGATTGCTCTTTAATAACTTAAGGATATTTTTGCTTGTTTCATTCACGGTTTTATGCATGCTAAGTATGATTCACAGTATGCCCTGCTTACTCATGGCTAGCCATAGCTCCATCCATGAAATTTCTCTTTGACTGATTAGATTGTCATTTGTTGAATCAAGGAGGTCTTGTTTTGATCTTGCCCTTTTCCTAAGAATATGCAATCTTGTTTTCAAAGTGCCCAATAACTTGAAGGACTGTGTTTAGGCATTTCGGCATAGTGATTTGAGTTGTTTTTCTGTCTCAAGTGTATTTCCCCAAATTCTGATAGCCATTTCCCAAATTTAGAGAGTTATATATCTCTATGGATGGCTTGAATGTTTATTTCTATGTATTGATTAGCTTATAGTTGCATTTCTCCTGATTAATGGTTTGCCCTACCATGTTTATGTCAGCTATTAAACTAGTTATGCTTGAAATCCTTTGTTTTTCACAAAATTGATGTCCATCTTACTCCATTTTTCCCAAAGATCCTTTCTACCTCGAATCAAATCGGCTCTTAAACAACCTTGTATCACCATATGATAGCTTTCTTGACCTCTTCGACCCCATAGCCTAGTTGATCTGACATATTTTTACCTATCTTATATCTTTGATCAGTTTCATCCCTCACAACCTAAAAACCAAAACCAAAAAACCTACTTCACAACTAGCCTAAAATCATAACACAATAAGTAGACACATAGATATCCCTTACACAAATAGAGAGAGCCCTATTTGAGTCCAGGAAGGCTAGCTCCTTGGGCTCCAAAGACTGGTTTGATGTTACACTATCATTTGGCTTGCCAATCAGCCAAATCATGGAACCCTAACATAATGGCGATCACGGTGGGACCTTCTAAGTACATGACAATCTAGCGAATTCTTATAGAATCTTTAGTCCTTCAACATTAAACTCAAACCATCAGCCTATAGAATCATTTAGAGTAAACTCTTTGTTTCACCATCTTAGCAAAGTGATGAATCAGGTTTAGAACACTCTTACAAACTAGGCTACACATAAAAACTCAGAAAACCCCAAAAACTTCCTTAGATTATTTTTTGACAGTATTAGTGGTGGACCATACACATATACCTCAAAAAAACTAAAAATCCACCTGGGAACTTCACTAGCCTGCAGTAGGCCTTACTACTTTACTAAACTCTAGGCTACTATTCGATTGAGCCACCTCATCACCACACTAACATAATGGCGATCACGGTGGGACTCTGAGTGATAAGCAAACTTAGTTTCCCTAAACCTTTAGGGACCTTTGAAAATACTATCTTTTTTACTTATCCCACCGCTCACTAACATAATGGTTATCACAGTGGGACTAACTGAGTACAGAACAGTCTAGCAAAATCTTGTATATTCTTTAGTCTTCAAAACTTAAACATGCAGGTAGTCCATAGAACCATTTATATTAAACTCTTTTTGTTATCACCACCCTAGAAAAGTGATGAAACAAGTTTATAATACTTTAATAAACCATAGGTTGCACATAAAAACTCAAAAAAACCCAAAAAAATTTCTAGAATGGATTTTCCCTAGTTACTGGTGGTGGACCATAGCTACATCTTTACAAAAATAACCAAGTTCCACCTGGCGACTCCACTAGCCTCCAGTAGGCCTAAAAATTCCATAAAAACAAAAAATTCATAAACCATACCTTTCTACTAACTCACCCTTCCAAAAACTTAAACTTAGGGTGGAAAATTTGTAATCAGTGACAAACTAAGTATAACTTAGAAATTCAGAAAACCTCACCTAAATATAGGAGATAAGCCAAAGCCTTCTTGCCAAGAGAACCATTAGCTTTTCCATACAGCCTAGCAAACTGTTGAAACCAAGTGAATCACTCTTCTTTGCAAATTTTCATTCCAAAGTTTGCTATAAAACTTTTTCCAAAAGCATCTTTGATAGTGTTGGTGGTGGACCATAGTTCTCATAGAAATCCACCTGGAAACTCCACTAGTTCATCCTTTTTGTTTTGACCATCCTTTACATTAGTAAAAACCTAGAGAGGCCATTCATCCCGAACATTCATGAATACCATCCTCTCTAAACTCTGGACCCGAAATCTGGCTTCACGAATAATCAACACCAAATCTCATCCAGACCCAAATCCCGCTATCATAGTAGATGACCCAGAGAAGATTTAGTGGCAAGCTTCTGAAACTAGCAATTTAGCTACCGATAGGTCCACTCGTAAAGCAATATAAGTACCTGAACATCTCACTGCCTTGCAATATTCCTCCTTTGACTTAAAATCAGCAAAAACCCTTTTAGAAGAAAGCCACAAAGTAAGATAGACTTCGACGATCTTAAGCCCCTAGATCTGCCACAGAGTCCTAGTAGAGAAGCCTCACCTACTACACCTCCCGACTTTCATCTTCTCCATCACTTTGGCTCCTACCATCCTAGATCTGCTCAAAACCAATTCACTAGTCCAAGTACATCCACCACACCTATCCAAAACACTATTGTTCAAACCACATCAGCTCATCCCGCAAGCCCTCATTTTGTACATCATCCATTAGCTCCCGTCATGGCAGCTTGGTATGCACCTTTGGTGTTGTCGTAGCCTTTGGCTCCCTTAAAAACTTACTATCAAGACAAAATCCCACACTTTACCAGAGATGAGACTACCACAGCTCAACAGCATGTAGATAGGATTAGCGATGCCTTTGAATACATGGAAATAGAAGACGAGACCATCAGAATGAGGATGTTCGCCCACAGCCTGGGAAGAGAACCCAAAAAATTATTTAAGAGCTTAACTCCGAACAGCATCCACAATCTCTTGGAACTATACCAAACCTTCATAAACAAGTGGGAAATCTGAAAGAAACCCATTGAAATCTTGTCAGGATATAACAATCTAAAATGGAAAAATGGGGAAAGTGTCCAGGGATACTGCACTAGGTTGAACAGTGTGTATAACGCCCTCCCACCTCACTTCAAACCCCCGCTTGGTTCAGCCTTGGCAAAGTTCCCCGAGGGTTTTGACCGAGACATGAATTATCAGCTAAGAGACAAGGACCCCCCTACCTTAGAGGAAATGCAAAAAGTCGTCATAAAGGCAGAATCCAACTTAGCAGGAAAAAGAGATAGGACTAGATCAGAAAGGAAAGTCACCTACCGAGATGAGGTCTCCACTTTATCTCCTTCCTTAGATCCTAGAATAGATGAATTAGTTAGGTCCATGGCCAAAATGTGGGAAAAGATAAGTGAGAAGACCCCTCTTAGAGACAACCAGCCAAACCCTCCAAAGAGAAACCGAAACCAAAATTTTAGGAGGGAATAGCCGCAAAACAAACCAAGGGAAAATGAACAAAAAATTAGGCCACCATTTAATGAAAATTATGTGGAATAAGATGATAGGGATACAGAAACCATTGATGAAAATCATTTGAACCTCATAGGATCTAATAATGAGAGTGAGGTATACCTCACAGAAGAAGAACAATCATTCTTCTCTCTGAATTAGGATGAAACCAACTATGAAGATCCCAAGGATCCTGCCATAGATTTTCAGAAATCCATAGTAGATGCTCACAGGCAGTATGAGCTTAAGATCAGAAAAAACCAAGACAACTCCAAGAAAGACAACTCAGACACTGCTAAAACCCCTGATACCTTCCTTAGAAAAGCAGTGGATAGTAACAAAATCATGGTCAAGAAAACTGATCAAAACAAAGATAAATCTATTCAAACATATCTTAGCTCAGATGCTCCTAGTACTTCCAAAAAATTTCCCAATGTGGCTGTGTCAAACAATATCCCAAAACAAAGCCAACAAATTCAGAACATAGAGAAAGTCATGGCTGAAAAATCTGAAGCAAACATGTCTAAACTACAACTACCTTTCAGTTTTGAGGGTGAAATAGCCAAAATAAAGATCACCATGCCTCTTACTGAGCTCATCACCAAAAACTCTTACAAATCCCAACTGTTAAAGGTCTTGAATATAGGAAACGATGCCAACACCCTTAACCTAGCTGATGACAATCCTGAAGTATTGTTTGGTCCAAAACTAGAAGGGAAATTCCAAGAGGGAACCACTCTTCCCTTTTACATCAGTTTGAATATCCATGACCAAATCCTTCACAATGCCATGCTATACTTTGGTGCCTCACATAATCTTATACCGAAGGTTGTAATGGAAAGATTAGGCCTAGAGATCACAAGACCATACAAAGATTTATATTCATTTGATTCTAGTAGAGTCAAATGTCTAGGCTTGATCAAGGATCTTTGTTTCAGTTTGGCCCAAGTACCTGCAAAACATCTGATCATGGACATAGTGGTAGCAGACATTCCTCCAAAGTACGGAATGCTTCTATCCAGATCTTTGGGAGCCAAGCTCCAAAGAAATATTCAACTTGATATGTCCTACACCACTATTCCTGTGTTTGACCAAACAATAATACTTTATCGAGAGTCACACATGAAATACATGATCAGTATCCAAGAGAGGCTAGATAACATCCCAATGTATTCCTTGCATTCTGACCTGAACTCTTTTATTCTGCACACTGAAGAGGACATTGAAGAACAATCAGAAGAAATTGAAACAAACTTAGACGCACCACATCAGTTGCCCCTAGTTCTCTATGATGAACTAGACACTCAAAACTACCATGATCATGAACAGCTATGTCTTGAGGGAAGTAAGTGTGTTCCTTTTGAAATAGGAATAGAGCAAGAAGCATAGATCATTGTGTACTATCAAGAGAATTGCTCAAACCTTAGTCAAACATCAGCAGTAACATCAGGAAATGTTTTCAGAACAAAGGCATTAGAAGACTTACATATCATAAAATTTTTCGGAACTCAGGAGTAGGGAAGCTTAATGTTCTTGCCATAACTTAAGGATTTACCATCACATAACTCTACCACTGCAAATGAGACCTTTACTGTAGCCATAATAGCTCAAAATCCAGAAAACATGCCTGATAAAATTCTCATGAGAGGAGATGATGACTGTAATCCGAATACACCCGAGTTACTTGAACTGGCTAACATCCTGTCACTCCATCAAAGACTCAGAACTGCTAGAATTTTCAATCTCATTCTAAATACTACTTCATATAGTGAAAACAATGAGAAACACTATGCCATTTCCATCACTCCAAGAAACAACTTCGACAAAAGAAAATACAAAAATCTGAACCAATAAGTAATAACCAAAAATAAAATAGCTGGTCATAGGATCTGTTTTGATTTTTGAAACACTAATACACATCCCTATAACAAAAATTTTATCCTTCCTACCCAAGACCATGATATACCGATGATAAGTGCTTTTAATCATATGTCTTTGTAAGAAGATGTTTCAGGTTATAGCCAAATGATTCCCTTGCAATGTAGATAGCTCAAAGATTTTTTCTAGTATGCTGGAAGTAGTTCCAGTTTCAAACTCAGAATTGCAAAATCACTGGATATCAAAAATATGCTCCTAAAAGCCATTTTTCCAGTCCTAAATTTATGCATTTTAACATACCTTGATGATGTCATTATTTATTTCAAAAATGACAAAGAATATATGCATTACTTAAAGAAGATGTAAAGTAAAGAAAGGAGCGGGAATCAGAGGTATCAAGAGTTACAATGGGAAGATATGGGTTTGTTCAGAGATTCTTGCATGAATCCTTATGTCATGCTTGAAAGAGAAAATTTTCCAAATTTCTCTTTTCAAGAGCTGAGTGGACCAAGAGTGGTAGGAGATCCTTACGAGGATAAGATGGTTAAGTTTCACCATTTCCAAGATTTCTGAGTTTAAAACATTTTCAATCATTTTATATACCACTATTTGAAAAATAGATAAAAGAAGAAAAGTCAAAAACAATAGAAAAATAGAAAAGAGGGCAGTTTGAAAATAGAAAAAAGGCCCCATGTTAAAAAAAAATAGTCATTCAGAAAGCGCGCAAGATTAAATGCTGCTACTAGTGCTCAAATGTCTTATTTAGTTATCTAGCCTAATCATAGCTGAACATATTTTAAATTTATTTGTTGATAAGTTAGTGAGTGGAAAAGATGGTCAACATTGTGTAAGCTTGACTTATCAAAGAGAGTAGATTAGGAAAAGATACTGGTTCCACATGCTCAAAACAGAACCAAAGAGGGAAACAGGGATGAAAAAAAAATTGTGCATCCTAGCCCCATTTTTCCTAGTTTCCATTTTATGCAAAATAATATTTTTGTGCAGCTTGTATTTTATGCCGCAAGTACATGAAAAATCAGACTGTCTAACCCTGATCTGATCATTTTTCAATTTCGTGTTTTAGATTAGAGAACAAAATCCTGTCAAACAGCTTAACCTTGATAGTTGCTCTAGCATAGGTAGAGTAATGAAGGAGTTCATTAGCTTAATCTGAACTCCCAACGGATATAAGTGTAGAACTAGATAGGTTCATTTTTCAAAAAAAATATATTTTCAAAAGGGTTGCTAGTCCAAATGCACCCAAAGGAAGAAAAAATGTTAGGAAAGATAGTGGGGTAGGTAGAAATATCATTATTACTAATGACGCTGTCATTTTTCAGAAGTAGCATCAAGGAAGAAATGAAATTTGCGCCAATGGGTAAGGCACTGGTCTTCATAAGCCAAAGATCTGAGATTCTAGACACCTCCTGAAAAGGAGTTGACCTCCCCAAATGAAGCCACTGTTAGTCATCAGTATTTTTCACTTATTGGTGATGACTAGTTATAACAATCAAGTTTTCTAGTAGTTGATCTAAACATTTGTCAAAATTTCCAGCTAGAAAACACCCATAATTTTTTTTTTCCCTCCTACCTTTTCAATCTGCTCATGACGAGATGAAACCTCATTATCAAGTCCTATCTAGCCTCAGCCATACTAGATTTTCCATCAGATCCAAAGAAAACAATCCAAATCTATCCAAAGAGGTCTCCCCTAAGTTAGGTAGTGGCGCTTTAGGCATTTCTCCCTTGAAAAACTATCCTAAAGGCCAAAGAACCTCTATCTAATAATATACCAGTCCCAAAAGACCTTCCTATTCTGCAAATAAAGTTGGCTATACCCTTAAGTCGCGCCATTAATAAACCCTCAAGTCTCAGCTATACATGTACCATAGGTCAAACTGATTTTAGGTGGTTTTACAGTGTTTTCATGGATCATTCAAGAACAGAAGCATACCAGCATTCCCAGAAGACAGTATTTGTTTCCACATGAGATGAAAAATTCTTCTCATGTGATTTTGAGCCTGGAATGTAGCTACGGGGCAGAGAGTTGTCTCATTAAGCTCCTACGATCATAGTCAAAGGTTAGTAAATTATGAATGACAAGAAGCACTTTGCAAATACTAACCAAACTGCTTATGATGCCTAAAGAAGCACATAGACATTTGAAAAGCAAAATTACATGTCTCAGAGAAATTATCATCTTAACTATTATCAAATTTTCATTCTTCATTGGCTCAAGCATGACAAGACAGTGAAAGGAAAAATAACACTGTTAAAGGCTAATGAGATGGTATGACTGAAAACCCTCCTTCATCTGTAAGTAGAGGGTTTGATGACTGAAAAAACCTCCTTCCTCTATAAGCAGAGGGATTGAATACTAGAGAACCTCCTTCATTTTATAAGTAGAGGGTTAAGAGCACCTCCTTCATCTATAAGCAGAGGGCCAATGGACAAAGTTTGATTTTAAGAATTGCACTAACTGTAGGAAATTTTTTGAAGTACACTGAGACAACAACTGAGGGTTTCTGAAATAAAATGATGATTAAAGGAAGAGGTAGAGCAGTAGTGCTTTTAAAAATTGTTTACAGGATTTTTCTCTATTATTTAGTTACTATGTGAAGCTAGTGGGTTCATCATCAATGAAGAAATATTATTAAAACTGATGGCCAAAGGAGTCAAAAGGTCTTGGTCTCAAAGTGACCTCTGCCGTCAAGTAGAAAGGAAACCACTGTCAGTATGTTCACCAAACATTATTCAGTTGGTTAAGACAGAGGCTGAAAGGAAATCATGGCATATGGAAAATATTCTAAAGGGACTGCTCTCAAAAGGGGTGAAATGAATGAAAAATCATGTTTTTGCAGACCTCCTTCACAGAAGAACAAAGGGAAAGACTTCCTTTGTTCACTTTTCAACTCAGTACATCATCCCCTCTTTTATTTTTACCCATAGTAAAACAAGAAGCTCAAACAGCGCTTGCCAGCTAAATTAGTTCCACAATAAGGCATCACTACCTCCAAAGAATCAGGAGCAAACAATGTCAGTTTAGGTTTCAAAAGGGTGAAGCTACCTCCTTCAAAGTGTCAAAGAAAACCTCACATAACACAATGTGTCTTTCTACAGGTGTCATTTTTCAATAAGAAAAACAAATAGGTGATGATGATATTCAGAGGTGCTTCTCTTTCTATTCATAAATACCTTTTTCAACTGATCAAAAGTGACAGCAGATGAGCCATACAAAGACAAGAGGTGGAAAATGGATTTTGAAATTGTAGTTAAGCTTCTTCCCCAGTAAAAAGGCAGTTGCACTCAAAAGGCACATCTATAGTCATTGTTATGGCTCATAGCAGAATTTTCTTTTCCACGGTACAAATATCAAAAGCGAAATCAATTCTTCATTCCTTAGTAAGAAATCATGAAGGTATTTAATTCTTAAAAGGGTTGCTTTACTTCAAAAGTGGTCAGGCTTATAAAGGAAATGGTCACTTGCCACTATGTTTTTGTTTGAACAAAAGGGAGTCTCATTTGTGTTTTGAGAAGGTATGAGCTTCATGTTTTGGTTTTAACCCAAAAACCTTTTTAAACGTTTTCAAAACCTTCATTAAGCACACCAAAGGGTTTTGATGTTTTTCAAATATGAGTATTTGAGACCGTTTCCCATACCTATTTTTCATTTAAAAACGAAAACAAACTCCCCTTTGCTATTCACTGGGTCGAGGAAAGAGTTTTTGAGCGAAGTTCACAGAGTTTTCGGGCTTGAAGACTACACGACACGCCTGTAGAGTTGTGCGGCGCATTCAGGCGAGGTTTTCCCAAAGGATTACACTGTTGCACGGCACACCTGTAGCAGCGCGTGGCGCGCTTGTAGGCACCATTCACGACCGCCCGTTAGTGACCCGACAGCTTGTTTTGCGTGGCACCTTCCCTAGTAAACGTAATGTGCATGTTTCAAACCATCAAAATGCCTCCAAAAGCTTTGAAAGCTGCTCAAATCCTCAAGAAAATCCTTCCATCGAGTTTCAAGGTATTTTATGAGCCTCCTTAGTATTTTCAAAATTCTAAAAATTGATCAATGCTGTGTTTTTCAAAAGACTAAGTGATGGCGAAAAAAATGAAACTCTTGGTGTAAATCAAGGTGTGTCGGGGTAAAAAGGTTTTAAGGCTATTGTTACAATTGGTTGAAAGAAAGGTGGTCATTCTTGTTTGAAAGAACCTAAATCTACCCTCGAAACTGAGATAAAACCATAAACTCTGGCAGCTATATGCATTGGTGAAAACAGTGCTTAGGAGGGTTGATTTTTTTTTTTTTTAAACTCGAGATTTGTTGTGGTTCATGATTACTCAAGGTGAACATAGTAAAGGTGGTGGGTTTTTATTGATGTCAAAAAGCTTGACAAACTGCCCTCAAAACAGGTCGAAAGGTGGAGTCAGTGTTTACAGGGAGGAAAAACAGGGTTTGAAAAGTGAAACAGTGGGCCTATTTTCAAAGAACAATGATCATTGTATAAATGTTTTGTCATTTAAAAATTTTCCTCGGTGTGGTAAAAAGAAAAGTCAAGGCTGCCTTCTTTTTCCATAAAAAAAACTTTAGTGTGTGAAGCTGTCATTGCCATTTGGAGGGGTTTGTCAAAATATGTGTGAGAAAACAGTAAAGTACTAAGAGGGTGTTTTGATTGGGAGGAGTTTTTGGCCTTTGTCTAAATGCAAGGTTTTCTTGTTGTCACCAAAACACCAAGAGCCCTGTGACCTTACCCAAACACAGAAATCACTTGACTTTGTATGCATTTTAGTTGGATGTGTGCTTGTTATTAAAATTATTTGTTGATTGGCATACAAAGGGGAAAGACAGTGTGTTGGAAGGAGCAGAGACCTGATATCATAGAAGCATTTCACACAGCATTTGAAACAAATTTACCTTGATCAAACAATGATTGAAAAAGAAGCCAAAGTTGTGTTTGTGAAAACACTTCAAAAAACCATTTGAGGTAGTTTGGTTTTGCAGAAAGCATCCAGAACAAGATGCCTCCCAGGTGGGATAGTAAGAGTGGATTGCGTAAGAGATTTGAGCCTACTTCCACTGAAGAAGTGAATGCCCACCCATCAGTCTTGTTCAATTTCCATGAGGTCAGGTGCTTAGATTTTTTTCAAAGGGTGCAAGAGGTGAAGAGCTTTTCTCCTTTGACACACATTTAAACTTTAAGGTTTCAAGACAAACATTTCCAGTTGGTAGGCCTTGACTTCAAATTCTCTCCAAGTTCCATCTCCAAGGCCACTAAAATCCCCTATATTGGTGAGAAATGATTTAAACAAAGCCATTCGGGCTCAGAAGATTACAAGCCCTTTCTAAAGCCTGAGCACAGAGAGTCATGTTCTATTTTCCCTTTCTCATATCTTTTAACCAGTTACGCCCCCCTCATGAATATCATCATGAAACACTTCACTTGTGAGGGAAGATTCTCCCGAATCTATGCTTATCACATTCGACTGCTCATGTATTTCACAAGGACCAAGTTGCTAAATCTTCCTTTCTTCTTACACAAGAGCATTGAGAAAATGGCATCCACTGTTCAGAAGAAGCCTCATTCACAGCAAATAGCCTGTCTCATCCATCACTCTCTCATTAAAATCATTATTCTTCATCAGCTTGAAAAGAGAGAGGTCTCTTGGGATACTTTCATCACCCATCCGGATTTCTCCACTGTCCCTACAGTTCATACATCCCATACACCTCCTACTCATCATCCTTCACCTTCCTCTAGCAGACCCATTACTAAAAAACTCAAGTTTACCACAGAGCAAGAAGAAGAGCCTGGAAAAGGAGAAGAAAGTGGTCATGAGGAGAAGAAGGACATGAGCATCATGAAAGTGATGATAAGCAGTAGCAAGGGGAGGAAAAAGAAAGTGTTGAACAACAACATCACAGTGAGGAGGAACAGGAGAAGCATGAAGATGTTGAACAAAGGTATGAAAGTGATTAACAGGGGTAGTCAAAAGATGACACACAACAGCTACATCTTGATGAACAGGGGCAGCCAAAAGAAACTGAACAAGGGCAGCATGATAGTGCTGAACAAGAGTAGCATGAAAGTGATGAGCAAGGGAAACCAAAAGATGATACATTGCAGCCTCCTTAAGAAAAATAGCCTCCTCAAGAGGAAAAGAAGACTCAAAAAGAAGAGGGGCAACAAGATAAAATGTTGCAGCTCAGTGAGGAGGGTAGCCCTCAAAGGAAGATGCAAAAAGACAACGTAGACATCCTTGAAGAGAGCCAAGACATTGGCGAAAATGAAGGGAAAAGTGACAAGGGTAAAGAGCCCATGGAGCATGTGCTAGCTGCCTTTCCGAGGCAAGGGGCCATGCTCTCTTCTCCAAAAGTTTCCAAGCCCCAGACAGTAAAGAAAAGGGTGCCTAGAGTTGTCACTCCAAATTTTACTAGCACCCTCCAAAGCAAAGGAAAATTTCCCAAGAAGCCCATGATTGATTTGCCCAGCAGGAAGAGCACAAGAATAGCCACCCAAAGCAAAGGGAAGCTCATGATTGATTGATTTGGATTCCATGACTTGGTAGAATGGTATAGTTTCTCTCTCTTTGTTTTTTTTCCTAGTTTTCATTCATAAATCCATGATCTTGTTTGCTATAGGACAGTAGAGAACAAATTTGAGACATGCCCTTGGAGGCACCTCAAATTTCCCGTTTCTTCATATCTTCCATGTTTTATTCATTCTTAGTGACATTAAAGAATTCTTGATTTCTCTTTAATAACTTAAGGATATTGTTTCTTGTTTCATTCATGGTTTTATGCATGCTAAGTATGATTCACGGTATGCCCTGCTTACTCATGGCTAGCCATAGCTATATCCATGAAATTTCTCTTTGACTGATTAGATTGTCATTTGTTGAATCAAGGAGGTCTTGTTCTGATCTTGCCCTTTACCTAAGACTATGCAATCTTGTTTTAAAAGTGCCCAATAACTTGAAGGACTGTGTTTAGGCATTCCAACATAGTGATTTGAGTTGTTTGTCTGTATTAAGTGTATTTCCCCAAAGTCTGATAGCCATTTCCCAAAGTTAGAGAATTATATATATCTATGCATGGCTTGAATGTTTATTTCTATGTATTGATTAGCTTATAGTTACATTTCTCATATTAATGGTTTGCCCTACCATGTTTATGTCAGCTATTAAACTAGTTATGCTTGAAATCCTTTGTTGTTCACAAACTTGATGTCCATCTTACTCCATTTTTCCCAAAGATCCTTTCTACCTCAAATCAAATCGGCCCTTCAACAACCTTGTATCACCATCTGATAGCTTTCTTGAATTGTTCGACCCCATAGCCCAGTTGATCTGACATCTTTTTACATATATTATATCTTTGATCAGTTTCATCCCTCACAACCTAAAAACCAAAACCAAAAAACCTACTTCAAAACTAGCCTAAAATCAGAACACAATAATCAAACACACAAATATCCCATACAAAAATAGAGAGAGCCCTCTCTGAGTCCAGGAAGGCTAGGTCCTTGGGCTCCAAAGACTGGTTTGATGTTACACTGTCATTTGGCTTGCCAATCATCCAAATCACGGGACCCTAACAGACACATTCTCTTAGACACTTGATTTTCTCCTAAAAATATTGAATTTTGTTTTGCTAGGCATTTATCAAATTGTTGTCTCATTAGTCAAATTTGTAGAATGATTAATATTTTTAACTTTAACTAATGTTTGTATGGCTCCTATTTCACAAATTTGAATTGTGGTTTATTGGTAACTCTTTGAATTTGTAAAAGGTAGGTCATGAGTTGAAATTCAATAAAATAAAAAAAATTTCTAACTATTCTACAATTTTGATAATCCTTAACTAGGAAAACATTTCTCTACCATGTCGCAATATTGGATTGGTCCACATGGCAACGTATTATTGGTCAACATTACATAGTCATTACGTTGTTTGCACCATGTCACCTTGAAAATTCATCTCGCCACATCTGCATGCCATGTCATCTGCCCTCTTCAATATCCATATGGCACCCTCTGGTGTTGCCACGTGGCACCCCTCACTACATTATTTCCAAAAAATCCAACAACCATAAATTTCTCATATGTTGTCCGTTTTTTATGATTCAAGTGTGATTGGAAATTTATTTCCGATATGTACACCATGGAATAATTTTCATTTTCATTTGAAACAATAAAAAATGGTCATTTATTTTTAATTTTGTATAAAATGGACCTTGAAACTTCATGAAAATAACAATAAAATTATCATATCATGTTTTTCATGCATTTACTCTAATATATTTTTTTTAAAGAACTCAAAACAAACATCTAAGAATAAGTATAGTCTAAAATGCACCATTGCCGATAGGTAAGAATGTATTTCATTTTTCCTTAAATCTATTTCATTAAGAACTATTTGTGATTTTTTTCAGATATTACATTTTATTGTAGATTAGTGCTAAGTTTTTTGAGGATAGAGGATGATAAAAGGAATACTTCATGCATAGGTGGCTTTCAAATACCTCATTTTTCAAACAAACACATGTTCTAAGAGAAATATTGAAGGCAATAACTTGATCACATTCACCATGTCAATTTATACCAAAGAAACCTTTCAAAATTTCATTAATATCATTATGAACTTACTCATTTTTCTCTTTCTATGCTTATAGTCCATCTGTGAATTTCCATCACCCCACTGCTAAATTTCAAAACCCATTTTCCCTTTAAAACCTTCATACTTTCCTGCCTAATTTTCACTCGCCCTCAACACAAAAATATACTCATTCAACTCCCTTACAATGTTGAGTCACCCCATTTTCCTCTTCCTTTTTTTTCAAATAAACCTTGCCTCATAATGCACATCTTTCATCGATGGTCCTTCAAATTATTATTTTATACTCGCATTACACGATGAGGGATTCATTAACGCCTCCCATATGACATATCTTGACCAATCGACTCTCCGACATCATCTGGGATCAAGACTTGAGATAATTCTGTTGGGTGTGGAGCCTGATTATGTTGTTTACTTTGTATCACAACATTGGACCCCTATAACTTCAAAGGGGTGGCAACATTGCCCGTAATTAATCGCTTCCGTGGGGGGTCTGGGGGGGGCGGCAACACTTTTCGGAGCCCCCCCCTGGCAAGGGTTTTCGGGGGCAGCGCCCCCGAAGCTAAAAACATATGTAAAATTTCCTTGTAAAAGTATAGTAATTTCTAGTCAATCTGGGTCGTTCATTAGGCAAATGATCTGACGGTAGAATTTATGTTTAGGTTAGGGTTTTTTTCCCTAGAATGCAACCCCCTTGTATATATGAGGGTATTGTATTGCGGATGTGTATCATGTGTGTATTCCCGGAGTGAGAAACATAGAGGGAGACTGTGAGAGAGAATAGAGGATATTACAACGGATCTGCTGTAGGTTTTGTCTCTACATTTTTTCTAGATAATAAAAAGGAAGGACTGGCTGTTCGGGGTGGACGTAGCCCAAACTGGGTGAACCATGTATATTTGTGTCTCTCTGGTTTTATGTGTTTTGTGTGCTTGTATTTTTCCGCATATTTTATGTGTTGCACTGCTCTGTAATATTTAATTTTCTAACAACTGGTATCAGAGCCAAAGGTATATTTGGCTGATAAACTCGCAGGAAAGAAGGGTTCTTGGTTCAAGTGGGAGCAATGGCAGATGATAGTAAGTTTAGAGTCAAGAAATTTAACGGCCAAAAATTTCCGCTGTGGAAGATTCAGATGGAAGATTATTTGTATTAGAAGGATCTATACCTACCATTGAGCGGAAAAAAAAATAAGTTGGCGACCATGACAGACGCAGAATGGAACATTCTTGATAGAAAGGCACTCGGAATAGTATGGTTGTGCCTTGCAGCGTCAGTCGCCTTCAATATTTTGAAGGAAACAATAACAAAGGGTTTGATGCAGACATTGGCGAAACTATATGAAAAACCCTCGGCCTCAAACAAGGTATTTCTTATGAAACGATTATTTAATATGAAGATGTCGAAAGGTGGATCTGTTGCAGACCATTTAAATGAATTTAATACAGTTACCAGTTAGTTAAGTTCTATAGGGGTAAACTTTGATGATGAAGTTAGAGCTCTGTTATTCTTGTGCTCATTACCAGAAAGCTCGAATGGTTTAGTTATGGCCATTAGTAACTCTGTCTCTAGATCTTGTACTTTAAAGTTTGATGATGTTGTTGGTGCTATCCTTAGTGAGGAAATGCGACGGAAAGGCTCCGGTGAGACATCGGGTAATGCTTTGAGTGCAGAGTCTAGGGGAAGAAGAATGGAAAGAGGAAAGAGCTCAAGATATCGCAGTAAATCAAGCAAAGGCAGATCCAAGTCCAGATCAGGAATAGTGTGCTGGAATTGCGGAAAGAAAGGACACCTAAAGAAATACTGTAGATCTCGGAAGGGAAAAGAAGGAGACACACAACAAGAAAACAATCATGAAGAAAATGTGACAGGTGATGTGTTACAAGATGCTTTGATTCTTTCTTTCGAAAATGTTACTGATTCTTGGGTTGTAGATTCAGGGGCTTCATTCCATGCCACACCCGATAAGAAATATTTTCATGACTATGTTCAAGGAGATTTTGGACAAGTTCGTTTGGGTGATGATAAACCCTGTAAAATTGTTGGCATGGGTAAAGTTCTTGTAAAACAACAGAATGGAAACCAATTGCTACTAAAGGAGGTAAGGCATGTTCCAGATCTGAAGAAAAATATGATTTCAATAGGGCAGTTAGGCGGTGAAGGTTGTGTGACAACTTTCACTGATAAAACTTGGAAGGTCACCAAGGGAGCCCTGGTAATAGAAAAAGGTGAAAAGGTTGGTACATTGTATTTATGCAATGGTATTTATAAATCTGTTAATGCTTTAACTTCCAAAGGAGCAGATTCAGCATTATGGCATCATAGGCTCCGACACATGAGTGAGAAGGGGATGAAAAATCTTCACTTAAGAAATTTTTTGCCAGGTTTGAAGAATGTTGATTTGGATTTTTGTGAGAATTGCATTTATGGAAAATAGAAGAGAGTCATATTTCTCAGAGTTGGGAAAGAAAAGAAGAGCAAAAAATTGGAGCTTGTGCATACAGATGTATGGGGACCTGCTCAGGTATCATCTCTCGGTGGCTCTCGTTATTATGTTACTTTTATTGATGATGCAACTAGAAAAACATGGATTTATTGTATTCAGAATAAATCTGATGTATTTGATACTTTCAAGAAATGGAAAGCTTTGGTTGAGATTGAGACAGGAAAGAAGTTGAAGCGTCTTAGATCAGAAAATGGAGGTGAATATTGCAGCAAAGAGTTTGATAGGTACTGTTCAGAGCATGGAATTCGCAGAGAGAAGACAGTTCCAAGAACACCACAAGAAAATGGTGTGTCAGAAAGGATGAACATAACAATCATGGAGCGTGCAAGGTGCATGAGATTGCATGCAGGATTTCCTTTACAATTTTGGGCAGATGCTGTAGATACTGCTATTTATCTAATAAACAAAGGGCCTTCAAGTTCCTTGGATGGTGGTATTCCAGAGGAAGCATGGACAGGTAAAAAGGTAAAATACTCCTTTTTAAAGCCTTTTGGTTGTGAGTCCTTTTTCCATATTAATAAAGAAAATAGAACAAAGCTTGAGGCAAAATAAAATAAATGTACCTTTATTGGATATGGTGCTAATGATTTTGGTTATCGCTTATATGATTATGAAAATCACAAAATCATTAGGAGTAGAGACGTAATATTCAATGAAAAGGTCTTGTATAAGA
The DNA here is from genome assembly GCA_034641835.2 of Pinus albicaulis. Taxonomy (NCBI): domain Eukaryota; kingdom Viridiplantae; phylum Streptophyta; class Pinopsida; order Pinales; family Pinaceae; genus Pinus; species Pinus albicaulis. Next base: position 250,688,034 of record CM076576.1, on the reverse strand, counting down.
ATCAGCTGCAAGAAAAGAAATAGGAAAAAGAAAGTAAGGAATACACGGTTCTTGATGAGATAACTGAAAAACTAAAGGTTCCTTAAAATAATAATAATCAACAACCACAACAGCAGCAACCACCACAACAGCAACAGGCACCTCAAACACCTGAAAGTGGTGTTAGAAGATCTACAAGGATAAGTAGACCCCCTGAATGATACTCTCCATTATATTATTTATTGTTGACTGATGCTGGTGAAGCTCAATGTTATGAGGAAGCAATGCAGGTTGAAAGTAGGAAGAAGTGGGAGCTAGCCATGGAAGAAGAGATGGAATCCTTAATGCATAACCAGACTTGGGACTTAGTCAGGTTGCCTATAGGTAAAAATACATTGCAGAATAAATGGGTCTACAGGCTGAAGGAAGAAGATGGAGAAAAACAGAGGTACAAAGCTAGACTTGTGGTGAAGGAGTTTGCACAGAAGAAAGGTATTTATTTTGATGAAATATTTTCTCCTGTTGTTAAAATGAATTCAATCATAACTATTTTAAGTCTTGTAGCAGCGGAAGATTTACATCTTGAAAAGTTAGATGTAAAGATAACATTTCTCCATGGAGATTTGGAGGAAGAGATATACATGCAGCAACTAAAAGGATATGAGGTAAAAGGGAAAGAAAAATTGGTGTGCAGGTTAAAGAAGAGCTTGTATGGCTTAAAACAGGCCCCAAGGCAGTGGTATCTAAAATTTGACAAGTTTATGTCTGAACAAGGTTATACTAGATGTCACTCCGATTATTGTTAATATAAAACTGCAAAATGATGGCAGCTATATTATATTGTTATTGTATGTAGATGACATGCTTGTTGCAGGATCTAACATGCAGGAAATAAATGTGCTCAAAAGAAAATTGGAAAATTCATTTGCAATGAAGGATTTGGGAGCTGCAAAAAAAATCCTTGGTATGAGGATAAATAGAGACAGGGAAAATCGTAAATTAATACTGTCTCAGAATGAGTACATAGAAAATGTGTTGAAAATATTTAATATGCAGAATGAAAAACCAGTTAGTACACCTTTTGCTAGCCATTTCAAACTTAGTAAGGAGATGTGCCCCAAGACCCACGAAGAAATGGAATATATGTCTAAAGTTCCATATGCATCTGCAGTTGGAAGCTTAATGTATGAAATGGTCTACATAAGGCCTGATATTGCACATGAAGTGGGAGTTGTAAGCAGGTACATGAATAATCCAGGAAAAGAACATTAGATGGTAGTAAAATGGATTCTCAGATATTTGAAGGGTACCACAAATCAAGCATTATGCTTTGGTGGTTAAAACATTGCTCTAAAGGGATATGTTGATGCAGATATGGCAGGTGACAGAGATAACAGGAGGAGAACTACAGGATATGTATTTACTGTAGGTGGAACAGTTGTCAGTTGGGTTTCAAAAATCCAAAGTGTTGTTGCACTTTCAACAACAGAAGCAGAGTATGTTGCTGCTACAGAAGCTAGTAAAGAAATGATTTGGTTACAAAGGTTTATGGGTGAATTGGGTAAGAAGCATGATATGGGCACGTTATACAGTGATATCCAAAGTGCCATTCATGTTGCAAAGAACTCAACATTTCATTCCAGGACTAAATACATACATCTCAAGTACCATTTCATACGGTCAATATTGGAAGATGGAGAGTTGAAGCTAGAAAAGATACACACTAGCCAGAATCCTGCAAATATGCTAACAAAAGTTGTAACCAGGGAGAAACTGAGAATGTGCTCAGTTTCAATTGGTCTTCAAGGATGACAATGAAGATGAGGAATAGCCAGGTCCAGAGAGGAGTCATTGTCTGGCAAATGAAGTAGCGATGGAGTTGCTATAATCAGTCTCCAAGTGGGAGATTGTTGGGTGTGGAGCCTGATTATCTTGTTTACTTTGTATCATAGCATTGGACCCCTGTACCTTCAAAGGGGCAGCAATTCCACCCGTAATTAATCACTGTCGTGGGGGGTGTAGGGGGGGCGGTAGTGCTTTTTGGAGCCCCCCCCTGGTGGGGGTTTTCAGGGGCAGCGCCCCCGAAGCTAAAAACATATGTAAAATTGCCTTATAAAAGTATAGTAATTTCTAGTCAATCTGGGCCGTTCATTAGGCAAATGATCTAACGGTAGAAGTTATGTTTAGATTATGTTTTTTTTCCCTAGAAGGCAACCCCATTGTATATATGAGGGTATTTTATTACGGATGTGTATCATGTGTGTATTCTCGGAGCGAGAAACAGAGAGGGAGACTGTGAGAGAGAACAAAGGATATTACAGTGGATCTTTGTAGGTATTTTCTCTTCATTTTTGCTAGATAATAAAAAGGAAGGACTAGTTGTTCAGGGTGGACGTAGCCCAAACTAGGTGAACCACGTATATCTGTGTCTCTATGGTTTTATGTGTTTTGTGTGCTTGTATTTTTCTGCATATTTTATGTGTTCCATTGCTCTATAATATTTAATTTTATAACAATTTCTAGTACCTTGAGGCTTATATTCCTAAATGGAAATTTCTCTTGATAATAAATAGTGAGAATACATCAATGTCCCTTGTTTCTCGGATATGTTAGGTGACTCATCTCTGAAACATCTATTCGTACTTAGTAATATGTACTTAGGAATATTGAGTCTCATTGATTAATCCGGATTGACACTCGAACACAATAATATACATAAATAAACATAAATAAAAATATGTAGTGGAAATGAAACTTCATTTCATTAAAATAAAATGACTAAAATATGCTTATAGACATGATGGAAATAAACTAGTTGGGGCGCTGGTAGCATATCTTTGAGAAGAAATGTGGTGGCTATAGGCCTCTAAACTGTGTCATAATGAGGCTTTAAGGCCTATCTATTATTGAGAAATAATGGAAAACCCTAAATATCCAAAAAAAATAAACCTAGCAGAAAAAATGCCAAAACTATGGGCCCCGTTTGGGTAAATTGGTACATCAACTTCCCGGGGGCGTAACTTTGGAATATGATCTATGTTTGACATGCCCAATACCTCATTATAAATATCTATCCAAAGACTACAAATTTTGACATCATAAACATTGAAGGAATTTCCATATTGCTCCTGGGTTTCCCAAAGAACGTCGTTTAGGGCCTCAAAACGGCTCTAGAAGTTCAGGACCCAAAAGACTACTAAAAAAAGTAAGTTGTGCTAGAACTGAAAAACTGAAAGAATCGATGGTGGGGGTCCAAATGGAATATGTGAGTGGCCACCAAAATTGACCTATACCAGGGCCTTCCCCCTTAAGAAAAAATGGTCCCCATTGCGTTGAGTTCCCTAATGACATGAGGCAAATTCTGTTGAACTTGGTATTGGATTTTTCGAAGATGTCATGGACGTGCTGACAGATGTGATGGATGAGTTCAATAAATTTGGTTGATTTAAAAAAATTAGAAATTACATATGTGTATTTTATTTGTGTGGTCGCATGAGGTATGGAAACATCAAGGGGCAGTGCGCCCAGGGTCAAATCAATGGAGTGCTTGACTTGACAGTGTAGAGGAAGCTCTATGGGTGAGGAGAAAATTTCCTCATATTCCTCCACGAATTTTTCCATTTGTTGTTGCCACATAGAGGATCCCTGTTTCAAGGTTGTGGCCACAATATTCTTCTTGCCCTGTGGGAAAATTGTAATGAAAATAAATTTCCTGGTTTGGGAAAAAAATTTACTACGTGTTTTGTAGTAGCCAAAGAGATGGAAGGAGGCTATACTACCTCCTATATCATGTATAATTTATTTCCCAAAGTAATAACAATAGAATGAGGCGTAGACTTATACACAACATGTCACTTCCACAACTATGGTTGGAAACATAATACATCAGACACATTAATAGGAACAACATCCCACAGTACCTCATCCATGAATGGCTTGATGTTGTACAGAAGGTGGCAGTGGTGACGGACGCAAATATCTCTTCCTTGGTGAAGCCACCCAATGGGATATGACTGTGGGTGTGCTATGGTCGATAGGCCATGCTGCTTCATGACCTCTGCTGAAATGAGGTTCTTTTGGCTTTCGCTATCGACAAGGAATTGTAGTGGAGAACCCTTCATCCACATCTGCGAATGGAAGGGGTGCTCCCCCTCCCATTAAGGGAATTTTTAGGTCTAAAATTGGCGTCCTAAGGAAATTATAAAATAATAGTGGAAATAATAAAATAATATATGATTACATCATTAAATTTTAGATGGAAAAAATTAAAAACTTATTTTTGAACTCGTATTTTGAACTTATCTCCCAAAGTTTTTTACACAAATTTTCAGTGGGAGTACTCGTTGGATGCAAAATTTAATTCCTCATCAAAGGAATACCCATGTTGCATGCTTTTGATGGATCCATCTATAGGAAAAATTAGAGATACATGAAAAACATGATTGCAATCACTTTTTTCATATATTTCTTAATTTTCATGTAGTAGGGTCCATCAAAAATATGCAACATGGATACTCCTTGGATGAGGAATTAAATTTTGCATCCAACGAGTAGTCCCACTCGAAATTTGGGTAAACAATTTGGGAGATGAGTTGAAAATATGAGTTGAAAAAGCAGTTTTATTATTCTATTATTTTTTAATCTTTTTACCCTTTTACTTAAAAAAAGGTGAGTCATCCCCCATGGTTGACATCATCGTCTTGAATCCTATTTGTCCTTATAAAGTTTATTTTGCTTGTAGATTTTTCTTAGGAGGCCCATTTTAGACCTTAAAATTCCCCTAATGTTTGCATCCTCGGGATCCTCCCATTTGAGCTTGGTGGTGGCAACAATGGAACTGGTATCCGCATCAATGATTTACTTCCCTTTTTCATCGCCCTTGTCTACTTCTAATTCAGGTTCCTTTAGATCGGCCACCAATGACTATTTTTCCTGACACTTGTTTGTGATATGAGTGGGGATGTTATGAAATTCACACCACTTCCCCATGTCCTTATTTGTATTTTTTGTGTTTTTCTAAGTCTCCCCGCTTTGGCTTAGCCCCTTGTTCTGTGGTTCGAGGGCGTCTTTCCCTGGCTTCAAATTCATGGATCCAAAGTCTTGCTTCTTCTTCTTAATTTTATGCTCGATTTTAGCAACATAGAGATATGTTGGGACGAGTGAGGTAATGTTGACGAACTTAATTTCCTTCTGAAGGGATCTTTGAAAACAACTGTGGTACTTCAGCACCAAATGTCTCTCTGAATATTTAATACCGAGCTTTGTGCACAAGGTATGGAACAAATTCACCAGTTCGTGCACATCTTGATCCTGTTGCTGCTGCAACATTGTCAATTGGATGTACTTGTCCTCATAGCTCCCCATAGGATAATATTTTTCCTTGATGCTCTCTCATAATGAATTCCAAGTGGGTGCGGTAAAGAACAGAGAGGGTTCCCTCTCATCCTTCTACTCACAGTACATTTCCCACCAGTCTGTGACATGGTGGGCAACTTTAAGGAGTGAAAAAGTAATATTTTCTCAGTCGGAGAAATCATGGACAGAGAAATACCCTTCTAGAAAATTAAACCATCTATCTAGGAAATTTTTATCTACCTGGCCTACAAATAAAATAATGTCGAAGTTGACTTGTACCTTGAAATGAGAGGATCCTTTAGAGTTGTTGCTGGATTTATATGCGCTGTTGGTGGGAGAGCCATTGAAGGATCTGGGAAAATTTATCCATCATCGTGTTCCTCTGTTTCTCGAGGGCATCCTCAAGCAATAATTTGATAGGATCTCCTAATCCCTCGCCTTTATTTTCTTCTTCCATGGGAGGTCGTGAGGGTTTGCGAGCGTGATCCTGCAAGGGTCCAACCAGATTGAGCCCTAACTCCTTATACCTTGACCTTGTTGGGGACATGTAAAGAAAAGTAGTGAAGGAGAAAACCAATGGGACACCACTAATTTGGATTTATGCAGGAATTCAATAATATACAGAAATAAACGTAAATATAAATTAGTGGAAATAAAACTTCATTTCATGAAAATCAAATGACTAAAATATGCTTATAGACATAATGGAAATGAACTAGCTAGGGTGTTGGTAGCTTATCTCTTAGAAGAGATGCGGTCACTACAGGCCTCTGAACTCTATTACAATGAGTCTTAAAGGCCTATTAATTTTTAAGAAACAATGAAAAAACCTAAACATCCAGAAAACCTAACCCTAAGAGATGAAGCACCAAAACTATGGGCCCCGTTTGGGTAAATTAGTACATCAACTTCCCAGGGACGCAATTTTGGAATATGATATTGTTCGATATGCTCAATACCTTGGTGTAAAGATATATCCATGGAATATAGCTTTTGACATGAGTAACATTGATGGAAATTCCATGTTTCTCTTGGTTTTCCCAAAAAACATCATTTAGGGCCTCAAAACGGCTCTAGAAGATCAGGACTAGAAAAATTGTTAAAAATAGTAAGTTGTGCTGAAATTGAAAAAATAAAAGAACCGATGATGGGGGTCCAAATGGAATAGGTGGGTGGCCACCAAAATCCACCCGGATCATTCCTCACCCCTTAGGAAGTAATTTTCGCTATTGCGTTGAGTTCCTCCATGACATGAGGCAAATTCTGCTAAACATGGTATTAGATTTGTCGAAGATGTCATGGATGTGCTGGGGGACATGATGGACATGTTCAATAAATTTGGTTGCTTTATCAGCCTTAGAAAGTACATGTGTGGATTTTGTCTCTATGGTCACATGATGTATCTAAACATCAGGTGGCAGCGTGCCTAGTGTCAAATCAATGGAGTGCCTGACCTAACAGTGTAGAGGAACCTCTATGGGTGAGGAGAAAATTTCATCATATTCCTCCATGAATTTTTCCATCTACTGCTACCACGTAGCTCAACCCTGTTTCAAGGTTTTGGCCACAATATTCTTCCTACCCTGTGGGAGAATTGTAATGAAAATAAATTTATCGGTTTGGGAAACAATATTACTACATTGTTTTTCAGTAGCCAAAGAAATGGTAGGAGGCTATACTACCTCCAATATCCTGTATAATTTATTTCCAAAAGTAATAAAAATAGAACAAGGATTAGACTCATACACAGCATGTCGCTTCCACAATTATGGTTAGCCCAATAATACATCAGACACATTAAGAGGACGAACATAACACAATAAATCATCTATGAATGGCTTGATGTTGTATGGAAGGTGGAACTGCTGGCAGATGCAGAGATATAGTCCTTGGTGAAGCCACGCAATGGTATACATTTGCAGGTGTGCTATGGTTGGTAGGCCGAGCAACTTCACGACCTCTGCTGAAATGAGGCTCTTTTGGCTTCTACTAGCGACAAGGAATTGTAGTGGAGAACCCTTCACCCACATCTATGAATGGAAGGGTCACTCCCCCTCCTCTGGATCCTCACGATCCTCCCTCTAAATCTTGGAGGTGGAAAAAAAGGCATTGGGATCCACATAAATGATCTTCTTCCCCTTTTCATTGCCCTTGTTTGGTTTTGACATGGGATCAAAATATGCATTTGATTCCGATGCCTTTAGTTCGGCCACCAGCAACTGTTTGGCCCGACACTCAGTTGTGCTATGAGTGGGGCTGTTATGAAATTCACACCACTTCCACGTGTCCTTATTTGGATTTTTGGTGTTGTTCTAAGTTACGCTGCTTTGGCTTTGCCCCTTGTTCTATGGTTCGTGGGCACCTTTTGCTAGCTTCAGATTCATGGATCCAATGTCTTTCTTATTCTTCTTAGATTTCTCCTCTATCTTGGTGGCATAGCAATATGACCTGCCAAGCAAGGTACTTGAGCAAAAAATGCCTTTTTGAATATTTAATAACCAACTTTGTGTGCGGGGTATGGAACACATTCACCAGTTTGTGCACATAATGATCCCTTTGCTATCGTAGCATGGTCCATTGGATGTACTTGTCCTCATAGCTTCCCACAAGGTAATATTGTTGCTTGATGTCGTCTCAGAATGAATTCCACATGGGTGCGGCCGAGAACAGAGAGGGTTCCCTATCATCCTGCTACTCATAGTACATTTCCCACTAGTATTTGACATTGGGGCTAGCTTTGAGGAGTGCAAAAGAAATATTTTCTCGGTCGGAGAAATCATGAACCAAGAAATACCATTCTAGAAAATTCAACTACATATCTATGACATATTCATCTATCTAGCCTTCAAATACAATAATTTCTAAGTTGACCTATACCTTGAAATGAGATGTGCCTTCATAGTGGCTGTTGCATGTATATGTGTCGTTGGTGGGTAGTCCTTGAACGATATGGGTAAATATATCCATCATCGCATTACTTTGTTTCTCAAGGGCCTCCTCGAGTAGTAATTTGATAGGATATCCTACTCCCTCGTCTTCCTTTTCTTCCACCATGGGATTTATTCATGGTTTGTGAGGCTGATCTTGCAAGGGTTCAACCAGATGGAGCCCTAAGTCCTTATACCATGACCTCATTGGGGACATGTAAAGAAAAGAAGAGAAAGAGAAGAATTCTATGATACCAATAATCTGGATTTATGCAAGAATGTAATAATAGACAAAAATAAACATAAATACAAATATGAAGTGGAAATAAAACTTCATTTCATTAAAATCAAATGACTGAAATATGCTTACAGACATAATGGAAATAAACTAGCTAGGGCGCTGGTAGCTTATCTCTTAGAAGAGATATGGTGGCTATAGGCCACTGAAATTTGTTACAATGAGGCTCAAAGGCCCATTTATTGTTAATAAATAATGGAAAACCATAAACATCCAAAAACCTAGCCCTAGGAGATGAAGCACCAAAACAATGGGCCTCTTTTGGGTAAATTGGTACATCAACTTCCTGGGAACGTAACTTTGGCATATAATATTCATTTGACGCACTCAATAACTTGTTATAAATATATATTAAAGAAATAAAAATTTATACATGAGAAATAACAAAGGAACTTCCATTTTTATCCTGATTTTCCCAAAAAAACATCATTTAGGGCCTCAAAATGGCTCTATAAGTTAAGGACCTGAGAAACTGCTAAAAATGGTAAGTTGTGCTGAAACTGAAAAATTGAAAGGTGGGGGTCCAAATGGAATAGGTGGGTGGTGATCAGAATGCACCTAGATCATTCCTCCCCCCTACAAAGAAATGGTCCCCCTTGAGTTGAGTTCCTCCGTGACATGAAGAAAATTCTGCTGAACTTGTATTGGATTCGTCGAAGATGTCATGGACGAGCTAACAGACGTGCTAGATGCGTTCAATAAATTTGGTTTCTTATCAGCCTCAGAAAGTACATGTGTGGATTTTGTATGTGTGGTCTCATTGGGTATGGTAACGTTAGGCGACAATGCACCTGGGGTCAAATCAATGGAGTGCTTGACCTGATAATGTATAGGAACCTCTATGGGAGAGGAGAAAATATCTTCATATTCCTCCATGACTTTGTCCATCTGCTTCTACCATGGAAGGGAGCCCTATTTTGAGTTGTAGCCACAATCTTCTTCTTTCCCTATGGGAGAATTGTAATGAAAATAAATTTCCTAGTTTGGGAAACAATCTTACTACATTGTTTTGTAGTAGTGAAATAGATGGAAGGAAGCTATACTATCTCCGGTATCCTGTGTATTTTATTTCCCAAATTAGTAACAATAGAACAAGGCCTAGAATCATACACAACATGTCACTTCTGCAAGTATGGTTGGCCTAATAATACATCAGACACATTAAGAGGAGCAACATCACACAATACCTCATCCGTGAATTGCTTGATATTTTACGGAAGGTGGCACTGCTAGCAAGTGTGGAGATCTCTTCATTGATGAAGACACCCAATGGTATAAGGCTTTAGGTGTGATATGCACTAGTAAAAAATGGCTAATTAGCTACTAAAAAAATGACTAAAATTTGCATATAAACCACTATTAGTCTGTCGGTGACCAATAGTAGCTAATTTACAGTATCTTATAATGCGACCAACTTTTAGTCATTTTTAGCTTTGTCATTAATTGGTTGTCTTAATTTTGTTTTCTAGTAGTATATTTTGTCATTGATTTAGTTATTTATTAGGTCATTGTAGTCATTGATTTGGTCATCAATTTAGTCATTAATTTGATTATTGATTTGGTCATTGATTTTATTGTCTAGTAGTATATTTTGTCATTAATTTAGTCATTGATTTGGTCATTGATTTGGTTATTGATTTGGTCATTGATCTAGTCATTTATTGCCACAATTAATGACCAATTATACAACAAAATATATTACTAAATGATCATCAGATAAAATTAATTAATGACCAAAGAAATATGACCAAAATGTTGGTCGTGTTATAAGATACTGTAAATTAGCTACTAATAGTCATATATATGCAAATTTTAGTCATCATTTGAAACCAATTAATGACCAAATAAATATGAGTAAATTTTGGTCGTGTTATAAGCTGTTGTAAATTAGCTACTAATAGTCATATATATGCACAATTTAGTCATCATTTGTAATAAAAAAATTATCATTTGCAGTAGTCATTTATTTTTTTTGTTAGTTTCATATTCATTATATAAATGACTACTTTAGTGGTTTATATTCATTTCATTTACTTTCATTAACAATTGGTATAAGAAACTAATTTAGTAGTTTTAGATAGATTTTATGTGTTCATTATTAATCAAAATAAATTAATTGGCATGAGTTTGCAACTAAATTTAATAAAAATGTCATACAATGTACATGTTCATCTAATATGAAAACAGAAAGTTACATATGTTAATTACAATACTTTGTAATATCCAGTGCAACTATAAATAATTCCAACCACATAAATTATATTATATAAAATTTCAAGTATTACAATATTAATTTCCAACTTAATATTAGTTGGAGTACAATTTACACATGAAATAATGTTTCATTACTTCAAACATTATCATTGTCTTGCCAAGGAATTAACCAACTCTGATTGTTTTGCTAAGGAATTTCAAGTGAACTCACGAACTCTGAAGACCTGATCATCAGTCTCTATGTATGTATCTTATGCAAGATATTGGCTCTACAAGTACCACTAGACCAATTCTCTTATCTCTCTTTAGTTTTCATTTTGTCGCTCTAGTGTTATTTGTTCTCCTCTTTCTTCAATCCTTGCTTATTACCATCAATACTGAGTTCCTTTTCTGACAAAAGAAAGAGAGAGGATACAATGCAATGTATAATACATTAAAGTTGATGAACACTAGAATATAAACTAAATTATACTATGAAATATTTAGACGATATATACCTCAATATTAGCAATATTGTTAATGTCATTTTTCCCTATAAAAGCAAGAAACTTGAACAAGTTTTATTCAATTGGGAAATAGTGGCAGATATGTGGTCTGATGACCTATATAAACAAAGAAAATAAAATGTCACAAATAAACACAACACAGCTAGCAATTTCTACTAAGAATATCTCATGCTCCACTTTTGTAGTTATATCGTTTCCTCTAGCTATCTCTAAGAAGCAGCGACAGTTCAACAATAAAACTGGTCAGTATAAATCTAATAGGTGGAGCAAAGTATTGTTGACACAAGATTACAACAAGAAACTAAAAAATAATAAGACAAGACTTTGTAAATTGTGATACTAACCGGGAATATAGCTTCAATATAGTAATCTTCAATTATCAACGTACTATTCTAGGGGAAAAAGGAATCCAATTCCCATAAGCCAAAAAATTATGTATGCCTCTTGTTTTCCCTATAATTAATTGAGAGAGATTAGCACATGCAATTTATATTTAGAATCTATGAAATAATACTATAAATATTCAAAGAAAACTTAATGTTACTCATTCATTTTTCTCTGATGCAGAAAAAACCGAATGTGCTAACCTGTTTTTAAGCTGGAGACTTTTGTAATTCATCGTGTCCAAAATCATTTATTATTGTTGTGATTGTTTTTTTTAATGATCAAGAAACGGGCCCATATTTGATCGGAAAACATATTTTCCACAATATATTCCATTTTTCTAATTCAAAGCTAAATTTTCTTCCAGTTTATGATGTTCAAACAAATTGGAATCATATTCCTTTAACAAGTCACTATTGTAATATACTACTAAACAAATGGCTACGTAATGAATTTATTAGTGGTGAAATATTAATAAATCACAAATACAGGCAAGAAATAACACCATTATATCCTAGGCTTGCTAAGTCTTTATCCTCTTAGTTGGAAATATATCTTCATGAAAATAACATATTTGACAAAGAGAAATTTTCTAAAATTAACCAACACCAGTCTATCCAATTACATTGAAATTTCTATTGGCACCCCCTCAAAATGTCTGGAAGCATCAAACAAGTGTAGTGCGCTTCCTTGTAAGGTCAAAATTTGGCAATGGAATATGTTGTCCCTTAGTCTAATCAAGTTTTAACTTGCCTTTGATAACTTAGAGAGAATGGGAATCCAATGTAGAAAAATGAAAAAAAAACTTTGATTCATCAGCACTTACGTAGTTCCTAAACAAGCATTGAAGCACTATACAAATCCAAGCATGTTTCACATTCCACCAAGAAACATAATTTCCAAATTTTTATTGTAACCCTTGAGGCTTTCTCAAATCTGTAAACTAGTAACATCATAAATATTTTCCTTAGTTCTAAAACCTTATCCTCTATGGAGCTTGTGAAAATATTTGCATAAACATATCACATTATAGCATGTTGTGGAGTACATCTACAAGAAACCAATCATTCAAAATTTTATATTCTGTCAAGATTAAGGCATGTGTTAAATGCCCATTATCTGCATCTTTGTACAATGGTGTCATAAATAATTTGAAGGTTTTTGTCTTGCTAGTATGATCTAATTATTGCTTTCTGCAAGATGTTTTTTTACTCCCATTATTAAAATTTTGATGTTATGAACAATATATAGATACAATGGATGCTTTGAATAATAAAAGAGGTAATTATTTTTCCATCAATAGTGTTTAGTATTTGCATATGGTGTAAATTCAGTAGTTATACTGGTGGTTTTTTCAATGACCTATCCTGAAGACTTACACCATACCTACTTTCCCATGCTAAACCATAGTTTTTCATCATCAAAAAGTCCTCTTTAGAGAGTCCATTAGCCTTGGCCTTAAATTTTCTGTAAATATGATGGAATGATATCTTCAAGAATTGTGCCTTGACTGTCTTCAGCTACTCCAAAATGGGTTTTGAAAACAATTCTTCCATCCTAAAGCTACCATTGAACCAATTGATAACCAAGGAATACCCAAAGACCTGGAATTCAGTCACCTCTCCTCTACTACTACTATTAACAAATATTTTAGTGCCTTTATTCCATGATAGTTGTTAGAGCCTGTACCAATAAATGCTTCAAATTTTGAAGATATGAGTATAATAGAATCACTAAGGTATAGGATACCTCCTGCAACATATTCTTCTTGTTGACCTTGATTGGCACTGCTGAAAAATTTAAATAACACCATTCCCACTCTTAACAATAGAAGGATGGATCAATGTCCTTTCTTTACCAGTGTTAGGGTCTTTTTTACTTTGAAAGCTCAGTCATGACTAGGAGACACACTGAAACAATGGCTAAAACTTATCTTAAAAGATCTCAGAGTTTTTGATCCAAATACGTCAAAACACCATAAGGCGCAGTGCCTTACAACCCTTTAAGTCTTTATTCAAAACACAATTTTTTAAAAAATTGAACGTGATATCCCTCATAGGTATATATGCATCTAGTCACTTAGCTTTTTGAAGACTATTGAACTTCTAGAGCTTCTTCAACTACAAGGGTGCTCCTCGTGAATTATCTACAAATGTATCTTTATATACTAGCCTCAGAGTATATACCCCTATGGTAATATTCTTTGACCAGACAAAACAATCCTCCTCTTTAAGCCTGATGTAATTCTTCTCAAAATTCTTATGTGTTGTGCTACTTCAATATTTTCCATCTTTTTTCTAGCCAGCAAAACCATGAATTCATTTGCAGGTTTCATGTGTTCTCTCAAAGTAGTACAAACAACCCTTGTGAGATGAGATGAGTGCTACGGTGAAAAATTCTTAAATGCAACAACAATATTCTAGCCACCTGGAAATGAGAATGGTAAGAGCGGTAAATTAAATAGTTACATCATAACCTCTATACCCCTTTTCTCAACAAACACCCATGTATCTATATTATGAAGAATATTATCTAAGTGACGTGTAGAATTTCTTATACAATTTGGGAGAATGGATTCCATGTTTGAAGACAAATTTTCAGTAGAAGTATCAACCCCTAACTTAGATTTCACCATCAATGATTCATCTCCATCCACTCAACTGATTTTTTTCTATTCTAAATTAGTCTCCATGGGAACAAGCACAGAAGAGCTGGAAAATTCTTGCAATAGGTAAGATACTTCAAGGCCAAATCCAAGTTTTTTGATAGTATTTAATATTTCAGTTAATACATCCACACCATACCCCTTAAAATAAGCAGCATGTCATATCACCTCATTGAACGCAGATGATAAGGACCTCATACTGTCACCTACCAAAGCTTGTAAGTAGGCTTTCGATGTAAATAATTTCACAAAAGATCTTAGAGAACCACAATGATTAATAGCTTGAAGTGTGAGGTTATTAAGTCACAAAACATATAAGCATTGCATTATACAAGCTACTACATCTGTAGAAGGGAGGACACCAACCATGATGGCATCTAAAAAATCATTAAGCAGACCAGCAACATTATTAAATGTGGTTGTTGTTAGTTTTGTATTTGGGAGATATGTAATGTACTCCTCTTCTCCTACTATGTAATGACTCATTGAGACATTGCATCACCTAATGAATTAATGAATCCACTCTTTCTCATTCTGTTATGTATTCATGTCCACGTACCTGAGTGAAAAAAAAATACATTTTAGAAGTGCAAGTGTGGATTTGTGCAGACTGAGAGAAAGGATGGATACTCATTTATATTGAGTGCAGTGATTCTTATAATATTTTAATATTTTCACTCCAACCAGAAGACTTCATTGCTTTAACTAGTGATGGAGATGTTCATCAATGGACTCATGATGTACCAAATCCTGTGGCTGGAGTATATAATGTGCCAACTATCCCATTTTCTGGACATGGTCCTTTCATTCCACATGGTGATAAGTTGAGGCAGGTATCCATTGGGGCTAGTATGTGTGCTAGAATTACATATGGTGTTCGAGTGCATACTTGGAGGAATGCGATGAAGGGTGGGCTTATAGGCATGGTAGTTCCAGAGAAGGAAGCTTTGACACCACTTGGCCACGAGGAAACCCACAAGCATACTTCGATTGTTAATCTAGGTTTGTACCTTGGTTTCTGCAAATCACAATATTTGTATTAGATTTATTGGTTTTGTATTTTTATTGGTTTTTATTTTTAATTTATATATACTTGATGTTATACTCTCTGAAGGAAGTGTAAATACTAAGAGGTTTTTTCTTACCATTATCTTTGTGGGGTAGTAGATATGAAAGATGTTGGCTTTGCTGCAACTGTGTTTTCTATGTACTAGGGGTTTAGATAACAAGAATATTCATTATGTTGCAAGTCTCAGGACTATCATGAAAGTAATATGTGTAGCAGGATACTTGATAGTAGCTTTCAAGAAGAAAAATAGAGGTCGAATGGGACCAAGGAAGAAACCAGTGAAATCTAGCTGCAAATGAGGAATAAAAGTGCATTCTTGAATATTCAACTACAGTTCCATTTGGTTACAACTCTATTAAGACTTCTATATGTGGATTCTCCTTTTTTTAAACCACCGTTATCAACTTATGGCTAATGTGCAACTTTGTAAATGATATTTATCTATATATTGTATCGATGAATTTTCAACTGATCCGCTCCTATTATGAAGCAATGGTAACAGGTTTCCTTACAAGAATTTGTAGGAAACATGCAGGTCCTTTTATCTGTTGCCAGATACTTGCAAAGAAAAGTTCTGGTTACAGTCTCTAAAGTGTGAAACAATCATTTTATACTGCATTTTGCACATTCTTGGTTGAATTTTGAAGTAATTTCTAATTTTGACATTAGCAACATGTAGAATGTGAAGCCCATACCATGTCTAACTAATAAATCACTACCCCGATTTCAAAAAGGAGGATGCTATTGAAATTTTAATGATGAATTGCAGTGAGTAAGACACACTTCTATGGTCCAGAATTTAAAGATAATATTGTAGCTGCAAATGCGGGATGCAACCATTTAGATCTCGTATAGCAGCGTTGAAATATGGTCAAAATCATGACAAACAATCATCTTTCAGAATCCTATGCCTCTTGGAATTGTTTGCTGGTTTCTCTACAATATAGAGTAGGTTTCTTTTGAATAGATTAGTTGACATCCTTTTTGAGATTCAAGGCTATGTTTCAATTCGTATTGCTTCTCCGTGCGATCTAACCAAATCATGGATTTTGATTTGTGGCATGCAATTTTTAGTGCCAAGGGATTGCTATGGCTAGTGAAGGCACTGAGGGGCAGATTAATAACCTTTAATTCAGACCTCCTACACAAACTACCAAAGAGTATCTCTTGAATCATGGAGAAAAGAAATAATTATAATTGAACACTTGACATATTCTTCTCCAGATGCTCAGAATTTTCTAACAGATATTGACAATCAATATTACAGGCAACAAATGTCTAGTAAGAAGAAAAATATATTTACCTCAATTTCTGATCCATCTTGGTCTCCAACTGTAACCACTCAGCAGGCTCTTACGCTTATCTGCCTTTTTCTTTGGAAGATATGTAACAATAGCTACACAATTCAACAAAGAAAACATACATCATGCTTATTATTTGCAATTCAATTCACAGCAAAATGCTTCAAAGGGTGCAATTGTAGCCCAAAAATATGCAAATTCTCAAGTGTAATCGCCATGCACATTCAAACTTACGGTGGCTTTTCCTAAAGTAGAAAATGGATCATACTCGGGATCACTAGGATCTGGAGCATATCCCGAACAAGAAAATAAGACATGAGCATACACACTCCCATTATTATTTATAGCCTGGAAATAAACACAAAAATTACACCATTATACTTCAATATGCTAAAACCTATTCTAGCCTCCACCAAGTTTGTCAACCAATCCAAGTGTTTTATATTAACAACTTATATGCCAACTGATATTCAAATCAAATAGTCCAAAATCTAATATGGTAGATAGTAAGATCACATTACAAGTATTAATCAAAAAACAGTTATATATACCGAAAGAAGAATCTACATTGAATTATCTCAAATACCTCTGAAGGATTGTAAACTATTGTATGTTTTCAAACACTGTTTAGGCCCCAGACTACAAAAGGTACATTGGTTTCTTGCCAGACAAGAGTTGCTTCATTGCTAAAATCATAGAACCTCTCATTCTTAGCGAGATAGAGCCACATATCCTGAATCATTTACAAAGTACGGAAAAATTAGGCTGGAGTTCACAAATTCATGAAAACCACAATGTGAACCACATGATAGTACATAAAATAAGCCCCAATTAATGGTAGTTGGGTTTTAACATTGTTAACAGGAAAATCTAAGAAGATGATGCAGAGGCTTCCCACACAATAATGGCATCTCTTTAATGCTTTGTTTATGATTTATTTTTGACCTGCAATTTGGGACACACCAAAGAGGTTAGGTTTTGTTCTAATGAGGGGCGTCCTTATAATTTAATTAGCAGATTTTCTGTGGTGTTCGGTTACTCTAGAATCCGACAGAGATGAGTGTCAAGGACCATCCATTCATGGATCGACATTACTCAAACAGGACTAGCAGGATATATAGCAGAAATCCCCAATTCCAAAATGATTTCAGACCCAAAAAAACTTATCAAACACCTAAGCATAGAAAAAGAAACTAGAAGTTCTCGATTAATGCCTGCAAGTGAGATCCAAGATTGGAGAAAATCAGTGACATATAACAGTGTTAGCAATTTTGAATCTTTTAAACATGGAAACACTGAAGATGACAATTAGGTTTCAAACTTCAAAGAAAATGTGAAGGGTGAAAAATATTTTGAACATATTCATGAAAAAAAATTTCCTAATGAAAAAGATCATGTGCTTTCTACATCTGTGACTGAAGAGAATGAAGTTAGGGAAATATCAAACATTTTTTGCATCAGAATTAAATTCTGAAGAAAAAAAAAAATCTCTTTAAGAAAAATAATTCAGGGTTATCAATACTACCGCAGAGATATGAGGATCAAACAAAGATAAATACTTGCACAGAAGAAGATAATTTTCTTGAATTATTACACGGGGTAGATCATCGAAAGAAATGAACACAGATTAAGGGAAGGAAACATAAACTCAACCTTGATGAATATCCACATTTGGTAAAAAGGGAAAGAGTTGATGTTGAAGATGAAACCAAAAAAATTGCAGAAGGTTCCAGTAAAGGAGGCATGATAAGTGCCTTTGACAATACAAGAGAAAATAATGTAGCAGATAATGCATTTATGTTAAAGGAATGCGATTTGAGAACTTGTAATGTCACAAGTTCAAAGTCTTGAAACTAAAGGAGATTTGCCACATGGGAAGGTGCCTTCAATTTTAATGGAAAGGGCTAAATGTTTGCCACCAAAGGCTGATAAATATCATCTGCGAAGTAGCTTACTAAGTGCTGAAGCAACCCTACCCCCCTCTAAACGATGTCACCGGGCTGAGGAAGCTATGTCTGCATGTGTTACAGAAGCTGCTACTGCTTCAGTGGAGCCAATGACAACTGGTGTTGCTGGACAGGATGGCGCATGTTGGAGTTCTACAGATGAAAGGCCTTACACTAAATGCTTCGAGAATGATAAGAAGGCAGTTAAGGGAAATGAGGAATGTGTCAAAGTAGACATGTTGATTAAAAAATCAACAAATAAAATAGGATGCAGCAAGAAACCTCTAGCATCTTCAGATTCATATCAATCCTTTATGAGGTTTCCTTCAGAACTGGTCAGTTAGGTAGAGGAGAAGCAGGTGAATCCATTGTTTCAAGATTCAAAGACCTATAAGCATGTAGATAAACAAAAGAATGGAGATAAGGATGAGAGGAATGAAAACACAAAAATTCCTAGTGAATCATCACTGTTTGATCATAAAATGGAAGAACAAAAGAAACACAGCATGACTGCACCAGTGCTATTTTCTCCAAAGAAGCAAGATGGTGAAAATTTATCTTCAAGACAAGGCAATTCAATCAGCACACCTTTGAACAGGACTCATGTTGCACTAAAGGGTGAGGCTAAACAATGTGAATACAAGTCAAAGATCATCAGGGTGAAGAAAGCTTGCATGACCCTGGTAAATAAAAATAAAAGAGGCCTTAAGAAAGATCGTGGGAATTCTAGGTTAGAGAAGCTTAACCAAGGGCAGTTACCTAAGCAATTGGCTATTCACAAGCATGAGTAAGTTTCCCCTATAAAATCTGGCATTGTACCTCTGGCAGAAAAAGTCACAGCTCCTTCAAAATGTAAAGTGAATATAAATGGTACTACAACAATGAAATTGGATGGCGTGTCACATCCTACAGAGTTGCATTTAGAAAAAGTAAAGAAGCTCAGACAAGTGTATGATGCTGCAAAAGAAGTAAAACTCAGAAATGTGCCAAATGATTTTGATATGGAAACTCCATCTACATCTCTGAAGAATCCTATAGTAGCTGCACAAGCTAAGTAAGAACAAGCTCGTTCAGCACCTCTGCCACATCCCTTTTTAATTGAAGAAACTGAGAATTCTATTCCTTTTATTTTCAATCCTTCTCCAATCTAAGGGAGTATTCAGAACAAAGTTCACCTATTCAACTTCACTTTGATGGTGAGGCAACTAAGGATACAAAGGATTCCATTTCCCATGTGGAACCAAGAAGTCCCAGACTTAATGCACAACAGTGGGGCCTGGAAAATATGATGGATCTGGAATCAAGTGAAGAAGGAAAAATAGGCTCAGAGCAAAAATCAGTTGGAGGGACACTTAGCGTGGATACAGAAGCAGCAATTTCCAGGGACACCTTTGAAGGAATACTTGAGATATTTTCAAGGAAAAAGGAAATCATTGGCAGAGCATCGCACCATGCTATTGACTGTGCAAAATATGGCATTGATGGGGAGGTTGTAGAGCTTATTGTTCGTAGGCTAGAAAATGAAGCGAGTTTGCATCAGAGGATAGACTTGTTCTTTTTGGTGGATTCAATAACCCAATGTTCACACACATAAAAAGGTATGGCTAGAGATACATATCTTCCTATTGTACAGAGTGCTCTTCCATGCTTGTTGGGTGCAGCTGCTCCATAAGGTAGCATTGCATGTGAGAATCATCGTCAGTGTCTTAAGGTTTTGAGGCTTTGGCTTTAACGGAGAATTATTCCAGAACCTGTTCTGCATCGTTACATGAATGAGATTGGATATTCAAATGATGATAGAGCTAGTGTTATCTCATCAAGGCATCCCTCTAGAGTACAGTGTGTTGTTGATGACCCATTGAGGGAAATTGAAGGGATGCTTGATGAATATGGTAGTAATACAACCTTTTAGTTACCAGGATTCTTGATGCCACATATATTTGAAGATGACGAGGAACCAAGTGCAAATGACTTGAAGAAAGATGAGGAAAATTCACCCATTGAAGCTGTTAAAGTGCGAGAATAGCTAGAGAGCTCTGTTGATCTTATGGAAGGACATTGACACATCTTGGAGGATGTTGATGGTGTGCTTGAAATGCAGGTCAAAAATAAATCATAAGAAAAGCATTAAAGAGATGCAATCATTGTGTGGGCAGCCTGTGCATCATTCACCTTTGGTTGGAAACAATGCAGCTCCTGCAATTTGTTGTACTCTCTAAAATTCCCATTTTGTGATCCATGTACTCTCTTTTGGTGCGAAGTCTTCCCACTGTACCAAGTACCAGTTATATTGTCCTTAGCGAGTCTGAGCAATCTTGTTATCTAGGATGCACATGATCTATTCCTTTTTCCTGTGCGGAATGGTTTGTATCCAATCCACCTCTTGCAGAAACGGTGGGGAAAATAAAATAAAATAAAATAAAAATGTCCGCAAGCAACCACGCCAAACCCCATTAATTCACAGTGTCTACTGTACATCCTGCTGGTCCTATCCAAGTAATTTTGATCCATGACTGGATGGCCCTTGACACTCATCTCTACCGGATTCTAGAGCAACCGACCACTACACAAAATATGTTAGTTAAATTATAAGGACGCCCCTCATTAGAACAGAACCTCCCCTCTTTGGTGTGTCCCAAATTGAAGGTCAAAAATAAATCAGAAGCAAAGCATTAAAGAAACGTGATCATTGTGTGGGCATCCTCTGCATCACAAGACACTCTGTAATGACAATGACACTTTAATATAATAATAATAAAAGGGTACTAGAATAGTGTTCCATTCTAGATAAATAATCTAGTTCTGCATATCTAAATGGAATTAATGTCCATTAAGTGTATCATCATATATTCCCTCAATTGGCATAATAATAAATGCAGTTAGCATAACAAGGCTTAGCTGTGTGCACAATAAACATTTGAAGAGGTTTAGTTGCATCTGATAAATGTTGCAAAAGGCTTAGTTATATGTTCAACGCATTGTAAGGAAGTTAGGTTTTATCAATTTCATTTATATCTAAGCCTTAAGGATATTCATTTCCTTGCATGGGACTTGGGCATATTTTCCCTGGTATATATATTATGCTAAGTTAACTTAGCAGCTAATCCATCAAATTTTAATTTTTCACTGCAATCTCTTACGAAATTCTATTAAATTTAATTCATAGAAATCAAACGAGAATGAAACTGAAATTGGCCAAATCATTAAAAAAAGGTCATAACCTGTTTTAAGCAAGTTTCTGGAGTTAATTTACTTCATTATGACCAAAAAAATACATATTTGAAACATCTGGAAAAATCAACAAAGAAAATACCCTCACCCTATAAAATTGCTCGGTTGTGGCATTTCTCTATCTAGAGAGATGACATCAGTTAACAAGCCTGAAGAGATCTAGATCTCCTTAACATACAACTAGTCTCTTTGGATTTGTGTGCAACTTTCATGTGTGCTAGACTATAGCATGCAACATAATAGTCCAATCCTCCAGTGGTATATTCCATATTATAATGTTGGCAAATTGATTACATTAATAACTATGCTATTATAATACTTGTAAAAATCAAAGTAAATATCATTCTACATGTTTATCCATCTCGTAGATAATGCATAGAATTATAATCTGAACTTTGCAAAAGATGTAAATGTTTCCTTGAAAACTCTGTATGAATAAGAGACTCCAACTGATTCTATGCCTCCTTCAACCATATCATAGAAATTTCATCCCAGTGGTGAACGACCCCAAAAACAAAGCAGACCAGGCATTTAGGGCACACCATGAACACCACCACAACTGATCTCACAGCCAACCCAATCAGCCCCTGAATGGAAAGTTTCCAATGCTGTCTATGGGAATATTAGATGCCAAACAACAGCAACGACATAAAATTATGGATCAGAAGTTAATACTCCAAAACCCTACTGAGACCAAAGGCTGGGAAGGTATGTGACACAATAACAAAAACAATTCTCCAGCTACTAGAAGAGCTCGGATGGTACAAGATATTCAACTCTATAAATTTTTTTGGTAAAGTCTATCATGTTTGTAACTTTCCATTTCCATGATGGAATTATTGTATTTCGGATACCTGAGTTCCTTTATTGATGCCATCTGGCACTACAATATTTTTTCCTTAGATTTAATTTGGAAATTAGTTTAATTGGACAAAAGATAAAAAATGCAAGCCATCCTGGAGTGAGTCAAACGGATTGTGTATATGTATGCAATCAAACTACGAGAACCATGGGAGTTCATAGCACAAGGAAAAACCCACAAAAATATTGCAGAAGGCGGGCCAAAGAATCATATAATTGATGATATCAAATCAATATCTCGACTCATGGAGTGACACTAAGTGTAGGAATATTATAGGTTTTCCTTTTGTGAAGCTTGTCATCACATGGGTAGATATTATCTACTGAATAACCAAATAATTAAGCTACAGATGTCATTAGTGAGTGGGTAGCTGCCAAGAGAGATGTCAAAATGTATAGCTTTTCTTCATGGTAGAGCCACTGAATCAAAGTGATTAAGCCACCAAAAGAGAAGCCAACATGTAGCAGAGGATAAAAAAGAACATTGATAGCTGTCATACAAATTTTAAGTAGTCACCACCTAGAAAATTTGTGAAATTGAGCTACCAGAGCTGCCAAATAGAAGATGTAGTTATGAGGCATTTAATATAGTATTAAATGTGGTTGTTATTAGTTAGGTATTTGGTAGATATGAAATGTACTCCTCTTCTCCTAATATGTAATGACTTAATCATACATTGCATCATCTAATGAATTAATGAATCCACTATTTCTCATTCTATTGTGTATTCATGTCCACGTACATGTGTGAAAAAAATTACATTTTAGAAATGAAAGTGTGGATTTGTGCAGACTGTTTCTAGAGAAAGGATGGGTACTCATTTATGTTGAGTGCAGTGATTCTTATAATATTTTAATATTTTCACTCCCACCAGAAGACTTCATTTCCTTAAATAATGATGGAGATGTTCATTAGTGGACTCATGTTATACCAAATCCTGTGGTTGGAGTATATAATGTGCCAGCGACCCCTTTGTATGGACATTGTCCTTTCATTCCACATGATGATAATTTGAGCCAGGTATCCATTGGGGCTAGTATGTGTGCGGGAATTACTGATGGTGGTCGAGTCCATACTTGGAGGATTGCAATGAAGGGTGGGCTTATAGGCATCGTAGTTCGAGAGAAGGAAGCTTTGACACCACTTGTCCATGAGGAATGCCACAAGGATACTGTGATTGTTAATCTAGGTTTGTAACTTGGTTTCTACAAAGCACAATCTCTATATTATATTTATTGGTTTTATTCTTTTTGGTTTATATTTTAATGTTTGTATACTTGCTTTTATACTCTCTTAAGGAAGTGTAAATACTAAGAGGTTTTTGCTTACCATTATATTTTTGGGATAGTAGACATGAAATATTTCGGCTTCGCTACAACTGTTCTTTCTATGTACTAGGGGTTTATATTTTAAAGTACGAGCTTATTCATTGCAGATGGGCAATGTTGGGGGCAGCTGGAATCTTCATTCAAGAGCTGTTAACTAAGTTGCGGATCCTCAACACCCCTTCCTGGTACACTACAGGAGAGCTGTAGTATTTCACAGATAAAAAAACTCTCTTTGTGGTGGAGATGTTATTCCTTGGATGGGTCAAGGGCCACATATGGGTAGATATACTTAAGCTCGGCTCAATCAACACCGATCCAATCTTCCCCAACAATTTCCATTGTTTTGAAAATTGATTTTCCCAAATTTTATAGTATAAAATTATTTTACCCTAAAAGTCGCCAAAATTTTATATATACTAACATAAAATAACTAGAAACCTAAATATTTTTACAAAAATATGATTAAAATTTTTACAATTTACATATTTGGGACTGGTAAGATTTGCCAAGGTTTCGTTGTTTTTTTGTTGTTGAGCCCGCGTTCTTCCCTCCGCTACGCTTGGGGTTTCTGGTTCTGCATCAAGATGGTGCCATCGGGATGCTCGCCCTAGCTTGGGCTCGGTCCAATGGCAGATTCTCATGACCCTCCTCCACCTCTTCCTCCTCCTCCTCCTCCTCCTCCTGCTCCTCCTCCTCCTCCTCCTCCTCCACCTGAGATCGAGGCATTCAAGCTCCTAATCACTTCCTAGCCAAAGAAGAAGAAGAAAATCTCCTCCAAATTTCTCGAGTGGCTGGATGAGATCCCCTCGGTGGCACTCCTGCTTGAGGGTCTGATGCGAGTGGCCTTTCCCCTTTCATATCGATCTCTGGTTGGTCAGTTCATGGGCTTATGGCCCTCACCAAAAAAAATCGAGGCCTAGATCACTCGCAACAGGAAGCCTCTTATTTCGAATAGCATCACCTCATACTTATTGGGGTGGGGTTATTTTGAGTTCGAATTCAACATGAAGGAAGACAATGACTTGAATTTTAGAAGCGAACCCTATTTCATGGGGCCTCAAGGGCTATACCTAAATCGCAGGACTCCTAACTTCAATCCCTCGGAGGATGTCCCATCTGTCGTTCTAGTCTGGGTTCAGCTCCCAAACTTACCGGTGCACTACTGGAACTGGGAATAATTGTAGCAAATCAGCAATGCACTTGGGAAATTCATAGACAGAGCAACCAACAAGGACCAATACAACTGTGCCAGAATTTGTGTGGAGGTGGATCTTGAAGTTGGGCTGCTAGAAGACATTAAGATAATGGTGGGGAACTGGTCCCATCTGCAGAAACTAGATTATGAACAGTTGTCATTCAAATGCCGCAGATGTCATGAGTATGGCCACTTCGCCAAGAACTGTCCCAAAAATGCAGCCCTAGAAAAGGAGAAAGAAGGAGGATGGCAGCAAGCCAAGAAATCGAAAATGAGCCCCAAGTCAGGGAAAAAAGAAAAAGGAAAGGGAAGCTCAGCTCCCACGGGGAGTATTCCTAAAGCCAAACCCTCCCAGAAAGGCCAGGAGAATAGTTTTGTGGCCTTGAGCTCAGAGATAGAGGAAGTCCAAGAAATTGACCCACGGATCATGCAAAAGGATATTCAAATGCAAGAAACCCTAGCACAACTAAAGATTGTTGAATATCCTGGAGGAACGAAAGAGGTTGTCTCTAAAGGGGGAAGATCTAGATTCAGAGGAGTCGGAGGAAGAAGGAGAAATTGGGGACTCCCAAAATTTGGTTAGAATATCTACGAGGGGACAGAAATCCTCTAGAGAAAAAAGAGAACAAAAAACCTATAAGAAGAAACTGAAGGGGACACAGCCGACCCTAGAAAAGGTGTTGGCAAAAAACCCTAAAGCACACAGAAATCAAATTCAATGCTCTAAGGGAACCCTCTCATCTCAAAAAAGGAAGTAATGAAGATCATCTCCTGGAACTGTAGAGGGATGGGGAGCAACCTAAAAGAAGAAGCAATGAAAAGTATAGAAATGTTGGAAAGGCCCGACATTCTTCTCATCTAGGAGACCAAAATGGAGGAAAAGGAATTTCTCCATAAAAGAAAATGGTTTTGGGAAAAGGAGGTATCTCAGTTTCCTCTACAGGCACCTAAGGAGGGCTGGGAATCCTATTGGCCGAGACATGCTTTGAGAAAATTCTGGTTAAACTTAACTCAAACTAGATTTTTGCTTAGTTTTTACATCTCCACACTAAAAAAATTGTGATTCTGTTCAACATTTATGCTACGACCCTTCTGGGAGACAAAAAAGCCTGTTGGGAATTGATTAGGGACCTTGCAAATGAGATTCAGATGATTAATGTCATTCTCGTTGGAGACATGAACATTACTCTAAGCCAAAAGGAGAAGAGATGGGGTAGCATTGTAAGGGATCCAGTCAGGGAATGGGTGGAGGAGCTCATTCAGGACTGGGATCTGTTGGACATCAAGCCTCTCAAGGGAAAATATACATGTACCAACAAAAGAACGCGTCCAGGCCACGTTGCTGCAAGGTTAGATCGTTTTCTCATTCAAAGCTCCTTCTTGCTCTTAGGTCTTGATGTTTTTTTTGCTATTCTTTCTTTGTCGGTCTCTGATCACAAGCCCATTAGGCTTGAGTTGAAGCCACACATGAATCTTGGACCTATTCCATTCCATTGCAGTGCCCTCTGGGTGCAGCAACCTGAATTTTTGGACAAACTTGAGGAAGTCTGGAATTAACCTGTCAATGGTTCCCCCTTATTTGTGAGGGAACAAAAACTGAGGAGAGTGAAGAAACCCCTCAAAATCTGGGCTAAAGCCCTCCCCTCTCCGTCTAAGTCAAGGTGGGCTTCCCAGGCCTGTTTGGAAAGCCACCAAAAAAAAATGAAAGATATGGACATCTCGAAGGACAACCTTATCCTGGAAGAGGAGCTCGAGGCTAATCTCCATAAGGCCTGTATTCAGGAGGAGGAATTCTGGAGACTTAAATCTCACAGTCTATGGCTACAAGATGGGGATAGAAACACCTCCTTCTTCCATAATATGTCTCAAGCCAGAAGAAACTTTAACTCTATAGTGGAGATGAAATCTGGAGATCAATCATTCTTCGACCCTACCAGCATCAAACAAGCTACCCATCAGCAGTTGAAAGAATTTTACTCAGTGGACAAGCAAGAAAATCTCAGCTCCAATCTACTCGAGTTGGTCCCTCCAAAGGTCAATGCCCAACTAAGAAACCGGATTCGTCGAATCCCAAATCCCAAATTTGGCGAATCCAATACGATTCGCCAGGATTTGTACCCAATTCACGGGATACAGCTATATTCGTATAGGGTATGGCGAATCCTGACCGTACCCTATATGGATATGGTCGTATCCTGTACGACCAAATTCGTTGTCTAAAAAAAATGCAATTTTTCTTTATAAAATACCGAATCTGAATTCCTTCTTTGACTGGTTTATGGAGTTATTTAGATTAATACTACTTTTTTATGCATTCCTTGAATAAATCCAGGTGTTTGGAATGGATATTATTATTCTATTGGAGGTTTGTAAATCTGCATCTATATAAGGTGAGCTCCTCATATTGTAATGGTTGTTGAAAGTTTGTGGAGACACACTATAGTACTATAGTTGTTTACTTTGGGGGAATAAAGCTTATGATTTTGGAACTCAAATGCTGAATACAAAGGCTGTAACTTCTACCACATCAAATTGTCTATAAGGAGCTGGGTATAACATTTCCTTGATTATGAGAGTTTTTGGATAGACTATTGCCTCTTGAAATTCATGTGTTATTATAAGCTGAAAATAGTGGAAAAGTAAATTTTCATGCATAGAAATTGGTTAAAACAACTCATTTTCAGCTATAGACATTCCTCTCTCTCAACTTGATGCATTTTCCATTATTAGGATTGAGAAATAAGTTCTATAATTTATAAGCAGCAACAAGTAATTGGCTGTAGCATGTTTTTGTCACTATAAACAGCCCTACATCCAGAGATATAAGCTCACTTTGACCTTATCTTTAAGACCAATGGTAGAAGGAATTGACCAACACACACACACACGAGCTTGTAGTCTTGGAGACTGTAGTTTTTTTGTATTTTCTATTTCTATTTTCCATTGGCAGTGTATTTATGTAACACATTTTGATTCTGATGACTTAATGAGAAAACTATAGTATCTTACTATCTTGTCTTTATGAGTAAATTTGACAATTGTGTGATGTATCAATGTATCAAATTTCAATGCATCATGCATGAGTATCTAAGATCTTAAATCTATGTTTGAATCAATGAATTTTATGAATTTGCGTAAAAAATATCTAATTTTTAATACATTAATATATATATATATATATATATTTAATAAAATAATATATAACATATCGTATCCCAAAAGTGTCTTGTTCCGGGGGTCACCGTATCCCGAATCTGATTCTCAAATCCTCGTATCCCTGTATCAGGTGACTTAGATGCCCAAATGAATGCCATGCAGACTGATCCTATGACCGTCATTGAAATCAAGCAAGCCCTTGATGATATGGTTCCAGACAAGGCTCTTGGGCCAGATGGATTCACTGCTTGATTCATCAAAACTTGTTGGAAAATTGTAAAAAAGGATCTCCACAAAATGATCTTAAAGTCCAACACCTCCCACAAGCTTGGGGGAAACACCAACTTGGCCTTCTTGGCTCTTATTCCAAAATATAAAGGTGCAAACTCTTTCAACAGATTCAAGCCAATTTCTCTCTGCAATATTGGCTACAAGCTTATCACTAAAGTCATGGCCAACAAACTGAAAGGCCTTCTTCCGGATATCATTCCTGACAATCAAGGGGGATTTGTCAAAGGTAGGAAGATAACTGATAATTTAATTCTAGTTCAGGAAGCGATCCATTCAAGTATCCATAGAAGAGAAAAAGGTATGGCTATCAAATTGGACCTGGCTAGTGCATTTTACAGAGTTAGGTACAAATTTCTATTTGGGGTCATGCAACAATTTGGGTTTGACTGCCGCTTTATAAGCTGGGTCAAGGCCTGCATTGCGGAACCATGGATTTCTCCTCTCGTCAATGGGTGTGCTGCGGAATTATTCAAGGCTAGTCGTGGGATAAAGATGCGATACCCTTTATCCCCTTTTCTGTTTTTAATTCAAGCCTTTGTCCTCAGTTTTATGTTGGAGAAAATACAAATTGAGAAAGAGCTTATGGGTCTTTGGATCGCTAGGGGAGTCAGAGACATAAATCATGATCTATTTTTGATGACTCCATTCTCCTGAGGGGTGCTTCCGACGTATTGGCCCCATGATTCTAACTGGAGCTGGATAGATACTGCCTCAAGTGTGGGAGTGAACTTAATATGGTAAAATGCTTCATCTATGCTTGGAACCTATCTGGCCTCGATCTAAGCGCGATCACTAGGATTTTGGGTTTCCAAGGATCCACAGAATGGGGGTCTTTCAAATATCTTGGGCTGCCGATATTTCAAGGACGTCTGAGTGGGAGAGACTAGCTCCCCTTGCTAGACAAATTCAAGCTCGAAATGTAAGCCTGGGGAATGTCATGGCTCAATCTGGCAGGTAAGACTATCCTTATTAAGTCTGTAATTAACAATCTTCCAATTTTTCAGATGTTTGTATTGTTGGCTCCCGTGGGCATCCTTTGCAAGATGAGAAACATATTTGTTCCTTATTCTGGAAGGGAGGGAAGAACATCGATACGAGAATTCCATTGATCAGTTGGAATAAGATCGCTTTGCCACTGCTGGAAGGTGGTCTTCACATAAAATATCTCAGGGAGCAAAACATCGCCCTGGGATCCAAGATCTTATGGCGGTAGGATTCAAGGAATCCTTGATGGGCACAAATCATTTTGTGTAAAAAATACAGTTTAGGAAGGCGTCTTCGCAGTAGAGAACTTCCAACCTAATCGTTAGGGCTCCCAGATTCATCAACTGTGTAAACGTGCCCTCCTGCTCTTGTGTGACCACCTGTTTTGGATACCAGGCAATGGGAAGCAGATCATACTATGGGAGGAAAAAATCATGAACGCAGAAGCAATTGGGGAGGATCTTGAGTTGCTAGAACTAATAATGTGGATGATCGCAGATGGTCATTGCACGCTGTGGGACATCTCAGATTGGGAAAAAAACAACTGGGAAGGGTAGTAGAAAATAGAGATAAATTCCCATCTGGAGAAAGCTTGGGCCAAATTCATGGTGGCATTGGCTGGGAAAGCCCCTCTAAATGCAAGAAAAAATGACAGAAGGGGTTGGGGTTCCTCGAAGGGATGATACTCCGCAATTGAATGTTACAAATGTATTAAAGCCATCCCCTTTGTTCCCCGCAACCCTGCGATTTGGAAATGGATTTGGCAGGTCAAAAGCATCCTAAAGATCGACATGTTCAATTGGAAGCTAGGGCAGAGCAACATCCTCATTGCTGAAAATTTGTAGCGTCGCGGCTTCCACGGCCCCTCTCGATGCCCGCTTTGTCAGCAGCAAGAGAAATCCTCAATTCACATCTTCCTCGAGTGCAGCTATGCTCGGGACATATGGAATGAACATCTTCCAATCTGGATCAGCAGCCCCAACCTCCCATCCAACACCACGAACTTGTTTTCTTTTTGGGGAGACCTGTTCCCTAAGCCCTTCCCCATGCGAGGTTGGCCCTTCATGGGATGGATGGTTATCCCAAAGCTTATTTGCTGGAAGATATGGCTTGAAAGAAAAAACTGGATATTTCAAGCCCTAAAACAGCAGCAAACCGGTGAGAAAATTAAAAGCCTCTTCAAAGAAATAATGCAGGCCAAGGTGAACTAGAAGCAGGTCAGTGGATTAAATCAACAATGTAGTTAGTGGTGTCAGTAGTTGGGGATAAATCTTCCCACGGGACAAAATATGAAGAAGAGCAGAGAAGAATGGAAAATCAAGTTAGAGGATGAGGACTTCGACAAATGGAGAAGCATATTATATATCCACACTATGTTTTTTGACAACGTAGCAAAGGGTAATCCGAGGAAGGCCAGAGGCTGAGGAATTGTCCGTTTCCCTTCAGATCAAATCATCTCCCACTTTGCCTGGGGTTTGGGGCTTTCCTTGAACAAACAAGCGGAAGCCATGGCCCTCCTCCAAGGCTTGAAAGAACTATAAAAACATGCTATGAAGGAGGCTTGAGTCATTGGATATTCACAAAATCTCATTGGCCTGATTGTGACAAAATAAGTCCCTAAAGACCTCCACTTGCAATGTATGTTCGATCGTATTAAGAAGTTGATTGAGTCATTTGAGAGACTTCAGTTCTTTCACGTCCTACTGAAAAATAACACAGAAGCAGACCTTGAGGCCAACATTGTTGTCTCTTTTCATGCAGAATCCCTCCTTTGCGATGTGGGGGAATCATGGGACCCTCTGCCTTAGCCTGTCATGTATTTTTTCCTCTTGCTGCAGCAACTTGTTTGCACTAGAAGGATTGCTATTCATTCTGAAATTGCTAGACTGAATGTAAGAAATAGAGTAGGTGAATTTTTCTTGTTCGGAAACACCCTAGACATTGGGTCCCCAGTTGCACAATCACCGAGCATAAACCTCGGATCCTTTTTGAATTAATATAAACATACCCGCTTCTGTAAAAAAAAATTGAAAAAAATTGTTAAGGTTTCTAAATTTGAAGATAAACTTCTATCCTTAAAATTTTCCCCACCCTTGTGGATTGTGGTTTGACCCTCTTGGCTAGGGCTCTGGATCTCCTAAGAAAATCAAGGAGATGAGGACCAAGGAAATCAATAATGGACGATTGGCTATGCTGGCTATCATGGGAGCTTGGTTCCAAGTAGAGTAAACTGGCATCGGTCCCATTGACAACTTATTGGCTCACCTCGCAGACCCTGGACATGCCACTGTATTTGTGGTATTAATGAGCACTCATCTCTGAAATTATAGTTGTAGAATGTCCTTTGAGCATTAAAACTTGCCTGTGAAAACTAACAATAATTTTCCTTTATTGTATTCTCTGTGCAGGCCTTCTCATCTAAATGAACTTACATGGCTTCTGGAATTCCATCTGTAACATGATTTCATCTGAAACTCCTTAGGAAAAATTGTCTGTATAGTTTCCCAAAGACTAATGTTAAAAGAGAATCATTGTTATTTGGCTATTATTTTAAAGCTATTTGTGTGGATAACAATTTTTCTTTGTGTGTTAGTATGATGTAAAAGTAGTTTTCTGATTGGATTTTGTCTTGTAAGATTCTGCCTACAAATTTCAGTTATAAAATAGAATGGGGAACATGATGGAGAAGGGAAAAAAATGATGAATACAATGTTTGAAATTTTACCTAAGAAAGCATTCATAGTCTCTTGCAGTTTATGAAACCATCAACTGAACTGAGGTTGGAAACCTCAATTTTCTTTAGAAATCCTGCAATGGTGTTCATTCCCATGTACAAATATTAATAGGCAACTTCATCTCCAGCAATTTTATACAAAATATTAACAGCCAACTTTATCTCTAACACTTGCATAGCTGAATAATTGTGCATATTTGATTTTTTCCCAAGCGTGTGATTTTTTTGATAGTCACTCCCCAAAAATATAGGTGATTGATAATCAATTTTGGAAAATATTCATTCTGTTGCAGGTCTCAGGACTGCCATGAAAGTAATATGTGTAGAAGGATCCCTGATAGTAGTTTTCAAGAAGAAAACCAGAGGTCAAATGGGACCACATAAGAAACCAGTGAAATCTAGCAGCGAATCAGGAATAGAAGGGCATCATTAAATATTCAACTATAGTTCCATTTGATTACAAATCTATTAAGAATTCTATATGTGGATTCTCTTTTTTGTAAACCACCCTTATCAACTTATGGATAATGTACAACTTTGTAAATGATATTCATCTATATATTGTATCGATGAATTTTGAACTGATCCACTCCTGTTATGAAGCAATGGTAAGAGGCTTCCTTGCAAGCATTTGTAGGCAACATGCAGGTCCTTTTATCTATTTCAAGATACCTGCAAAGAATAGTTCTGCTTGCAATCTCTAAAGGGTACAGAGTGTAAGAATAATTTTATACTGACTTTTGCACATTCTTGGTTGAATTTTGAAGGCATTTCTAATTTTGACATTAGCTACATGTAGAATGTCATTTATGCTTACATTCTCTAAAGGGTGCGAGGATCGTTTTATACTACCTTTTGCACATTCTTGGTTGAATTTTGAAGGAATTTATGATTTTGACATTAGCTACATGTATAATTTGGAGCATGTACCCAGTTTAACTAATAACTCACTACCCTGATTTCCAAAAGGAGGATGCTATTGAAATTTTAATGATGAATTACAGTGGGTAAGACACACTTCTATGCTCCATAATTTAAAGAAAATATTATGGCTTCAAATGTAGGATGGAGCCATTTAGATCTCATATAGCAGTGTTGAAATATGGTCAGAATATTGACAAACAATCATCTTTTAGAATCCTATCCCTCTTGGAATTGTTTGTTGGTTTGTCTAAAATATATAGTAGGTTTATTTTGAATGGATTGGTTGACATATTTTTATAGATTTGAGGCTCTATTGCAATTCATATTGCTTCTCTATGTGATCTGACCAAATATGGCTTCTGATTTGTCACATGCAATTTTTAGTGGAAGCTAGCAAAGATGAATTTCACGATCAGATATAGTTAGTACTCTCTTATTTAGACATCTCATCAAAAAATTGGCATGCCAGTTCTATTTTTCCACATTTGGCATACATATCTTTGAGAGTAATCCCCACTAAAATATCAGACAAAAATCCTATTTTAATATTATAAGCATGAATCCACTTACCCCATTGCACAGCTGCTAACTGGGCACAAGCTAAGAGTACGTTCACCATGGTGATAGAGTGAGGTTTAATTCATACCAGTTGCATTCATATAAGAAACATAAAAGCTTCATTTGCAATCTCATTGACCACATTTCCAATAATAAAATCATGGCATTCCAAGAGACCACATCCCTTTCAAACATTTTATAAAACACATCACACACAATGTCTATACTCCTACCCTTTTCATACATATCAATGAGTGAATTTCCAACAAAAATCATCTAATTCAAACCCACTTCTAGTTATGTAATCATCGATCCAGGTGACATTTTGCAGAGCTATTAAATGGGTGTAAGCATGGATGACACTTACCGTCGTAAACCAATTGGGCACAACATATTCTTTTCGCATTTCATCAAACAATATTTTTTGACGCCCTATGACGGGCCAAACCATTCAAACTCTCCTGCACCTGAGCTTCATGAAGCCGTAGGGATAGATCTGCGAATTCATCTTTTTACTGTAGAACTAACTAGACAAAAAACCCCCAAAACCTCTGCAAATTCAATCTCATTACTCACTGGAAAAAAATCCTGAAAAACTCAGCAAATTCAACCTCATTTAGTTTAAAAACCAAAGACGGAGAGAAAATGGCTCCAAATCCCACATAACGAGTGTAATTTTGATGCCATAAATTTACATTGATAGGTTGCCAACAAAGATATGATCATGTTTGAATCATCATAGAAAATTCACTCTGGATAATTCACTTTGACCAAACACTGCAATTCAGGTCAAGCTATGAATTCCAAGTCTCAGAAAATGACCTCGATGTCATTTACCCTGGTAAATCTCTCTATTGTTTCATCCTTCAAGCCATCCTCAGTGACAGAATCCCTTTCCAGAATTTCATTTTGAAAGTTACTAATAACCAGAAAGTTGCCATCCTTACAAAGTTCATTAACCAATGCACTGTGAGTATAAACGTTTGGTAGAATAACTTTATCCACCATCTCATTGTATAGTTTTAGAGCCTCCTGCAAATTATCTCTGTTGTGATTTTCACCGATTAAAGAAGTGTATGTATATTTATTTGGAGACACTCCTTTATCTTGCATCTCATTAAATAGTCTGTATGCCCATTCAATTTCCCCCTCATTACAGAGACCATGTATTAAAGAATTATAATATACTACATTAGGTTGCAAACCTTTTTCAATAATTTCATTGAAGAGCTTGAAAGTTGCGTGTATTCTACCTTCCTTACCCTTTCCATGAATGAGAATTCTGTAAGTAACACAGGATGGGTTTAAACCCCTCCTTTTCATTTCAGTAAAGAGCTCCCTGGCTTCTTGAATTTTTCCCTTTTTACAATGTGCATCAATTAATGAGGTGAAAGTAACTTCATCAAGAACTAGTCCATCATCCACCATCTTATGCAAGAGACCGTATGCTTATTTTATCTTCCCTGCTTTCCAAAGGCCATAAATTAAAAAATTGTAAGTAACCACATTTGGTGCAGTTCCTCTACTTACCATTTCAGTGTGCAGCTTGAAAGCCTCCTCAGCGTTGCCTGATTTACACTCTCCATCAATGACAGTAGTGTAGTTAAAAAAATCTAGAAACAAACCTTTATCAACCAGAAACAAACCCTTATCAATCATTTCAACCATGAGCTTATGACCCTCATACAATACCCATCAATGAGCGTATTGTAAGTTACCGCAGTGGGCACAAGACTGCCAACAACCATTTCGTTGCGCAACTTCAGAGCCTCGATCATATTTCCATCCTTGTAGTATCCATAAATCATTATACTGTACGAAATAACACTTGGGACTAGACCTCTCTTCCACATTTCATCAAACTGTTCCTTTTCTTCCTTCACCTTGCCCATTTTTCACAACCCATGAATCGACGTATTATATGTCGAAAAAATAGGCAAAATACCTTTCTCTGTCATCTCATCCCTCAAGAAAAAAGCTTCAACCATGTTTCCTTTCTTGCTATGTCCATCGAGCAAAGGATTGTAAGTGAAATCTGAAACCATCAAGCCTATATTCTGCATTTTTTGCATCAGCTGCTTGGCTTTTTCCGATTTCCCATCCTTGCAGAGACCACTTATAAGCACATTGTAAGTTACGTCATTAGGCGCAGATCCCTTCATCTCCATCTCGACCAACAAATCCAGAGTCTCTTGCACATTGCCCTCTTTACAGAAAGCATCCAATATAGTATTAAACGTTACAATACTTGGAAAAATGCCGCTGTCAAGCATCTACCGGTATATTTCCCCTCTCTCTCTATTTGGTTTACAATAATCGAATTGTGCGGCGGTGACAGAAAAAGAAATTTGGAAATTCAATATATCCTTGATATTTAATTTTTTCATTTTTTCATTTATATTTCCCTCCATTTTGATTTTTCCCTCCACCATTTTGATTTGGGTTTAGTTATTGAATAGTTTTTCATTTTTTAAATATTTTTGAAGTTGTCAATTTGAAGAGAATTCTGTTTTTTTTTGGAAAAAAATTATATATATATATATATATATATTGTAAAATAAGAAAATGGAAAAAATAGATTAATTCATCTTTTAAGCTAATTTTAATATTTATAATGTTTGTATAAATTTTCTAGAAGTTTTTCACCTTTCTTTTAAATGAATAATATTATGATTACCTTTTTTTAAGTAATCCTTTTATATAAAAATAAGAGATCTGCTCTGCCCGCTTGACCTATGCCTCCCGCTACATCTCGTGCTCCTTCGCTTGAGGCCACAGGCCTGTCATGGCCCCTTCGGATGCTACATCGGAGGGGGCCGATGCTCAATCATCCTTTTCAACTTTGGTTAAATATTTACCGCTCCAACGCCCTCGACCATCTCTTTCAAAGTTTGTCAAGAAATTAGATGGACTGCAAGAGGTCGTTCTGTCTCTGACTCTACCGTGAATGGTTTCACTCTTGCTTGCTGAACACGGCCTCATCGGGCAATTCAATGGCCTATGGCCATCCCCAAAAATAGTTCAATGATGGATTGAGAGAAACTAGGCAGACAAAGTAAGTGGTAAAATTTCCATACGTTTCTATGGGAAAGGATATTATACATTTCATTTTGAATCAAGAGAAGACAAGGACTTAATCTTCAGAAATGGACCATATTTTATGGACTCTAGAGGAATGTATCTGAACAAATGGACTCCAGAATTCGATCCTGAGCTGGATGTCCCTAGTGTTGTCCCGGTCTGGGTCTGGCTTCCGCATTTCCCGCTTCACTACTGGGGAGATGATTCTGTTCGAGCCATTGGCAATGCTATTGGGAAGTACATTGATCGGAGTGAGCCCAAGGAAAATATGCAAGCATGTTCAGGTATATGTGTTGAATTTGATCTCGACAAGGGTCTTCCAGAGGAAATCAAGCTAAACGTCGATGATTGGACACACATTCAACAACTGGAATAAGAACAAATCCCATTTAAATGCAAGGTATGTCATGAGTACGACCATTTTTCCAATCGCTGCTCTAAAATTGTTAATGATGAAAATTCTCAATCTGAGGAACAATGGGAAACTATCAAGAGAAAAAAATACTGCTACCACCCCGAAAGAAAACTCTGAAGCTCCTCCCAAGTCAATCCCTGATTCTGCTTCCCCCAAGTCCAATCCTTCCTCCTCTTCAGCTCCTCTGCGCCCCCCCTCCCAAGACAACCTTAGATTCATATAATCCCTTTTCCTCCATATCCCTCGATGAAGATCCCCCCATCCATCTCCCTCCATCAGAGGATGACTCCCTTGCTCCCACTCCCCCTTCAATCCCTTCTCCTTCATTCTCCCAAGATCCTCCTTCCTCAAGATCAACCAGAAGCTCTTCTAAAGAGCATGGTGCTAATCTAGATGCACACAAAAAACAAGGACTAGGAAGGAGATCCACCAAACAGCAGAGAGAAGAAAATGCTCAAAAAGATATTTCCATGGGCACCCAAAACCCCATATAAACTTACATTTTGGGGAAAAACAGCAAGGAAGCAACACATAAAAATCAGGGAGGGCAAGCAACTCTTCATATTCCTCTCACTCAATAATGAAAGCCGTATCCTGGAACAGTAGGGGACTAGGCAACCCCTCTAAAATCACTTCTCTAAATGATCTGGTAAGTCATGAAAAACCAGGAATATTAATGTTACAAGAAACAAAGCAAGGATACCAAGAAATGAAAGGGATTATTGATCGAATCAAGAAATATGAAGGTTGCATCTGCGAGTCAAGGGGAGCTTCAGGGGGAATTTCCACCCTTTGGAACCACAATGCTTGGAAACACACAACTGATACAATTAGCTAGTATTGGATTAAATTCATTCTAGAGAGCCTGAAAAATAGCCAAAAAACTGTCATTTACAATATTTATGCTCCAAATCACTACAGGGATAAAGCGCAGTGTTGGAACTCTCTCAAAACTAACATAGATGAAGAATAAAGTAGCAATATCATTCTCGAAGGAGATCTCAATCTCATACTCCACTCCAACGAGAAGAGGGGGGGATATTTTACACATGACCCCTGCAGAACTCAGTTGGAAGCAATCATGCAGGAACACAATCTCATAGATGTTGCCCCAAAAAACCGCAAGTTCACTTAGAATAATCGCAGGTTGGGCAAAGACAATATAATGGACCAACTAGATAGGATTTTGGTGAACGTCTCCCTTCTCTCTTCCTACTCCACAACATATGTTGTTGTTATCCCCTTCTGAACATCCGATCATTACCCCACAATGCTTGTTCTCGAAGCTCACTTCTCTCTAGGCCCCATTCCATTTAAGTATAGCCCGCTATGGAGCAACATTCCCATTGTTGATCAGATTGTTAAATCCACATGGTGCCAGCACATTGAAGGATCGTCGGGTTTCATATGGGAAAAAAAACTGAAAAGGACCAAAAGCGCCTTGAAAGATTGGGAAAGAAATCACTATAAGGAACCAGAGAAAGTTAAAGCAGAAATTAAAAGCAAACTAGAGCAGATCCACATCACGATAGAGGAACAAGGGCTCTCCCAAGAATCTAAAGCTGAAGAATGCAACCTTTACTTCCAGCTATATCGTGCCAATAGAATGGAGGAGAAGAAATGGAGAATAAAATCATGCCAAATTTGGCTGCAAGGAGGAGACAAAAACTTCGCCTTCTTCCATAAGCAGACCACAATAAGGAAAATCAGGGACAATGTCAACTCCATCACTGATGACGAAGGCCATCTTCAAACTTCCCAAGATGCTATTAAAAAGGCTGCCTCAAAGCTTTACAGCGCTCTCTTAACTGAGACAAAAGAAGTTGAATATTATTCAAATCTACTTCAATATCTTCCCACGGAAATCAGTGAGGAAATTAATGCAAATCTCACCAAGGAAATTGAAGAAGAAGAAATACAAAGAGCCATTTCGACACTCCATCCAAACAAGGCCCCTGGCCCATATGGCTTCCCCATCTGCTTCTATAGATCTTACTGGGGGACTATCAGAAAATACCTTATCAAAATGATAAAATGGGCCCAACGCAAGAGAAAAATCAGAGGCTTCACCAATGCCACCCACCTTTCCCTTCTCCCTAAAGAGAACCGACCCTCATCATTCTCCCGCTTTCGGCCCATTTCACTCTGTAACTCCTCATACAAAATATTGACCAAAATCATAGCCACCTGCCTCAAACCTATTAACCCCTCACTCATCTCTGAGAATCAAGGAGGCTTCTTGGCCAATAGACAAATTTATGATTCCATTCTACTTGTGCAAGAGGCTATTCACTCCATCCAAACTAGAAAAGAAAAAGGTTTCATTTTAAAACTGGATTTAGCCAATGCCTTTGACCGATTCAGACACTCTTTCCTCTTTGTTGTTCTGAAGAAAATGGGATTTGCCTCACCTTTTATCGACCTTGTCCAAGCATGCATATCTGGCCCTTGGATCTCCCCTCTCATTAATGGCAGACCAGGGCCATCCTTCCAATCTTCTCGAGGAATAAGACAAGGCTATCCCCTTTCCCCCTACCTTTTCATCTTGATGGTTGAATCCTTGAGTAAGGCCTTAGACTACAAACATCACACCGGTCTTAGCATTGGCATTAAATTTGGGAATGGAGTCAAAAACATAAACCATTCTGAATTTTCTAATGACACTTTGTTAATGGGAGGAGCCTCCAACATTATAGCTCGCCGTTTCAAAACCCTCTTAGAAAGATATATGAGTTACTCCAGAGGCATGGTTGATTACCTTAAGAGCTGCATTTATGTTTGGAACGCAACCGCTTAAACTCTTGAAAGCATTGCCAACATCTTTGGGGTTTCTTTCAAGTTAGACTGGGGGCACTTCTCTTATCTGGGCATGCCAGTGAGTGTTGGATCTTTGAAAGCTGAAGTTTGGGACACCATCATCGACAAAATGAAAAGGAAAGTGCAGCAATGGGGCTCCTTTTGGCTTAATCCAACAAGGCACCTAATCCTTCTGAAATCAGGTTTCTCCTCATTGCCCTTGTATCAATTCACGCTTCTGCAAGCACCAGCAAGCTTTCATCACAAAGTGGAAGCCATCCTCCATCACTTTCTCTGGCAAGGGGGGGGAACTGAAAGAAACAAATACAACCTCATAAATTGGAAATAGGTTATTCAACCTCAGGAACATGGAGGGCTGGGATCAGATCACCAAAGTTCTTAAATCTGGCGTTTGGTGGCAAGATAGTCTGGAGACTCATCAACGGAGAATCTGCTTGGTGGAAAAATGTGTTGGAAGCCAAATATCTGAATTCTCCAAGGCAGCTTCTCTTATATCATGATATACCTTTCAGAGCCTGCACCAAAATCTAGGGGCTGTGTAGAAAAGCAATTCCCATCCTTGCCCCATACATTTCTAAGGTGCCCAAGGGAGGCAACAACATTAGAATAGGGTCTAATAAAATAATGGGACAGCAACCTATCAACAGTAGGCCTGGAACCCAATATATTCTATCCTTCCTTGACAACAAGGGGATCCATAATGTGGGCCAGATTTCCAAATGGGACATTCACTCACAGCTTTGGACAGGATGGAAGTTCCTAGAAATACCTGTTGAGCTACAAGAAAGCCTGGATAATCTACAAACTCATCTCCATGGCATCGCCACCACCAAACAAAATAGTGATGATTTTTTTCGTTGTGACCCCTCAGGCTCCAACTATATAGTCAAAGCTTCCTACCATCATATCTGTAACAGTGATCGCCCCATGCTCATATCGACTCAATGGAAAATTGCTTGGAAATCAGAGACTCTTACAAAAATCAAATTCTTCATATGGGTTCTTCTAAAAGGGAAAGTCCTCACTTATGATAATCTAAAAAAATGTGGTATTCTTGGCCCATCACGCTACCCAAACTGTCAAGCAGCTGAGGAAACTATCCACCATCTATTCATAAATTTCCCCTTCGCCACTGCATGTTGGAAAGAAGCTTTTCTGAAGGACCAACTCCCTTGGGGTTCCCACAGCTCCATTGCCGAACTCTTGCAATTAAGGAATATGAATTATCCCTGGAAACACAAGAAGAACAATGTTACTAGAAGAGTTTGGAATGCTCTTCCTTACTCTATGCTGTGGAGCATATGGCTAGCATGAAATCAAGCAATCTTCAAAGATTAAAAAATCGACATCAGGAAGCTATACAGTAAGGCAAGAGGCGTTACTTTAGAAAAAATAGTTGTCAAATGTCAAAGGAACATTGACATTGCTGGTCTTTCTTAGATCAAAGCAACAATGGCCAAAATATTGGCTAAAACAGAAGTGACAACAACAGTCACCACAACTCTAGTCATAGTTGGTAAATTCGAATGAAGGACAAGGAATTTGCACTCTGGCTAAGAAACTGTAGCACACATTATCTCTTCTTTGATGGAGCCTCCAAGTCTAATCCTGGTATGGCTAGGGCTAGCAGAATTATCTACAACGCCAACAGATACATCATCTCTGCTTATGAATGGGGATTAGGCCCCCTCTCCAATAATAGAGTTGAAGCCCTCGCTCTCTACCAAGGACTCATTCAGCTCCAAACTATCGGCATTCGCATAGCAACAGTCATTGGAGGCTCAGCCATCATTATTAGCTTAATGGTCTACAACTGGACAACATCCAATTTGACACTTCAGCAAACAATAAGTCGGTGTCAAGCGCTCACCCAGCAAATGCAAGAAATCCAATTCATTCACGTCCTTCACTCCCTCAACAAGGAGGTCGATACACGCGCAAGTAGAGCCTGTTCCAAATCTATATGCAGTCTCAGATGTAGCACCCTCGATTCCCTCTGCTTACTTCCATGTGAATAGAAGAAATCCTCTCATTAGATTGCCTGCAGAGGTATCTGATGCAATCATGCCCAAGAGTCCGACAACATCCTGGAATATATTTTTGGAAATAATGCACCCAGCACCAACACAACAAATGCAAGAATTGCAGGTCCTGAAGGCAATCCACTGCCCGCCTAATCAATCATAAAAACTTTGTTTAAGCATGCTTTGTAAATGTAGTCTTTTACTATCTC
The DNA here is from genome assembly GCA_034641835.2 of Pinus albicaulis. Lineage (NCBI taxonomy): Eukaryota > Viridiplantae > Streptophyta > Pinopsida > Pinales > Pinaceae > Pinus > Pinus albicaulis. The sequence continues at coordinate 250,645,581 of CM076576.1, read as the reverse complement.
AGTTTGTCCAAATTTACACTAGATTAGCTTTCTCAATAGTTAAGCACAATCAAAGTACAGGGGAATTTGGTCCTGCTGATGTTCCCCCCTGTATTGCTTCTCATGTATACTGCCATGTAACAATGGAGCTCAATCTCCCCAATATTTTTTGAATACAAACAACATCCGATTATGTAAAAAAAAATATTATGATTACATTTTTAAACATTCATTTCATTGAAGAGGATTTTAAACATTTACTTTTATATCAAAGCATAAGAACATATAGTAATAAATTTATTATTAATTTGCGATTACATAGGTTAAAATTATTTTTCACATGTATTCACAAATGTGAAAAAGTATCTCTTGAGTATTTTCGCATGGAAAATAAGGGTTAGCTAAACAATTTGTTATTAATGTTGATGGGTATTTGGCTATTTTTACACTATCAAATGCCTAGATCAAATCTCTTGAGTAAAGTGCGTGACTCCACACTATCAATTTTATTGCAAATGTCATCCATGAATGTGGCGAAGCAACCCCTTTGTCTCTAAATTTTAACATTAGAGATGGATTCATAGACCCCCTTTATCTCTTAATCCATGTACAGTGTCAAATTTTAGTGAAACGTAACAATTCAATATCAAAATTGCAATGTTCCATTTCTAGAGTGACACAATAAAAAACGACTAGCATAAATGACTAAATCATATACTTATTTTACTTGTTCACTGGCCATATTTTTATTCTTAGACTATAGTGTTCATTTACATTAATTATTTTTAATTTTTTCACTTATTATTTAGTCATAAATTTTAGTCATGGACTAAATTAGTCATTTAAGTTAATCATATTTAGTTGGGTCACTTATTATCTAGTCGTTTATTTTATCCCTAGACTAAATTAGTCATTTTAGTTAGTCATTTTTAGTTGAGTCACTTATTTTCTAGTCGTTTATTTTATCCATAGACTAAATTAGTCATTTAAGTTAGTCGTTTTTAGTTGGGTCACTTAAAATTGTTCAAATTTAGTAGTAATTCACTTGAAATAGATGTGGTGACTAAATTTTTTAGTCACCTAGTCACTAATTTCATCATTTTCTACTAGTGATGGTTAGTAGTTTGAGCCGTTTGGTGACCTATGCTAAAATGAGGTTTTTACAGCTCTCGCTATAGATAAGGAATTACAGTGTGTTAGAGTCCTATAATTTACAGTATCACAAGGAGATTGAATATTTATTACTTTCAAGTTTTCATATTTTATATAAATTTCAATATTCAAAGAATTGCAAAAGAAAATTAAAAAGAAAAGGAAAACAGGGTGTAAAAAAGGAAAAGAAAACCCCAGAAAAATCAATACCTCTGAAAGTGCTGAAAATCAACATGCCACTACTCTTTAGAAAGGTTTTTCCAATCATACAGTTTAATCATGATTGTATAATTTTGAATGTTTGCTGATAGGTTAGAAAATGAGGATTTTCCAAACTATTTAATCTTGCCATATCAGTAGACTAGGTAGAAATGAAGTTGGTTCAACAGTTGAATCTGAACCAATGGGAGAAATAAGGCATGGGGGTTATGTTATAATTTCAAAAGAAAAATATTTCATGGTTTGCAAGTCTAAATGCACCCTACAAAAGAAGAAAAAATGTTATATTTGTAGTCTTTGCAGGAAGATATGTTAAGGAGAAAGAATTCAAGAAAATATGAAGTTTATCTCATAAGGTGCAACATAAAAATTTCATCTTTCCTATGGTCGAAGAAGAAAATGGAAAGAAAAGAGTTTTTACGCTCTAAATGTTGGAAAAAGGTTACGTTCTAAATTTTTTGGCTTGGGATTAAATTGTATTAAAAAATTATTAAGGCATACTCTATGCCCTGAATTATCCTAACTCCCGACAATTATATTATCCCCTTTACCCCAACCCCTAAACACTCATATTCCCCTTTATCCTAAGTCCTACACTATCCCCCTCCATGCATATATTCCTAACATCTAAACATACACCATTTTCATTTTATCCTAAGTTATACATTACCCCCGACATTGATTTATCCCCTGACCCCACTGTCACATCACCACATCCCATTACTGCTAATTAGCCCTCACCTTTTTGTCATCCCCACACGTCACTCCACATCCAGTGACCCTCATCTCCTTTGAGCCCCCCCTCAGCCTCTAAACTTTAACGGGGGGTGGTGGTCGGAAATGGGCACTATCTAACATTGCCAAAACCACAACGTAGCACTCCCACAGTTATTCGCACACCCCCTTTGATACCATATACCACTAGGACACCCTCCAAAAGCAGTTTCCGCTGCAAAACCAAATCATCACGTCTATCGACCATTGGACTAGCTATTGCCCTGTGCCTATCTGCCACATCCCCACCTACCTGTCCCCTCCATCCAATCACATCCCTTCCTTCCAACAACCCGTTGCACAATAAATGATCAGGTCATTATCCAACAAACCCAGGCCAATTCAACGGTCCCCCCAATCATAGTTTAAAACATGAATTCATGCTCGAATTAGAGTTTAATTTTCTTATGTTGTTTAATAATTACAAGTATTGGATTTTCATATATTTTGCAGAGATTTGCATAAAAACATAGCTCATCACTATTGAAAAGAAGCTATTTTTCATCAAATAAGATTTATTAGCTTTCTGTGAATTGGATCATAGTTTTCTTGAGATTGTTCAAATTATGATCATGATCCCCTTTCTAATATCCCTTCACTAGTGATGATTTTTAGCACTTCCCCTTCTCTGATCCATTATTCTCTCATCCCTTTCTTCATTGCACAGAGAGATATAAACTACAGAAGACAAAAGTGTTTCCAAAGCTAGATCAACAGGCATTTAATCCTATAGTCTACCCACAAGTGGATCTAGATCACTTGGATCTAGTAGAATAAGACTTTAAAATCCATGAGATAGAGTCCGACTTCGATTTATTTGATGTCAACTACTAGCTCGAGGATAAATTCCTTAAATAAGTTGATGATATAGGCCTATGGGAGACCCAATTACCTCTTTACATATTTCCCAAAGCCCATAGTTTCCAGAGTTCATTCAAAAGTGCCAATCCTGCTATGACATAAATCAAAGAACCATAGTCACCCCAACAGGAGAAATCCTATTCACCATCAATTCCTACTCCATCCAGCAGATGATGCAGGCCCCCACTCCTAAATAAGAAGTTCCTTTCTCTTACGAGGCCCTCAGAGAATTATATCAGAAGCTAGAAATTGCTAGCAGGGCCAAAGCCTTAGAGATTTTCATGGCCACCAATGCCCGAATGCCTACCAAGAATCCACCCTATCCTTCATCTATCTTTGCTGATAGGATCTAGAACATTGTCACTACTTTATCTTATTTATTAGGGTATCACATAATAAGTGGGTAGATGAAGCCATGATTGGCTTCTTGTCCATTCTTTCCTCAGATGTTAAACTCGTAGTCATGTTTAACTATGCCCAATTTATTACTGATACTATTCATGACCAGTTCCTAAATTTTCATACAAAAGAAGTTTTCAAATACACCTCTGTATTGGTGTATATGTTCGTTTATTTCTAGTATAACAGGTTTTAATTTCATATGGCCAAGGTCAATGAAGATGCTGAGCCTCAAATTTTCATATTTTGGACCACGCTGCTATTGAAATATGAGAAGAATTATACATAAAAAGATCTTGTGGATCTATTTATGCATCCAACCATCAACAAACTGAGCAGTGCAACAAAGCCAAGGGTAAATGAAGAAATCAGGAAAACCATGCGGCTAACAAATCAAGTTAACATAGTAGATTGGTACTTGTACCAAAATTACGAAGAGATCTGAGTCTGTGGGTGTGAGATAGCCCCATAAAAATTTCCAAATTTCCTCTCCATGAAGGTCTTTTCATTGGAGTATATAAGGAAAATGGTACATGCATAGGAGTTTCACTTTGTTTCTGCAAAGAAGAAGTCCCACTTCAAAATCAAGTCATAGATTGGGCCTTTCATCTATAACAGCTGAGCAAAAGGGAAGGACATAGATAAGATACTGAAGGGGATGTGTTTCAGTCACAGTTTCACTTGGTCTTATGACCCTATAGGGATTATCTCTAAGAAAGGGGTGGAAAAAAGGTCCACATCCTATGACCACACACACAGGCCTGCAATTGAGTAGTATGAAAATCAAACAGAATGGGTGACTGACACCCTGCAAGAAGATGAAGAGAAAGTGATCTCCTCGTTAGGCATCCAGACCCCAACAACATAGGAAAGGAAGGATGCATAAGAAAAATAATACAAGGGGAAAGAGCAAGAGAAAGAGATAGGAAGCAAGAGGCCAAGAGAGGATCAATCAGCTTTGGTGACTGATACCTCTAGTAAAGAATTTAAACTGAAACATAGGAAGAGGGCCATAATTCACATGGATATTGATGAAGGAGGTGAATCAGAGTAGCAGACAGTAATTCACATAATGGACACCAATAGATCATCTCTAGTAGGAGGTCAAACAATGACCTCCCCTACTTCCTCAACCACAATGTCTATGCAACAATAGGGTCTGCAGACATCTACTTATAGGCCTGTCATAGAAAGTGAAGAAAATTTGGTTTTTGACAGATTCATAGAGATAAAGTTGAGGAATGAGTTTTTGAAGACTAACACCTACTACCAGTTCTAGAAACATACCTCAAGTTCACAAAGCAGGATGTTGTCTTCCTTTGACACTAAAAAAGGGAGGATGCAAATGGAATTTCTAGAAGCCCTAGTCCCACAACCTCAAGGAGCAAGAGATTTTAAGAAGGCATCATTCGATTTTAGTACTAAGGACTTCCACCCTATTGACCAAATGGAACTACACAAGAAGACAGGAGAGATGGTGGCCTCCATCTTGACAAGTACTCCCATGAGCTTGTCAAAACTTCAGGTATCTTTATCTTATACTCAATCAAAACTCAATATGGAGAAAATATCTTCTATAGCCAACAAATATTTATAATATTTGATAATGAAGCTGGGGCATGACCCACAAATGTTCAATATGTAGAGGATATTTTGAAGAAAAATAATGTTGACATAGCAGCACTGAGGAAACAACTCAAGATGTCAGCAAAAAAAGACTGCTTGGCTAAAGGCCTTGAGGAAGATGACACACAAGGAAGAGTTAATGAAGTTATTTAGGGAATAGTCTGCCCAAATCAAAAAAATGGAGACCAAGATGGAGAAGCTATTAAAAGATAAATAAGAAGCATATCTAGTGGCACTCATCCCATTGGAAGTTGTGCCCATTTCATCAATTCCATCAGTTGTTCTAGCAACTGCTAGGGCATCTAGTGGGAAAGAGAAACTATCTAAAGCCATGGAAGGTATGACCCTACAGTCACAAGAGATCAAGAAACTAGAGGCACAGATAGGCATCCTAAGGGATCAAAAGGAAATATTTGAAACTACCCATGAGATAGGCAAGAATCAGATTGAGAGGTTGGAGAAGGCAGAGAAGGATTTTTCAGCTAGCAGCATTTTGGGCCAAATGAAGCTGATAATTTGGGGTATTATCATAAAGTCAGTGGATGAAATTTGGCACTCCATCCACATCATTTTTGGACATAAAGATTTGATTGACAAGTGCGCGGTGGCTATTGAAAAAGAAAATCGAGAATTGGGAAATATGCCAATCACAACCCCCAACATCATAAAATTCCTGAACTCCAAAACAAGTTATGAGCTTGAAGAAATGGATGTGCAGGATAGAACAAAGACCATATTAGAGGTAAAAGGGGTCCTCAATAAGAGGAATCTGGTGAGACAACCGGAGGGGAAGTGTCATGAATTGGACATAGCCATCAATAGATTCTTAAATAGAATTGAGCCATTGAGGGAAAAAGGGTTTCCCTCACTGTATGTGATTAATAAAAAGCTATTCCAAAAGGGGTATTATATGAAAAATATTAGGGAGACAGCTAAAGACACCACAAAATTATCCAACATCAAAGGAAACGTGACCATGAAAGTTTTCATGGATCTCTTGAGCAATGACATATTCATCCAACATGAGATGAAGCATGTTTTCCTCACCATACCCACTTTCAAAAAATACAAAAAGGTGGATGAAGTGTACTGATAGGTCATAGGGATGAGAATTACAAGTAAGAAGGAGTGGGCAAAATTATGCATGTACCAAGATTGACAAGGCACAATGAGCACATTAGCACAGCCATCGATCGACGAAAAGTGTCAACACCACATCATCTTTAATGAGCCTACAAAGTCAGTCAAAAAGTAGAGCCAGATGTCAGAGCCACCCATTGTTGCCTCTTCATGACCATCTTAGCCACTTTCAACTTACTTTTGGATTCATGAAGAGATGCCGAAGTTAATTCCACAGGCAGTGTTTTGTTAGAGATATTTTGTCCAGGCCTTGCATGACTACACTTGTCTAGTTTTTTACTAGTTATAATTAATGAAAAATTTCCAAAGTAGATAGGGACAACGATGTATTTTTTAATTAAATATTGCATGCATTAACAGTATCTGGGGTTGGACCTTGTTGGACCTTTCATTTTAAGAACTACTGTATTGGAGCATGGTAATTTTTGCAGTTGTGCATCAATAATAAAATTCTGTTCTACAGCATACTTGAGCTCTGTTAAATGGTGATGTGTTTCCATCTGTGTTAAATGTTTCCATTTTTTCCTTGTTTTCCATCTATCTATTTAATTGTAAAAAATAAATTTTGGATTAAGATTTGGTGTTGGAGCACCTTAATTATGTATTTTTTTACAATCTAAATGTTTTCCTCTAAAGTATGGTTAGACAATTCTTCACTACTCTTTAATCATTACTGAATACTACTGTTTCCTCCACCTCATAATTCACATTTCTCTCAAGATCCAATTAGCACAGTTAGCTTGACCTATGATGTTGTTGAAAGGTTGATACCCCAAACCAAACCTTTTGACTCCATAGCCTAATGGATTAGTTTCTGAAAACCTACTCCTCCAACCAACAAAATCAATCTAAAAAACCAATCCTCACCATCACTAAACTAGTCTAACATCAACATTCATAATATTAAGGTAAAATTAAATCATAAATAGAGAGAGCATTCTATGATTCAAGGAAGGATAGGTCATCAATTCTAAAGTGGTTTGATGTTGTCCATTATAGTTTATTCTTGCGAATATTATAAATTAGAGAGCCAGAAAATAATGGTGACCATACTGGGGAGACTTATTGAAAATCTTAACATTTCATCGGAACTCAGAAACCCTAGTCAAAATATTATATGATCAAGTATTTTCCAAGATTGGTTTTTCATATTTGATGCAAGTACCCATCCTTTCTGTGCTCCGAGTCTAAATTCTAGCTCCTATAAGAATCTTTATGAGATCTCATCTTGACCCGAATCCTCCTGAAATAGTTGAAAATCCAGAGAAAATCCTGAGAAAAAACCCCAGAACTGAGAGTCAAATCATTAGCAAATCCTTAACAGAGAAATTTCCCTCCTTGGAAACCTTGTAACCTTGCAGGACATCCAGTTTGATTTACATTTTGAATAGTGCTTATTTAGGACCAAATCTCAGAATTGGACAACCCAGACAGTTTTTGACCCATCTATCCTACAACACTGTCCAGTTGGGGAAGCCTCCACATCCACCCAATCCAACCTTCAACTTCTCCAGCACTTTGAGTCCCTTCAAGATCTGCTAGCAAGGCTCACCTCAATTCTTGATGATTCTTACCTTCAAAAATATGTATAATTATCTACTTTGACTGCAACAACTCCCTCTATTTTTTCTAGGTCTTCTCATCCTCAATGAACCCATCCAGGTGTGTCTACAACTCCTACCACTTCCTTGAACATTTCTCACCAGAGTTCTCAAACAACCACTCATACACCCAATTTCCACCTTCCTCCATTTAATTCTCCACCTGCCCTTGTCAACCCTCCTCTTGTCAATCCCCCTTGGGTTCCCTGACCACCAATCATGGCAGCCAAATATTATCCAATGGTGCTGCCACCACCTGTGATACCCATGCCATAGGATTATCAGTCCAAAATTCCAAAATTTGATGGGACTGGTCCTGCAACTACCCAACATATTATTGATAGAATGAATGACTATTTTTAACTTCAAGAGAGAGATGATGAAAGTGTCAAGTTGAGGATGTTTGGTCAAATTTTGGGAGGAGAAGTGAGGAAATGGTTTAAAGGCCTGACTCCTAATATTATCCATGACTTTCCTTCTTTTCACTAGCTATTCATAAATATATGGGAAGTTAAGAAAAAACCTCTTCAAATCTTGTCGAAATATGAAAACATCAAAAGGATTAACGGATAAAGTGTCCAAGACTACTGCACTGGGTTTAGAAGTGTTTATAATGCACTTCCTACTCACATGAAACCCCCTCAAGGCTTGGCCCTAGTTAAGTTCCGAGATGGTTTTGATCCAAAAATGGCTTATCGGCTTAGAGAGAGAGATCATGCTACATTGGAAGAAGTGAAGAGGGGTGCAGTAAGTGTAGAAGCCAACCTACTTGCAAAGAGGGCTAGAATGAGAATTCAAAAGAGAGTTACTATAAGGGAAGAACAAACAACTTCCACATGTGATGCTAAGATTGATAACCTGGTTAGAGCTATGGAGAGAATTAACCTGAATGAGGTAAATTCTCCATTAGGGGAATTTTGAGGTCTAAAATGGGCCTCCTAAGGAAATTATAAAATAATAGTGGAAATAATAAAATAATATTTGATTACATCATCAAATTTTAGAGGAAAAAAAGAAAAAAGTACTTTTTAAACTCATATTTTCATATTATCTCCCAAATTGTTTACTCAAATTTTGAGCAGAAGTACTCCTTGGATGCAAAATTTAATTCCTCATCTAAGGAGTACCCATGTTGCATACTTTCGATGGACCCTGCTATACAAAAAATGACAAATACATGAAAAATGTCATTGCAAACACGCTTTTAATGTATTTATCATTTTTCAAGTAGTTAGGTCAATCAAAAGTATACAAAATGGGTATTCCTTGGAAGAGGAATTAAATTTTGCATCCAACAAGTACCCCTGCTCGAAATTTGAATAAAAAATTTAGGAGATAAGTTGAAAATGAGTTGAAAAAGTAGTTTTATTATTTTATTATTTTTTCAATCTTTTTACCCTTTTACTTAGAAAATGATGAATCATCTCCCATGGTTGACATCACCATCTTGAATCCTATTGGTTATTATAAATTTTATTTTTTTGTACATTTTTCTTAGGAGGCCCATTTTAGACCTCAAATTCCCCTAATGCTAGGGGAAATCAGCCATCTCCTCAAAACAGAAATCAAAACCTTGGAAGAACCCCCCCTAAAATAACACAGACTGAACAGAGAGGCCTGACTAGGAGATTAAGCTTCCATTCCAAGAGAATTATGCTGATGAAAATGAGGGTGTAGTCAAAGAATTAGAAGAAAATCAGATTAATCTAATGGGAATTAATGAAGAGGATTTTGTTTTCCTTACTGAAGAAGAACAAATTTTATTTTGTCTGACTCAAAATGAAGTAGAATCTGAAGAGTCTGAGGTTATAAACAAGGGTTTGATAATTCCATCATGGAGGTGCACATACAATATAACCTTAGAAGCAAGAAAAACTTTGATAATTCCAAGAAAAAGAATTCTAAAAATTCTGTCAAAAAGGTTCCTGAAACCGATCCCAAGAATATAGCAGAAATTTGAAAGAAAGTTGTAAACATCACAGGAAATAATAATATATAAAGAAAAACTAGTGAACCAACTATTAACCTTGTCAAAATTGATCAAGCTAATATCCCCACCACAATTCAACAAGTTGAGATTATTGCAAAAGTAGTGCCTAAGAAGACTTATTGTTCAAATCTGCTAAAAATACAGACACCATTCAACATTGAGAAAGAAATTTCTAAATTACAAATCTTAGTTCCTCTCACTGAATTAGTAAATAAGGATGTATACAAGTCCCAATTCCTAAAGGTATTGAACATAGGATAAATTATTGACATTGTAAATTTGAATGATAACAAAAATGAACTATTTTCTGGACCAAAAGTAGATGGTAAATCCTAGGGGGGAGGTGTTCCCCAATTTTATATCAGTCTCAATGTTCATGATAAAATCCTTCATAATTCCATGTTAGATTCAGGTGCATCACATAAACTTATGCCAAAGGATATTATGGAGAAATTTGGCCTAGAGAAGACTAGACCGTACAAAGATTTGTACTCATTTGACTCTAGCAAATTCAATTGCCTAGGTCTCATCAAAGATCTCGGTATTAATTTAGCTAAATACCAGCCAAAACTCTAGTGATGGATATAGTAGTGGCTGACATCCCTCCTAAGTATGGCATGATTTTATCATGCTCACGGGGAGGAAAGCTACAAGGGACCCTCCAAATGGATATGACTTATGCTACCATACCAGTGTTTGTCCAACAAAGAAGACTATATAGGGAAAATTTAATGAAATACATGGTGAGCAGTCAAGAGAAACCATATAACTACCCACTATAATTTTTTCATTCTAACCTTGATTGATTCATTCTTTACAATGATGGAGTCATTGATGAAAAATTAGTGGTAGAAGAAAAGGACCGGGATCGAGATCAAGAAGACCGAATGCAAATTGTATAACACAAGGCTGAAGCTTAGCCTTTTTGGAACATGAAATTTGATTGCTCTTGTGGAAAATTAGGTTCAGGAGCAGGGGTGTGGGTCTGCAATAATGGAAATAATCATGTACAAGGTCATTATTACAAACTAATTTTTTAGTGCACCAAGAACATAGCAGAATATGAGGCACTCCTTTTGGGTTTACAATTGCTGAAAAGATTAGGAGCCAAAAGAATTTTTGTTCATGGGGAATCTGGGCTGGTTATTAGAAAAATCAAGGGAGAATGCTCAGCCAAACATCACAGATTGAGAGCATACATGAATGCTACCCTTGACCTCCTGAAAACATTTGAAGAATATGACCATGCTGGACTTCCAAGAAATTAATATTTCATTGCCAATGATTTAGCATTTTGAGCAAGCACTTGTTAATTACCTCATCACAACAAGCAATACACAGTGCATGTTAAACATCACAGAGTAGTCCCTGATAACATGAGATATTGGAAAGTCTTTTGTAATGACAAACATATTGAGAATTTCTTGCAGTCTAAAGGTGAGTTTGAAGATTCCATCTTGGACCTAAATGGTGAAGAATATTGTCCCACTAAAGAACAAATGAGCAGGGATTAACAAATATATAACAGAGATATTAATATTTCACCAAATGAATATTTACATAGAACAGAGATACATTAAGACCCAAAAAAATAGGAATTTGAAGTACTCCAATTCAAAGATGATAACTTTCCTAGAGGACTTGTCCCTTCAGAGGAACTATTTGACTTCAATGATGTGGCCAGAAAACCGAATATGGAACCTACAGAGTCAAACATTGAGTAATGAAATTTAGGCAATGAAGAAGATCACAAGATGATAAAGTTATCAAACACACTATGAGTGACTACAAAATAGAAATACATTGATTTTTTTAAGGAGCTCATTGATGTGTTTTCTTGGAGCTATGAGGACCTGAAATCTTATGATACTAGTATTATACAACACAAGGTTCCATTTAAGGAGGACCAGAAAATTTTCAAACGTAAACTGTGTAGGATAAGTATTGTCCTAATTCCCTTGGTTGAGAAGGAGATCAAGAAGATGTATGATGCCAAAATCATAGTCCCAATCAAATACTCTGAATGGGTATCCAATATTGTGCAAGTAAGAAAGAAAATAGGTGAAATCAAACTTTGCATTGACTTTAGAAATATGAACAAAGTATCACTTAAAGACAACTACCCTTTACCAAATATGGACCACATATTACAAAGGGTAGTGGTCTCCAGAAGGATCTCTTTGCTAGATGGATTTTTAGGGTATAATCAAGTGTTGGTGCATCCTGCTGATCAATAAAAATAGGTTTTTCTACTCCTTGGGGAACCTTCATGTATATGAAAATGCCTTTTGGATTTATTAATGTTGGTGTCACTTTCCAGATAGAAATGGACATTGATTTTTCAGAAGAGATTGGCCTTTTCGTTGTGATACACCTTGATGATATTATAGTATATATGAAAACTGTTGAAGAAAATTTGGCCCATTTGAGAAGAGTTTTTGATAAATGCATAAAGTTTGGACTATCTCGAAACCCCAAGAAATAATTTTTTGGTCTTCAATAAGGGAGTATTTTGGGCCACATTATATCTAAAGAAGGAATCAAAATTGACCCCAGTAGGATTGAGGGCATACTTCAAATCAATCATCTTAGGAACATCAAAGAGCTTCAATATTTCATTGGTAAGATAATGTTTTTGATAATTTTTATACCAAACCTTGCAGAACTGCTAAGAAACATCACCAATATTCTCAAGAGAGATTCAAGAGTTAAATGGAGCATGGAGGCTAAAATATTATTTGTCTTGGTAAAGCAGGCACTCACTAAAGCACCAGTTCTGATCAACCCTGATTTCACCAAGTATTTTATCATTTTCTCCTTTGCATCAATACACACTATTGTTGTTGTATTGTTGCAGAAAAAAAAAATGAGGGATAAAAGAAGCCCATAGATTTTTTCATCCAATATTTCAGAGACACATCTTTAAAGTATAATATCATGGAAAAGCATGCCTTTTCTTTTGTCAAAGAAATAAAGGATTTCAGGGTTGATGTCCTACATTCACATATCGATGCCTTTGTGCCCAACACAGTTATCAAGGACATCCTAACACAGAATCCTGATGGAAAGAGAGGCAAATGGATTGTTGTTATCCTGGAGTATGATTTAGAGATCATGCCCACCAAACTGATGAAAGGATAGGGATTAGCCAAATTTATGGCTGAAACCAATTTTGAAGCATTATATATCAACATGATCCATTCAATGGATGAAAAAGAGGAGTTGGCGACTCCACCTATTGAGAAAGCATTCTTAAATTATCCTCGGTACACGGATATATTATATGTTCTATTAAATATAAATGCTCCTCCTAGTTTTTCCAAAACAAAATCTAGATTCTTGAAATTGAAAGTTTTCGAATTCTGCATCCTAGAAAATGTCTTGTACTAGAAATATTCTGGGGGCATATTGCTTAAATTTTTTCTTAAGGAGAATTCAGATAGGGTTATGTGGAAATTCCATGAAGGGGATTGTGGAGGCCATCTATAATTGAAAAGCACTGCTAAAATGGTCCTTAGATCTGGTTTCTATTAGCCTAATCTATTCCCATATATCCACAAAATGGTAGCTACCTCTCACAAATGTCAAATTTTTGAAGGAAAAAAAAAATTCTTCCCTTGCCCTCACAGCCAATTTTTGTTGAGGCTCCTTTTCAACAATGGGGTTCATACTTCATTGGGGAAATTCACCCTTCATTTTGTGCCCAAAATAAATGGATCCCTACTGCCACAAGCTATTTTACGAAATGGATAGAAGCCATCCCTTCCAGAACTGCTACTGACTCAGTGATTATCAACTTCCTTGAAGCCAATATCTTGTCTAGATTCGATTTCCATAAAAACATCATCACAAATAATGTTGTTGCTTTTAAGTCCAAGAAAATGGAGGATTTTTGCCACAAGTATCACATCTCCTTAGGAAATTCAACAGTCTATTACCCTCAAGGTAATGGACTAGTTGAATCCTCCAAAACGATTTTGTTTAATATCGTCAAGAACCTGATGGAGGACAACAAGAAATCCAGGCATAACAAACTAGGGCATGCATTGTGGGCCTATAGACTGAAAACTAAGAAATCAATTCGCATGTCACTATACTAGTTGGTCTATGGGATGGATGTAGTTTTCCCAACATCATTAGGAGTTCTAGCCATGAAAATCATTGAAGAGGTATAGGTTGAAGAGAATGATCTACAAATAAGGATAAACCGAACCATTCAACTACAAGAGTCCAGAGAAGAAATTTACAATAGAACTCAGGTTGTGCAAGAAAATATAAATAATATATTTTACAAAAGAACAAAGGAAAATGGTTTTAATATTGGAGATAAAGTACTGAGATGGCATTCCAGAAGAGAAGATAAAGGGAAACATGGAAAATTTGACAACTTGTGGAAGGGCCCGTATATTGTTCATTCTTTTAGGGGAAATAATGCATTTTTTCTGCAAGAGATGGATGGAACAGAGCTACCTAGAGGTCCTACCAATGGCAGGATGTTGAAAAATTATTTCTCCTAAATGTACAAAAATTCCCCATTCCATTGCAAAAACCACAATTTTTGGTTTCAGATCCTTTTTGAAGGCTACCTTTTTGCGCTGAAAAAGAACAATATAAAATTCATGAAATACGGCAAGAGAAAATTCATGGAAAAAATTGCAGAGATGGAGTATACAAGGCTACTGGTCTTGATGTTATTGACACTTCCCTAAGGAGAAGTGCCATCCCCAGTTGGAGCCACTATTAGAGTCCTCTAATTTACAGTATCACAAGGTGACTGAATATTTATTACTTTCAAGTTTTCATATTGTATATAAATTTCAATATTCAAAGCATTTCCAAAGAAAAAGAAAAGGAAACAAAAAAGAAAAAGAAAAAGAGGGTGTAAAAAATGAAAAGAAAACCCCACAAAAATGAATAGCTCTAAATGTGTTGCAAATCAAAATTCCACTACTATTTAGAAAGGTTTGTTCAATCATATAGTTTAAGCATGATTTTAAAATTTTGACTTTTTGTTGATAGGCTAGAAAATGAGGATTTGTCAAACTATTTAATCTTTTCATATCAGTAGACTAGGTAGAAATGAAGTCGGTTCAACAATTTAATCTGAACCAATGGGAGAAATAAGGGATAGGGGTTAGGTTAAAATTAAAAAAAAAAAGTGTTTCAGGGTTTGCAAGTCTAAATGCACCCTACAAAAGAAGAAAAAATGTTAGATTTGTAGTTTGTGTAGGAAGAGATGTTGAGGAGAAATAATGAAAGAAAATATGAGGTTTATCTCATAAGGTGCAACATAAAAATTCCATGTTTCCTATGATTGAAGAAGAAAGTACAAAGAAAAGAGTGTGTACACTCTAAATGTTGGAAAAATGTTATGTTATAACGTTTTGGGCTTGGGATTAAATGGTATTCAAAAACTGTTAGGGCATAATCTATGCCTTGACTTATCCTAACACCCGAAAATTGTATTATCCCATTTACCCCAACCCCTAAACACTTATATTCACCTTTATCCTAAGTCCTACACTACCCCCCGCCATGCATATATTCCTAACCCCTAAACATTCACCATTTTCATTTTATGTTATGTTCTAAATTACCCCGACATTCATTTATCCCCCGATCCCACCCTCACATCACCACATCCCATCAACACTAATTAGCCCTCACTTTTTTGTCATCACAATTTAAAACCTAAATTCATGCCCGAAGAAGATTTTAATTTTCTTATGTTTTTTAACAATTACAGGTATTAGATTTGCATAGATTTTGTAGATATTTGCAGAAAAACATAGTTCTTCACTATTGAAAAGAAGCCACTATTCATCGAAGAAAATTTATCAGCTCTTTGAAAATTGGATCACATTTTTCTTGAGATTTTTCAAATTCTGATTGTGATCCCCTTTCTAATCTCCCTTCCCGAGTGCTGATTTGTATAAATTCCCCTTCTCTTCTCCCTTATTTTTTCATCCCTTTCTTCATTGCACAGAGAGAAATAAGCTATTGAAGACAAAAATGCCTCAAAATCTAGATCAACAACCATGTACTATTATGTTATACCCACAAGTGGACTCCGATCACTTGCCTCTAGCAGATCGAGACTTTAAAGTCCATGAGATAGAGTCAAACTTCAATTTATTTGATGCATACTGTTGGCTCAAGGATAAATTCCTTGAAGAATATGATGATATAGGCTTGTGGGAGACCCAATTACCTCTTTCATATTTCCCAAAACCCATAGTTTCCCAGAGTTCATTCAAAAGTTCCAATCCTATTATGAGATAAATAAGAGAACCATATTCACCCCAACAGGATAAATCATATTCACCATCAATGCCCACTCCATCCAGCAGATGATGAAGGCCCCCACTCGTAAATAAGAAGTTCCTTTCTCTTATGAGGCCCTCAGAGAATTATATCAGAAGCTAGACTTTGCTAGCAGGGCCAAAACGTTAGAGCTTTTCATGGCCACAAATGCCCCAATGCCTACCAATAATCCACCCTATCATTCATCTATATTTCCTGATAGGATCCAGCTCATTGTCATTATTTTATCTTATTTATTAGGGTATCACACTGATCAGTGGTTAGATGAAGCCATGATTGGCTTCTTGTCCATTATTTCCTCATATGCTAAACCTACAATCATGTTTAACTATGCCTAGTTCTTGCTGATAATATTCATGACCAGTTCCTAAAGTTTCAGACAGAAGAAGTTTTCAAATACACCTCTGTATTGTTGTATATGTTCATTTATTTCGAGTCTAGCAGGTTTCAATTTCAGATGACCAAGGTCAATGAAGATGCTGAGCCTTAATTTGTCATCTTTTGGACCACGCTGCTATTGAAATATCATATGAATTATACATACAATTTTTTTTTGGATGCATTTATGCATCCAACCATCAGCACACTAAGCAGTGAAGCAAAGCTAAGAATAAATGAAGAAATCAGGAAAACCATGCAGCTGATAGATCAAGTAAAGACAACTGATTGCTAATTGTACCAAGATTACATAGAGATCTGAGTCTATGGTTGTGATCTAGCCCTCTAAAAATTGCCAAAGTTCTGCTCCATGAGGGTATTTTCACTGGAGTATATAAGGAAAATGATATATGCAGATGAGTTTCACTTTGTTTTTGCAAAGAAGAAGTCCCTATTCGAAATCAAAGCACAAATTGGGCCTTTCATACGTAACAGTAGAGCAACATGGGAGGAGGCGAATAATATATTGAAGGGGATTGGTTTCAGTCACAATTTCGCTTGGTATTATGACCCTCTACGGATTATCTCCAAGAAATGGGTGGAAGACAGGTCCACACACATAGGCCTACAATTGAGTAGTATGCAAATCGAGAAGAATGGGTGACCAACACAATGCAAGAAGATGAAGAGCAAGCGATCTCCACCTCAGGATTCCATAGCCAAACACCACAAGAAAGGAAGGGTGCAAAAGAAAAATAGGACAAGGGGAAAGAGAAAGAGAAAGATATGGAAAGAAACAGGCCAAGAGAGGATCAATTACCTTCGGTGACTAATACCTCTAGTAAAGAATTTAAATTAAAATATAGGAAGAGGGCCAGAATTCACATGGATATTGACCAAGGAGGTGAATTAGAGAAAAAAAATGTAATTCACATCATGGAAAATCGTAGATCATCTCCAGTAGGAGGTCAAACAACGACCTCCCCTACTTCCTTAGTCACAATGTCTATGCAACAATAGGATTTGCAGACATCTACTTCCAAGACTTTCATAGAAAGACAAGAAAAATTAGTTTTTGACACATTCAAAGAGATAAAGTTGAGGAATGAGGTGCTGAATACTAACACCTACAACCAATTATGGAAACAGACCTCAAGTTCACAAAGAATATTGTTGTCCACCTTTGACATTGTAAAAGGGAGGATGCAATTGTAATTTCTATAAGTCCTAGTCCCACAGCCTCAAGGAGAAGGAGATTATAAGAAGCCATCATTTGAGTTCAGTACTAAGGAAATTCACCCTATTAACCAAATGGAACTACAAAAGTAGACTAGAGAGTTGGTGGCCTCCACCTCGACAAGTACTGCCATGAGTTTGTCAAAACTTCAGGTATCTTTGTCCAATACTCAATCACGGCTCAAGATGGAGAAAATATCTGCTATGGCCAAAGACTCAAGAATAAAATATTTAGAATATTTTATAGTGAAGCTGGGGTATGACGTCCCAACCAATTTTCAAGATGTGGAGGATATTTTGAAGAAAAAGAATGTTGGCATAGTAGCACTCTGGAAACGACTCAAGATTATAGAAACAGGAGAGCCCTTGGCTAAAGGCCTTGAGGAAGATGACTCACATAAGGCAGAGTTAATGAAGTTAGTTATGGAACAGTCTGTCCAAATCAAAGAAATGGAAATTGAGATGGAGAATATATTAAAGGAGAAAGAAGAAGTAGCTCGAGTGCCACTCATGCCATTGGAATTTGTGCACATTTCAATAGTTACATCAGTTGTTCCAGCAACTGTTGGGGTATCTAGTGGGATAGATCAGTTTTCCAAGGCCATGGAAAGTATGACCCTACAGTCACAAGAATATCAAGAAATTGGAGGCACATATAGGAATCCTGAGGGATCAAAAGGCAAGATCTGAAACTGCCCATGAGATAGCCAATAAGAATATTGAGAGGTTGGAGAAGGTAGTGAAGGATTATTCAGCCAACAACATTCTGGAAAAAATGAAGTTGATAATTTTGGGGGAGTATCATAGAGTCAGTGGATGAAATCTAGTACTCCATCCACATTATTTTTGAACAGAAAGAGTTGATTGACAAGTGCACAGTGGCTATTGAAAAATCAAATCAGGAATTGGGAAATACGCCAATCGCAGCCCCCAATATCATAAAACTCATAAACTCCAAAACCAATTATGAGCTTGAAGAAATGTATGTGCAGGACAAAAAAATACCATATTAGAGGTAAGAAGGGTCCTCACTAAGAGGAATTTGGTGAGACAGCTAGAGGAAAAGTGTCACGAATTGGACATATTCATCCATAGATTCTTAAATAAAATTAAGCCATTAAGGGCAAAAGGGTTTCCCTCACTATAAATGATTAATAACAAGTTGGTCCAGAAGGGAGATTATATGACCAATTTATTGGGGACAACTAAAGACACCACCAAATTCTCCAACATGAAAGGAAACGTGACCGATAAAGTTGTCATGGATCTCTTTAGCAATGACATCTTCATCCAACATAAGCTGAAGCATGTTTTCCTCAATAGGCCCACTTTCAAAAAATACACAGAGGTGAATGAGGTGTACCGAAAGGTCATAGGGATGAGAATTCCAAGTAATAAGGAGTGGGCCAAATTATGCATGTACCAAAAATGAGAGGGCACAATGAACACATCAGCACAACCACTGATTGACAAAAAGTTCCAGAAATGCACCATATTTAATGATCCAACAAAGGCGGTCCAAAAGTAGAGCCAGATATCAGATCCACCCATCATTGGCTCTTCGTGACCATATTATCCACTTTTAGCTTAATTTTGGATTCACGAAGAGCTACCAAAGTTAATTCCACAGGCATTGTTTTCTCAGAGATATTTTGTCTAGGACTTGCATGGCCACACTTGTCTAGTTTTTGCTTAGTTATAATTATTGAAAAAATTCCGAAGTAGATAGGGAAATCGATGTAGCTTTTATTTAAATAATGTATGCATTGGAAATATCAGGGTTTGGACTTTGTTGGACCCTTCATTGTAAGAACTATTGTATTGGAGCATTGTAATTTTTAGAGCTGGGCATCAATAATAAAAGACCATTCTACAGGATACTTGAGTTGTGTTAAATGGTGATGTGTTTCCATCTGTGTTAAATGTTTCCAATTTTTTCCTTCTTTTGCATCTATTTATATGATTGTAAAGAAGAAATTTTAGATTAATATTTACTGTTGCAGCACAATAATTTTGTCTATGTTTACAATCTTAATGTTTTCCTCTGAAGTCTGGTTCGAGAATTCTTAACTGCTCTTTAATCATTACTGAACACTACTATTTCCTCCACCTCATAATTCACACTTCTGTTAAAACCCAGTGTCCAGAAAACACAGTGAATTTCTGAAAAGGTGGAAGAAAGGTGTAAAAAAGGCCTTGATTTATCATTTCCTGCAAATTTATCACTACTGTAATATTCCAAAATTAGCATGCAAATAATTGGAATATTAATTTTTGGCTAGTTTACCTTTTGGAGATAAACATTCCCTAAAGTCACTTGAGCACATTATTGTGCGATAGTGTGGGGCCCAGGGGTTGAAGTGGTAGCATGAGGGAAGTGGTACCATGGGCAGTGTGGGCCCATGACAACGCAGAGAGAGAGAGGGAAAAATTTTCCAAGAGGGAAAATGTAGTTTGGTGGGGCCTGGGTGAGAGTAAGGCTCTCCAATCATAAAGAGAGGAAGATGCTCCTTATTCAGGGATTCGATTATGAATCTACATTTTATCTCTTGACATTGAGCACACTTTTTCCGTTGAGAAAAGTCTACAAGTGTTGTTCAGCACACTGGGTGTCTTCGAGTGGAGATCCCAAACTCAGTCTTGGAGGACATCAAGTGCCTACTCGGGTGAGGATTTCCATCCATATATTTTCACGTGGGAGCCATAGAATCTCTAGCTAGGGATTACATGTTGGAGATGTTGGCATTGATGGCAAAGGTAAAGACAGGAGCAGCACCTAAAATATTCATAATGCATGAGACATGAAGAAGATGCAGTTTTAGAGAAACTTCAGAAGAAAGGAGCAGCATCAGAAAAGGAAAAGAGGCAGGCTATGAATTTGAAGGTCAGCAGAGAAGAACAGAGGAAGAGTACATTTACAGAAAAAAAGCAGTAGTGAGGTAGCAGAGACAAACAACGTTAACGTACATTTGTCAAGTTGCATTCTGTGCGAATTTTTTCTTGAGAATCTGCTTGTATGTTCAGTAATGCGAATGTGTTCTTGATGAATATGATCCTCTGTGACTGGGTTATGTGTGGATAAGTTGTTGAACCCTCAGTGGAACCAAGGCGATAATATGGTGTAATTGCATAAACACATGAAGCCTCATAGTTATACACATCTGTGTAATGCAACAATTCCCATTGTATACTTCTATGTAAGTATGGAAGGTCTAACAATGCCATGGTATTTATTAGTCTATGAGTCTCAGTGTTGATTGTGTGATAGAACCCTTTTAAATAATGAAAGCAGAACCTTGTACGAGACCGGAACCCTGCGTAGAAGAGCATGGTTTGGAGTGAAAAGTGACGGCAGTTTATGGTTTTCATCGCACCACCTTTACACGGTGAGCAGTATTTGAGGAGTTGGGAGTGATTCCATAGATCATTCGACACGTGGCAAGGTGGAACCACGGAAAACCACCTCCCACTGCTCGCCATCGCGCATTAATCATCGACCAAAGAAGTGAAGCGATATTGACACAAGCCGTCGATCTGGAGGGAAGTGATCTGACGGTGGTCACTTGCTATAGATGCACGAAGGTTGCCCAAAGTACTGCGTGCCATCGTGTGTTATTTTTCGTGCAAGTTTCCTGAGCGATATCCGTCGGATCATCAGAAGCCGTGCGATGTGACGTCCTTCGTTGGATGTGGTAGATTGTTAGCGCTGGGCCCCAGTTTAATTTATATTGCGCGTTGTTAAGGTATGTGGGTTTAACAAAGGTACATTATAAGCGGGTCAATTGATTTAAAGCTCGAGATATATATATTCAAAATTCCCAAGGTCTAAACATTCGAGTAAGCATTATATATTTAAGCGGGGAATGTAATATAATTTGATGTTTTAAAGTTTATATAACAGTGACCATATTTATGTTGGGTGCAAAACAAAAGCTTCAGTTTATTAATAGTTTGAATCGGGAGTATGCATACATGACGATATATATATTGTACTAAAGTAGAAACATATATGTAATAATATTGGGTTTACTACAAAATCCTAAATATTGGGTTTATTACAAGAGCCTGCAAGAATGAAAGAAATAGAGACAGCGGCAGAAATATGGTATAAAAGAAAAATGAATTGAAAGTATAATATGAGCTTCAATAAATTATGCTTAGACTCATGTATGAACAGAGAATGTAGACAGGTAGCTCGAGATCAGAGATGGTAATGCATTCAAGTATAGTGAACAGATAAATAAACATAGAGGTGAACCAAGATATATAGAACAGCCACTCAACAGTAGCAAAAGAGACAAATCCAGTAAAGCCAAGGTTTAGAAATGGAGCTGAGTAGTATTGAAATGCATAACTGTAAATGTAAATATTTTTGTTTATATTGTTTGTGATGCAAAGGCAAGTATCCTAAGGAAAATACAAAATCCCACTGTAGCATGGAAATTTGTACATATTTTTGTAATTTTAAAAATGAGTTGGATAAAGGAATAAGGAGACAGAAGCCAAAGAGTCATGACTGTTCACTCCAAATTATTTATGAAATACAGACAGTCATGTGAGGAACTCTATATATAATATCACATTGATATGCACATGAGAGTTTTTAGAGAGAGTAAATCTAGAGAAGGCAGAATATAGAAGTGTGAGGCAGAAAATATTAAGAAAAGAAGAGCAGAAAGAGAACCAATAGAACAAAGCTGATATCTGAGGTAAATCAGCAAACATTCAGTTTGATAAGTTGAGGAAGTTGGAGCTTCCCTATCAAGTTGCAGCATGACAGCTGTCAGTTGTAGCTGACTGAGGTTGGAGTCTCCTGTAGGTTGGTGCCTGCAAAAAATTGAAGGGAGTTGGTGCTTCTTTGCAAGTTGTAGCTTGCAGAATTGAGGTAGGAGCCTCCTGTAGGTTGGTGCCTGTAGAAAAACAGTGTTGAGAGGGAGTTGGAGCTTTCCTTTGCATCACAAAAATAATAAGATGTGGTTTTCTCCTTTTATGGGTTTCCACTTACATCTGCTGTCTCTATGTCTGTTTCTTATGTGTTGATGTGATTCTTTCAATCTGCTTAATTTTTTGCTGCTCTCAACATAAGTATGGTGTCACATTAATTTAATATTAGCTGCAACATTTTAATACTGTTCACATAGTAATCTATAAATAAGTTTGGTGAAAATTTGAAAAGGCTTATGTATGTATTAAACTGATTCACCCCCCCCCCCCTCTCAGTTTAATTAAATATTCAACAATTGGTATCAGAATAGGTTCCTTTGTACAAGTCTAACAACTGAAAGGTGATCCTAGGTTCCCAAGATGGCTTATAAAGAAGGATGCTCAAACAATAAAGCCCCTTTCTTCACTGGTGAAAATTATTCTTTCTGGAAAATCGGAATGAGGACATACATAATGTCTCTAGGAATAGAAGTCTGGGCTGCTGTGAAATTAGGATATCCCCCAAAGGAAACTGACACAGAGAAAGAAAAAAAAATATTTTGTGGCTAACGCAAAAGCCATGAATGCCATATTGAATGGATTATGTGAAGCAAAATTTATTAAAGTAATGCACCAAGACTCTGCCAAAGAAATATGGGATACTCTTGAGAACATACATGAGGGAGACTAGAAAGTAAAGACTGCCAAACTTCAAGTCTATAGAGCCCAGTTTGAGAACTTAAAAATGAATGATGATGAAGACATTGCCAGTTTCTTCTTAAAAGCTGCAGAAGTTATTAACAATGTGAAAGCTCTTGGAGAAAAAATGCCAGAAAGTATAATTGTGCAAAATATTCTAAGATCACTTCCATCCAGGTTTAATCCAAAGGTGTCTGCAATAGAAGAAACAACTGATTGGGAGACCTTGACCATGAACCGGCTACTTGGAAATCTAACATCCTATGAAATGAGGCTCCCACAGAAGAAGCCAAGTACGAGGAAAGCATCCTTTAAAATAGAAAAGAAGAAAGAAGAAGAGGGAGACATATGCTCTTGCTCGGATGAAGAAGAGGAAATTGTTTTCAAGAAATTGGATAGAGGCTCAGGTAAATACAAAGGTAAACTCCCCTTCAAATTCTTTAACTATGGAAGAATGGGACACTATGATGCTAAGTGTCCTCACAAGAAATTAAGGAATCAGTCTCAAGAGTCAGAGAAAAATAAATCAAAGAACTAGCATAAAGGAAAGAAGTTCAGTAGAAAATCCTTCTATGCTCAACAAGACAGGAATACATATGAAGATTCTGATGAATCCTCAAGTGAAGAAGGAACCTTTGAATTCTTATTGATGGCCATATAAGAACTTGAAGGTCTCCTACTAGAAGATGAAGAAGAATAAGGTGAAGTCGACCTTGAGGGGGAGCTAAGAAGTGCTCTAGAAGAGATTGATAGAATAAAACTGAAATGCAGAAAACAAAAGGACATTCTCCTCAAGTATGTACGAGAAGAACAGAATTCAGAATTCCTTAAGCAACTAAAGATAGAGCTTGAAGAAGCCAAGAAGATAGAAGATATGTTACTTAAGAAAATCAAAGAAAAAACTCAAGAACAAGAGAAGTTGGAAGAAGAAGTAGTATTTCTCAGGAATAAATTAGAAAATTCTCAAAGGAAAGTGGTTATAAACTCTTCGAAAAAAACAAGCTCTAGTAAGTTGAATGAAATTATGGTTGCTCAAATATCCCCTATGATAAAGACCGGAATAGGCTATGAAGGAGAATCAAGTAAAGGAAAAGAAAAGGTTGACAGAGAGATTATTTTTGTAAAATCAAAGAATAATGATGAAAATCTTGGCAAATTTGATGCGAGAGCAGATGAAGGGATATTTCTAGGATATGCTTCCAAAAGTAAAGGGTACAAGTGCTACAACAAGACTCTTCGGAAAATAGTTGAAAGTATTGATGTGAGATTTGATGAAGAACTTCCAAACAATACAAGAGATACAGACTGCTGCAGTCCATCAGACAACCATGAAGAAGAAGACCAGAATGATGATGAAACAAGAAAGATAACAGAAGATATAAGACTGAGCTCGAAAGCCCCCTCAAGGTACACTCAGAAGAATCATCCCGAAGATCAGATCATAGAAGACAAGAAAGAAGGGGTCCAGACAAGAAGGCAGCTAACAGAACAAACTGAAGAGGTATACATAGCCATGTTGTCACAAATAGAGCCAAAGAAATTTGAAGAAGCCAGTAAGGACAAGTCTTGGGTGAAAGCAATGAATGAAGAATTAGACCAAATTGAAAAGAACAATACCTGGGAACTAGTTCCTAGACCAATTGAGAAAAATATCATTGGTTCAAAATGGGTATTCAAAAATAAAATTAATGAGCAAGGACAAGTAATCAGGAATAAAGCCAGGCTGGTTTGAAAAGGATACTCACAAATTGAAGGGCTTGATTATGATGAGACATTTGCCCCTGTATCTAGAATGGAAGCTATGAGAATGTTCCTGGCATTTGCATGCTACCAAGACTTCAAGGTATATAAAATGGATGTAAAATCTGCTTTTCTTAATGGAGATCTAGAAGAAGAAGTCTACATGGAGCAACCATAAGGCTTCTCATTGACAGACAAAGAAGACTATATGTGCAGACTGAAGAAGGCTCTATATGGATTGAAACAGGCTCCTCGTGCTTGGTACTCAATACTGGATAAATATTTGCAAAAACAAGGCTTTAATAGAGGTGGAGTAGACAGCAGTCTGTACATAAAAGCTCATGAAAATGAACTCCTAATTATTGTAGTATATGTTGATGGAATTATGTTTGGAAGCAACAGAGAAGAACTAGAAAAAGGGTTTGCTGATGAGACGAAAACAAAGTTTGAGATGTCCATGATTGGAGAACTCAGTTTCTACTTAGGACTTCAAATTCAGCAAAAGAACACAAGCACATTCATCTCTCAAGAAAAATACTTAAAAGAAATGGTGAAAAAATTCAAAATGGAGGATTGCAAACCTGTGACAACTTCCACGATCATGGGATGCAAGCTGTGTGCTGATGATGGTTCTACAGATATAGATAAAAAACTCTACAGATCCATGATAGGAATTTTGTTGTATTTGATAGCATCAAGGCCAGACATCATTCTAGCAGTAGGACTAGTGGCTAGATATCAAGCAGCACCTAAACAAAATCACCTTCTTGCAGTGAAAAGAATATTCAGATATCTACAAGGAACAAATCAGTATGGACTTTGGTATCCTAAAGGCGAAAGCTTCACCTTGATAGCCTACACAGATTCAGATTGGCCCAGCTGTATGGATGACAGGAAAAGCACAAGTGGAGGTGATTTCTATCTAAGAGAAAGTCTAGTGGCATGGTTAAGTAAGAAACAAACATCTATCTCTCTGTCTACAGCAGAAGAAAAATATATAGTAGCAGCAGCATGTTGTACACAAGTCATGTGGATGAAGCAAACTCTTCAAGACTTGAAGGTAAGCATTAATGAACCTATCTCAATTAAATGTGATAATAAAAGTGCTATAAGTATATCTAAAAATCTCGTGCTTCACTCAAAAACTAATCATATCCCAATCAAGTATCATTTTCTCTGAGAACAAGTGGCTCAAAAGATAGTGAAGCTGGAGTATGTGCCAAGAAAAGAACTAACAGCAAATATATTTACCAAACCCCTTTCTAGAGAACCATTCAAATATTTGAGAGATAAACTAGGGGTAGTATATGTAGATGCTACTCTCTCATATAAAGAGAAAGCACAGTTTCAGGGGGAGAACAGAAATGAAAATATCATTCCAAGGGGAGATCAGCCAACAAGGGAAGCATGAATTAGGTCCTCAGAATCAAAGGATTATGGAAAGAATAAATCCATCATAAAGGAGTCAATGAAAAGGCTAAAGCGTCAGCATTTTAGATTTAATCCACAGTGTGGAGTAGCAGGGTATAAAGTCAGAAGATCTCAGAGAGAGGAAATGCACAAAATGTTGAAAAAGGATAAAAACATAGGATTAAAGGATATAATCTACACTATGAGATGTGCAACCCCTTTCCATTAATGTCAAAGGGGGAGGAAGAGCAGGAAAAGTGTATGCAAACAGAAAAAGTGTATTTCCATCAATGCTAAAGGGGGAGACTGTTGGAAATGTTGGCATTGATGGCAAAGGTAAAGACAAGAGCAACACCTAAACTATTCATAATGCATGGGACATGAAGAAGAGGTAGTTTTAGAGAATCTTAAGGAGCCAGGAGCAGTGTTAGACAAGGAAAAGAGGCAGGCTAGGAAGTTGAAGTTCAACAGAGAAGAACAAAGGAAGAGTACATTTACAGAGAAAAAATAACAGTGAGGTAGCAGAGACAAACATCGTTAACGTGCATTTTTCAAGTTGAGTTCTGTGCGAATTTTGTCTTGAGAATCTACTTGTATGTTTAGTAATGAGAATGTGTTCCTGATGAATATGATCCTCTGTGACTGGGTTATGTGTGGATAAGACGTTGAACCCTCAGTGGAACCAAGGCGATAATATGGTGTAATTGCATAAACCCCTGAAGGCTCGTAGTTATACACCTCTGTGTAATGGCACAATTCCCGCTGTATGATTCTGTGTAAGTATGGAAGGTCTAACGATGCCGTGGTATTGATTAGTCTATGAGTCTTAGTGTTGACGGTATGATAGAACCCTTTTAAATAATAAAAGCAAAACCTTGTACGAGACCGGAACCCTGCGTAGAAGAGCGTGGTTTGGAGTGAACAGTGATGGCAATTTATGGTTTTCATCACACCACCTTTACACGGTGGGCGGTATTTTAGGAGTTGGGAGTGATTCCATAGATAATTCAACATGTGGCGAGGTGGACCCATGGAAAACCACCTCCCACTGCGTGCCATCACGTATTAATCATCGACCAAAGAAGCAAAGCGATATTGACACAAGCCGTCGATCTGGAGGGAAGCGATCTAACAGTGGTCACTTGCTATAGATGTGCGATGGTTAGCCAAGGTACGACGCGCCATCGCGCGTTATTTTCTGTGCAGGTTTCCCGAGTGATATCCGTCGGATCATCAGAATCTGTGCGATGTGATGTCCGCCGTTGGATGTGGTAGATTGTTAGCGCTGGGCCCCAGTTTAATTTATATTGCGCGTTGTTAAGGTCTGTGGGTTTAACAAAGGTACGTTATAAGCAGCTCAATTGATTTAAAGCTCAAGATATATATATTCAAAATTCCCAAGGTCTGAATATTCGAGTAAGCATTATATATTTAAGCAGGGAATGTAATATAATTTGATGTTTTAAAGGTTATATAACAATGACCATATTTATGTTGGGCGAAAAACAAAAGCTATAGTTTATTAATAGTTTTAATTAGGAGTATGAATACATGACAATATATATATTGTACTAAATTCGAAACATATATGTAATAAGATTGGGTTTACTACAAAATCCGGAAGATTAGGTTTATTACAAGATGTTGGCAATATGATGCAGAGTGTTGTCCTTGATGGCAACCCAATGAATGAAGATGAAGATATGAGATTGTTGACATGTGTTGTCCTTGAATGGCAACCCACTTGATGAAGATGATGGCAACTTCTTGATGAACTTGTGCTTGATAAAAGATGTCTTGATGAACTAAAAATGATGTCTCTACAGTGTGTAAAGAAGGCAATGAAGAAAGGAATTCAGAATGTGCTCAAAGTATGATAAAAAGGGTATGTCTCAAGGCATACGCGAATATGTCTAATAAAATTCACGTATGCATGCGAGAAACAACGTTCCAAGTCACGTATGGGCAAAAGCGCTCATAAAGTGCAAAACCAGGGGTAACCACCATGGTATTGACCCATTGTATTGGGTAATGATTCGTCTAAATGACCCCATCCAGGAATACCATCGGAAGTAATGTGGTTTTGGCTCATGGTATTGATAAAGGGTAAACCTATAAAAAGAGAAGAAATTCATTGTGCAATTCATGAGTATGGGTGCAAGATGTCTGAGCTTGAATGAATACTTATCTCTGAAGTAGATCTAAATGGAAAGGGTTACAGTTGAATGATAGATCTAAATATATGCACCAATGATGAAGAAGGGGATATAGATCTGAAATGTTCTTGTATTTGCTAGATCTGTTTATGGAATGATTAGATCTGTGATGAGGCGAACATCTAGGCGAACATCTGTCTGAGCTAAAGGGTAAAATCTGAGTGTTGTACCTGTTGTGAAGAATTGCAATGTCATAAAAGTTTGAAGAACCATACGCTAGTTGGCCGAAGAGGAAGCGCGTATATACGCGGCTTTGCTGAAGAGAAAGCGCGTATGCGCAATAAAATTAGCTCTATAATATGTACAGAACTATACGCTGGTTTATGTGAACGGAAGCGCGTATATACGCGACATCAGAAAAAGGAAAGCGCATATGCAAACTAGGGTTTGCTGAAGTCTGTGGTAAGAAATGTCTGATCTATTCTGCTGGTTTACTGATATCTGTCAGTGAGTTATATGTATCTGTTTAATGGTTGACTATGCTTAAAAGTATGGAAAAGGTCCAGTCTGAAAATATGATGAAACGTGGCCTGCAAGTTGTGTCCTAGAGGAAGCTTTGGATCTAGTGTGAAAATTGATGAAACGTGGTCCATAGAGGTGATAAGGGTTGTAGCTCCCTTCCAGGTGAGGTTGGTAATCGAGATCAGGGGGTCGTAGATCCCTTCCAGGAGAGGCTGGTAAACGAGTCAGGGGGTTGGAGCTCCCTTCCAGGAGAGGCTGGTAAACGAGCGCAGGTGGGTGCCTGCGTGCTGGTCAAGTCTGCGCCAGCACATATGTTGTAAGATGTTTTCTCTATAATAAAAATATTGAAGGCTGAGCAACTGCAGCGGTGGTTTTCTCCCGACTTGGGTTTCCACCTAAAAATCCTGGTGTTCATGTGTGATGCTTTGTGTGATGGTTTATTCTGTTGTTACTACACATGTCTACTGTTAACTTAACATCAGATAAATGAATATTGCAAAGAACTAAGTCAATAAATATCTGCATATTTAGATCTCTGCTAATACGCGAGTTGTATGAAGGATATTCGCGTGTATACGCGAGTTTACTAAAGGAAAGTAGCGTATGGGTTTTAGAGAGTGAAAAAGTAAAAAGTTTTGAATATGCAGTAAATACTGATTCACCCCCCCCCCCCCTCTCGGTATTTTTCCCAACAATTGGTATCAGATCAGGTTCTTCTGTAGAAGCTTGATCGCTTGAAGGAGATCTCTCGTAATGGGAAGTCAAGAAGGAGTGATGTCTATAAAGCCACCTCTATTCAATGGAAGAAAACTGATATTCTGGAAGGTACGAACAAAAGCATATCTACAAAGTCTTGGTGCAGATGTATGGGCAATCGTGGAAGAAGGATATCAATATCCGGCAAGTATTCCTACTGATGCGGCTGAAAGGAAGAAGTATGAAATCAATGCCAAAGCAGTGAATGTCTTATTAGGAAGCATGTCTGAATCAGAATTTGCTAAAGTGATGCAACTACATTCAGCAAAAGAAATATGGGACAAAATCATTCTGAGCTATGAAGGAGATACAAAGGTAAAAAATGCAAAACTCCAAACTCTTAGAATTGAATATGAAAATTTGAAGATGCATAGTGATGAAAATGTTGCCAGTTTCTTTCTTCGTCTAGATGATATTGTAAATCGGATGAGAAATTTGGGAGAAACCATAACCGATACTACTCTGGTTGAAAAAGTCTTAAGATCCTTGACTTCAAAATTTGACTCTAAAGTTTCAGCTATTGAAGAAAGGAAAGATCTGCAAACTCTTACTATTGTTCAATTACATGGTATTCTGACTGCTTTTGAAATGAGACAAGGAGGTCCTTCTCAAATCAAAGAAGCTACTTTTAAGGCGTCTGCAAAAGGAAAATAAAAGGAAGTTGTCAAGGAATCCAGCTATATATCCGAAGAAGAAGAAGGGAATTTTGTGAGAAAACTCCAACTAGGTACTGGAAGATTCAAAGGTAAGCTTCCCTTCAAATGTTTTGAGTGTGGAAAAGTTGGTCATTATGCTGCAAAATGTCCTTATAAAGAAACATCCGCTAAAGGAAAGGAAGTAGCAAGAAGGAATAAGAATCGATCTAGCACAAGAAAAAGTTACTATATTAATGAAGACAGTGATGGGTCATCTGATAGTGAGGAAGAAGGTGAACAAGATATTAAACTGCTCATGGCAAAAGAATCTAGAGAAGAAAAGGATACTTTTGTGGATGCTCTTGAGGACAATGATTCTCTTGAAGAAAAAAATAAACTCAAAGTAAGCCTGGAAGAGAAGAACATAATCATAGAGACTCTTGAAAATCAGCTTGAAGCAAAAGAAAAACACATTGAGGAATTGGAGTGTGAAGTAGTAAGTCTAAGGAAAGATAATGAGAAAGTAAAGACTCTCAATCTTATATTTGCTAAAGGTTCAGAAACCTTAGATGAGATTATCAAGATAAAACGGTCTCCTCTTATAAAAACAGGTCTTGGATATACTGGGGAATCTTCCCAGACTTCAGCACCAAATTATCTGAAAGTAGCCACAACTAGTTCCCTACATTCAACCACTCAGCAAGGGAACAAAGGATCTTTACAGGTAAAGCATGATCATCTCAAATCAAGGAACACTAACAGGGAGATTTTCCAAAGAAGCTACAACCAACAGGTAAATTCAAATATAAGAGTTCATGATCGCAGAAATTTCTACTTCAATGGACAATGTTTCTCATGTCACAATTTTGGTGATAAAGATGTTCAATGTGTTGCATATAAAACCATCATGACAAGAGAAGCAAGAAAGAAAAAGATGAATATTGAACCAAAGAAGAACACCTATAACAACTTTTCTCCTCTTCAAAACGAAGTTGAATGTACTTATTGCAATAACTTTGGTCATGAAGAATCTGAATGCAGGAGCAAGGTCCAGCCAAAAGAACATGTTCCCTCAAGCTCTAAAGTATGGAAAAAGAAAGAAATACAGGTTGAAAATTGTGGGATAGCATTATTTGTAGAAGGTGAAGAAAATCAATGGTACATTGATAGTGGGTGCTCAAGACACATGACAGGTGACAAAAGCAAACTTCTTACATATAATTCTCTAGAAAAGGAAAAGAAAGTTACATTTGGAAATGATACTCCTGCTGTAATTAAAGGAAAAGGGTCAGTATTTCTAAAAGAAAAGGTGAAGGCTAATGATGTCATGTATGTGGATGGATTAAGGCATAACTTGTTAAGTGTAAGTCAAATGTGTGATCAAGGAACAGAAGTGGTCTTTAGTTCAAAATAATGTGTGGTTCGTGATCTTGATACAGGTAAAATCATTATAAAAGGAAAAAGGAATCCTAGCAACCTGTATGTACTGAACGGCATAGATCAATGTTACTTGAGCAAGTCTTCAGAAAATTGGCTATGGCATAGAAGGCTGGGGCATCTGAGCTTCTCTCAAATCAACAAAGCAAGCAGACTTCAAGCTGTTCATGGTCTTCCCAATATTAATCTACCAAAAAGTATCATATGCAAATCTTGTCAATTCGGTAAGTAGACCAGAGTACGATTTAATGCCAAAGAAGGATCATCAAGTGAGCCTCTTGAACTCATTCATACTGACATATGTGGACCTATGAGGAAAAATTCACCACGTGGGGAAGAATACTATATCTTATTTATTGATGATTACTCTAGAATGTGTTGGATCGGGCTCATTAAACACAAAGATGAAGCATTTGAAAAATTTCAGATCTTCCAAGCATTAGTTGAAAATGAATTAGATCTAAAAATCAAGTGTCTTAGATCTGATCGAGGAGGAGAATATACATCAAATGAATTCTTTGAATTTTGTGAACATCATGGCATAAAAAGACAATTCTCTGTAGCAGGTACTCCACAACAAAATGGCGTAGCAGAAAGAATGAATAGAACAATTCAACAAATGGCTAGAGCTATGCTCGATGATTCTGGAACTCCTGACATGTTCTGGGGAGAAGCAGCACATACAGCAGTTAACATTCTCAACAAGGCTCATGTTCGGGTAAATAGTGACAAAACTCCATATGAACTACGGTATGGTAATTCTCCATCTGTGAAGCATTTTAGAGATTTTGGAAGTAAATGCTTTATCAAAAATAATGATGAAAAGCTTGGCAAGTTTGAACCTAGATCAGATGAAGGGATATTTCTTGGTTACTCATCTTCAAGCAAAGCATACAAATGTTACAATAAAAGTCTTCGAAAGATTGTTGAATGTATTGATGTTGTTATTGATGAGTCTCCTGCAGCTCCTAAAGAAGAAAAACAAACAACAAAAGAAGATGATGGTGACCTATGTCCTTCTGCATCAAATGATATAGACAATGGATCCAATGAAGAACCTGAAGATGATCTATCTGAAAAAGCTCCATCCAGATATGTGCAAAAGAATCATCCTGAATCTCAAATTTTGGGTGACAAGGAATCAGGTGTACGAACAAGGAGAACTCTTGTGGGATCTTCTAATCATCTGGCACTTCTATCCACAATTTAACCACACAATGTCAATCAAGCTAGCAAAGATGAATGTTGGAGGCAAGCCATGAATGAAGAGCTTGATCAAATTGAAAAGAATGACACTTGGGAATTGGTACCAAGACCACATGATAAAAATGTCATTGGAACTAAATGGATTTTGAAGAACAAGTTAAATGAGAATGGGGATGTTGTAAGAAACAAAGCTAGATTGGTCTGCAAAGGGTATACTCAACAAGAAGGTATAGACTTTGAAGAAACTTTTGCTCCTGTAGCTAGACTTGAAGCCATAAGAATGTTTCTTGATTTTTCAAGTTATCAACAAATCAAAGTTTATCAAATGGATGTTAAATCTGCTTTTCTTAATGGTGATCTAGAAGAAGAAGTATACATAGAACAACCGGAAGGATTCATTTTGGGAAATGATGAAAATCTTGTTTGTAGACTTAAAAAGGCTCTATATGGTCTCAAACAAGTTCCAAGGGCTTGGTATTATCGTCTTGACAAGTATCTTCATCAACAAGGATTTTCAAAGGGGTCTGTTGATAGCAACTTATACACAAAAGTTGAAAATGATAAACTATTGATTGTGGTTGTATATGTTGATGATATCATTTTTGGGAGTAACGAAGAATCTATGAGTCAAAAATTTGCTTCTGTCATGCAGCAAGAATTTGAAATGTCCTTACTTGGGAACTAACATTCTTTCTTGGCTTGCAAGTGCATCAAACTGCAGATGGTATATTCCTATCACAAGAAAAATATCTTAAGCAAATTCTGAAGAAGTATGGCATGGAAGAATGCAAACCTGTAAGTACACCAATGATAACAGGATGCAATCTCAGTTCTCATGATGATTCTCCCACGGTGAATCAACCAGAATACAAATCGATGATAGGAAGTCTACTTTATCTCACTGGGACTAGACCAGACATTATGCATGCAGTTGGGATTGTTGGACGATTCCAAGCTAATCCAAAAGAGTCTCACCTTCAGGCTGTCAAAAGAATATTCAAATATATACAAGGAACTCAAGACTTTGGACTATGGTATCCAAAGAATGTTGATCTTACTCTTCATGCTTACACTGATGCAGATTGGGCTGGAAATGTTGATGATTGGAAAAGCACTAGTGGTGGTGCATTCTATATGGGGCACCGGTTATTATCTTGGTTCAGCAAGAAGCAAAATTCTATTGCCTTATCTACAGCAGAAGCAGAATATGTGGCAGCCGCATCTTGTTGCACTCAACTCCTTTGGATGATGCAAACCTTACAAGATTTTCAAATCAAATGTACTCCTCCTGTCCCCATTAAGTGTGACAATACAAGTGCCATTAGTATTTCAAAGAATTCCTGTTATGCATTCAAAGACCAAGCACATTCCCATCAAGTATCACTTCTTACGTGAACAAGTGCTTGAGCAAAAGGTGAAGTTGGAGTATGTTCCCTCCAAAGAACAAGTTGCTGATATCTTTACCAAACCTCTGCCCAAGGAAGCGTTCGAGTATCTAAGACAGAAGTTGGGAGTGTTCTCTGCCAGTCAAAAGAACAAATATGCATAAATTTAGAAGATGGCATTGGATACGCGGATTTCCTGAAACACAGTCGCGTATATACGCGAGTTCATGCACAGAAAACCGCGTATGTCTGATTGCTGACAAATTTCTGTTTAGAGTCAGCTCTCTTCAGCACAGCTGCAGTGCTGTTTCGTATCTCTGATACTGTTTGGTATCTCTGGTGGTGTTCCAGTTCTCATAATTCTATTTCTAATGTTTTGATAAATATGCCTTGATGATTTGTTGGTGAAAGTGTTCAGGATGCACAAACTAAGGGGGAGCCTTAGTCATATGAAAAAGATTCTTGGATGCACAGATTCAGGGGGAGCATTAGCGTTGCTGAGTATAATGCATTTTTGGCTTTATGATAGTTCTGAAATATGTTCTCTTTCTTAAGGACTTCCTGGTGTTGGTCATTTATGGTCATATTTGTAATTTGATGAAAAGGTCTTGTGGAGACACATGATGTAAATTGTAATATTCAGTCATGTAAGGACTTGTCAAATTTTTGTAAAACCCACTTGGTTGGGTAGCTGAGTAAAAATGTGTAAGCCCACTTGGTTGGGTACTTGAGTCTCATATGTAAATCCACTCGGTTGGATATTTGATGTAAGTATGAGTCCTCGGTGATAGGAAGTTCATAGAGTCATGTACTTCATTGAAAAATATGTTTGAAGATTCAGCATGAACTCAGGGGGAGCTTGGTCACTTCAGTATCATCAGATCTGCAGAACGCTTCTTCCACGTGTAGAGAAAAGGGGGAGAGTATGTTGGTTTTGATCCACCCTTTGCCCTTGATGTCAAAGGGGGAGAGTGACACGGTGTCTGAATGAAGAAAAAGAATGGTGTCAAAAATGGGGAATGTGACATGGTGTCATTGTATTCTTAATGTACCTATCTGTTCTAGTAACCAAACACCATCGTGGTTGCCATCAAGTCTAAAGGGGGAGATTGTTGGCAATATGATGCAGAGTGTTGTCCTTGATGGCAACCCAATGAATGAAGATGAAGATATGAGATTTTTGACATGTGTTGTCCTTGAATGGCAACCCACTTGATGAAGATGATGGCAACTTCTTGATGAAGTTGTGCTTGATAAAATATGTCTTGATGAGCTAAATATGATGTCTCTACAGTGTATACAGAAGGCAATGAAGAAAGGAATTCAGAATGTGCTCAAAGTATGATAAAAAGGGTATGTCTCAAGGCATATGTGGATATGTCTAATAAAAGTCGCGTATGCATGCGAGAAACAACGTTCCAAGTCGCGTATGGGAAAAAGCGCTCATAAAGTGCAAAACCAGGGGTAACCACCATGGTATTGACCCATTGTATTGGGTAATGATTCGTCTAAATGACCCCATCCAGGAATACCATCGGAAGTAATGCGGTTTTGGCTCATGGTATTGATAAAGGGTAAACCTATAAAAAGAGAAGAAATTCATTGTGCAATTCATGAGTATGGGTGCAAGATGTCTGGGCTTGAATGAATACTTCTCTCTGAAGTAGATCTGAATGGAAAGGGTTACAGTTCAATGATAGATCTGAATATATGCACCAATGATGAAGAAGGGGATCTAGATTTGAAATGTTCTTGTATTTTCTAGATCTGTTTATGGAATGATTAGATCTGTGATGAGGTGAACATCTAGGCGAACATCTGTCTGACCTAAAGGGTAAAATTTGAAGTGTTGTATATGTTGTGAAGAATTGCAATGTCATAAAAGTTTGAAGAACCATATGCTAGTTCGCAGAAGAGGAAGCGCGTATATACGCGGCTTTGCTGAAGAGAAAGCGCGTATGCGCAATAAAATTAGCTCTATAATATGTATAGAAGTATACGCTGGTTTATGTGAACGGAAGCGCGTATATACGCGACATCAGAAAAAGGAAAGCGCGTATGCAAACTAGGGTTTGCTGAAGTCTGTGGTAAGAAATGTCTGATCTGTTCTGCTGGTTTACTGATATCTGTCAGTGAGTTATATGTATCTGTTTCATGGTTGACTGTGCTTAAAAGTATGGAAAGGGTCCAGTCTCAAAGTATGATGAAACGTGGCCTACAAGTGGTGTCCTAGAGGAAGCTTTGGATCCAGTGTGAAAATTGATGAAACGTGGTCCATAGAGGTGCTGAGGGTTGTAGCCTTCAGTCAGGGGGTTGTAGCTCCCTTCCAGGTGAGGCTGGTAAACGAGATCGGGGGGTCGTAGCTCCCTTCCAGGAGAGGCTGGTAAACGAGTCAGGGGGTTGGAGCTCCCTTCCGGGAGAGGCTGGTAAACGAGCGCAGGTGGGTGCCTGCGTGCTGGTAGGAGTCTGCACCAGCACATATGTTGTAAGATGTTTTCTCTATAATAAAATATTGAAGGCTGAGCAACTGCAGCGGTGGTTTTCTCCCGACTTGGGTTTCCACCTAAAAATCTTGGTGTTCATGTGTGATGCTTTGTGTGATGGTTTATTCTATTGTTACTACACATGTTTACTGTTAACTTAACATCAGATGAATGAATATTGCAAAGAACTAAGTCAATAAATTTCTGCATAATTAGATCGCTGCTAATACGCGAGTTGTATGAAGGATATCCGCGTGTATACACGAGTTTACTAAAGGAAAGTAGCGTATGGGTTTTAGAGAGTGAAAAAGTAAAAAGATATTGTATATGCAGTAAATACTGATTCACCCCCCCCTCTCAGTATTTTTCCCAACATATAGTTTATTTATGTTGGGCGCAAAACAAAAGCTATAGTTTATTAATAGTTTTAATTAGGAGTATGAATACATGACAATATATATATTGTACTAAAGTCGAAACATATATGTAATAAGATTGGGTTTACTACAAAATTCTGAAGATTAGGTTTATTACAAGAGCCCGCAAGAACGAAAGAACTAGAGACAACGACAGAAATATGGTACAAAAGAAAAATGAATTGAAATTGTAATATGAGCTTCAAGCAATTATGCTTAAACTCATGTATGAACAGAGAATGTAGACAGGTAGCCCGAGAACAGAGATGGTAATGCATTCAAGTACAGTGAACATATAAATAAACATATAGGTGAACCAAGATATATAGAACAACCCTTCAATAGTAGCAGAAGAGACAAATCTAGTAAAGCCAAGGTCCAGAAAAGGAGCTGAGTGGTATTGAAATGCATAACTGAAAATGTAAATATTTTTGTTTATATTGTTTGTGATGCAAAGGCAAGTATCCTAAGGAAAAGACAAAATTCCACTGTAGCATGGAAATTTGTACATATTGTTCTAATTTTAAAAATGAGTTGGATAAAGGAATAAGGAGAGAGAAGCCAAAGATTCATGACTGTTCACTCCAAATTCTTTATGAAATACAAACAGTCATGTGAGGAACTCTATATATAATATCACATTGATATGCACATGAGAGTTTTTAGAGAGAGTAAATCTAGAGAAGGTATAATATAGAAGTGTGAGGCAGAGAAGATTAAGAAAAGAAGAGCAGAAAGAGAAGCTACAGAACAAAGCTAG
Source organism: Pinus albicaulis (assembly GCA_034641835.2). Lineage (NCBI taxonomy): Eukaryota > Viridiplantae > Streptophyta > Pinopsida > Pinales > Pinaceae > Pinus > Pinus albicaulis. The sequence continues at coordinate 250,607,374 of CM076576.1, read as the reverse complement.
TATCTGAGGTAAATCAACAACCATTCAGTTTGATAAGTTGAGGAAGTTGGAGCTTCCCTATCAAGTTGCAACTTGATAGCTGTCAGTTGTAGATGACTGAGGTTGGAGCCTCCTGTAGGTTGGTGCCTACAGAAAATTGAAGGGAGTTGGTGCTTCCTTGCAAGTTTTAGCTTGCAGAATTGAGGTAGGAGCCTCCTATAGGTTGGTGCCTGCAGAAAAACATTGGTGAGAGGGAGTTGGAGCTTTCCTTTGCATCACAAAAATAATAAGATGTGGTTTTCTCCCTTTATGGGTTTCCACTTACATCTGTTGTCTCTATGTGTGTTTCTTTTGTGTTGATGTGATTCTTTCAATCTGCTTAATTGTTTGATGCTCTCAACATAAGTATGGTGTCACATTAATTTAATATTAGCTGCAACATTTTAAGACTGTTCAGATAGTAAGCTGTAAATAAGTTTTGTGAAAATTTGAAAAGGCTTATGTATGTATTAAACTGATTCACCCCCCCTCTCAGTTTAATTAAATATTCAATATTACACACTACTGGGACAATGCAGTATTGAGGAGAGACCATGCAGTTCTTGGAGGAAGTAGTGTCGGGGGTGGAGATTTATTAGGGGATTCAGCCTAGCATAGTGAGAAGGGATCAACTCTTAACTATTCCTTTATTTTGGTATAATAGGAGGCCACCATTTGGAGATATACATTCAGGGCCAAAGTATTCCACTAGAACATCGTTATTCCTTGAGGGAGGTGATTTTCTGGGGTCATCCATTCCAGAAACCCTTTTCTGGGCTTTTCTAGGTATTAGGAGGAGAGCTCATTCCTAGAGTTTCGTATTTTTCTGAGTAGGGGAATAGCCCCAGAAAATGATCCTATTCTAGCAGTAGCAGTAGTCCGGCAACAGTTTGGAGATAATGCAATCACTAATAGCGTAGCCATTCCGAGAGAATTTCTGAGATTATTTCTAGCTTGCCTTGTCCAGGCCAAGGTGCCATCATTCCAATCACCTTTGTAGTCATTGTATCTTCATTTATATAGTAAAATGGCTTAGAGTTATCCATATTTTGCATTTTTTATGTGATATATCTATATTTTTTGTGAATCGTTGTTTATGTCACTTTATATTGTTGTTTATTTCTACACAAAATATTACAGTAGTATCAAATCTCATAGCTTTGGCTTTTCCACTTGTTATGCGGTTCGGGGGCACCTTTTCTTGGCTTCAGATTCATAGATCCAAAGTCCTACTTCTTCTTCTTAACCATCTACTCGATCTTGGTGACGTAGCGATATGCCGTGCCAAGCGAGGTAATGTCGAGGAACTCCATTTCCTCCTGAAGGTATCTCTGCAAACAACTACAGTACTTGAGCACTAAATGTCTCTCTAAATCTTTAATAACGAGCTTTGTGTGTATGGTATGGAACAAATTCGCCATTTCATGCACATAATGATCCCTTTGCTAGCGCAACATGGTCCATTAGATGTATTTGTCCTCATATCTACCACTAGGATGATATTTTTCCTTGATGTTGTCTTAGAATGAATTCCATGTGGGTGTGGTCGAGAACAGAGAGGGTTCCCTTCTGTCCTTCTGCTCACAGTACGTTTCTTTCCCACTAGTCTTTGACATGGGGGGCAGCTTTGAGGAGTGAAAAAGTAATATTTTCTCGGTCAGAGAAATCATGGAACGAGAAATACCCTTCTATAAAATTCAACCATATATCTACGATGTATGCATCTATTTGGCCTTCAAATACAGGAATGTAAAATTTTACCTATACCTTGAAAGCAAAGGCACCTTCAAAGTGGTTTTTGGATGTATATGCACTGCCAGTGGGAAGTCGTTGAAGAAACATGGCAAATTTATCCATCATTGCTTTCCTTTGTTTCTCAAGATCCTCCTGAAGCAATAATTTGATAGGATCTCCTACTCCCTTGTCTTTATTTTATTTCGCCATGGGAGTTCATCAGGGTTTGTAAGGCTGATCTTGCAAGGGTTCAATCAAATCAAGCCCTAACTCCTTATACCCTTAGCTCGTTGGTGACATTTAAAGAAAAGCAGAGAGAGAGCAGACCACTATGATACCACTAGTACGGGTTTATGGAGGAACACAATAATATATAGAAATAAACGTAAATACAAATATGCAGTGGAAATAAAACTTCATCTCATAAAATCAAGTGACTGAAATATGTTTACAGACATAATGAAAATAAACTAGCTAGGGCGCTGGTAACTTATCTTTGATAAGCAATTTGGTGGCTAAAATCCTATGAAATGTGTTGCAATGAGGGTCAAAGGCCTATTTATTATTAAGAATCAATTGAAAACCCTGAACATCCAAAAAACCTAACCCTAGGAGATGAAGCGCCAAAACTATGGGCCTGGTTTGGTAAATTGGTACATCAACTTCTCGGGGATGTAACTTTAGAATAGGATCTCCATTTGATGCGCTTAATACCTCGTTATAAATATACATCATAGGACTACCACTTTTGACATGAGAAACATTGAAGGAACTTCCATTTTTCTCCCAGTTTTCCCAAAATAACATCATTTAGTGCCTCAAAACGGCTCTGGAAGTTCAGGACTAGAAAAACTACTAAAAATAGTAAGTTGTGATGAAACTTAATGATCCGGATCTTAGGGGGAGGCCCCCAAGATCTAAAAAGTTGAAATAGATCTGACAAGATCTGCAAAATTAGAAGGCTAGAAAAAAGAGAGAACACAAAGAAAATAAAACCACAAAGAAACTTGTTTTATTAAAACATAGAATAACTGTAGAAGCTACATTGTGGCAGACTATCTATCCTTTTACAAAGTGTGGCATGTTATTTATAGCCTTTTCTGAGATACAATACCATAGGTGGATACCATGGGCCAATACCATGGGTAGATTCTACTTACAATACGATGGGTAAATCCCATGTGTGGATGAATACCATGGGTGGATACATACCATGGGTCACTTATAATACCATGGGTGAATAAATATCATGGGAGGATGAATACCATGGGTCGATGCCATTTACAATACCATGGGTAAATTCCATGGGTAGATGGATAACATGGGTAGATGAATACCATGAGTTGATGCCATTTTCCATTCGGATCATTCCTCCCTCCTTAAGAAGCAATGGTCCCCATTGCGTGAAGTTTCCTCGTGAGAAGCTTTTGTTGAATATGAAGAGCCGCTAAATAGAATGGTTTTGTGTAGTTAACCCATAACCATGAGGAACAAAAATCCGAGGATAGAGATACCCTGTAATGCTTGTGACCAACTATGATATTAAGAGTGTGCGGCCTAGCAAATGGACTTCGATGAAGTGTGGGTTTGTGGATGAACGAAAACCATGACAAACAAAGATCCGAGGATAGAGACATCTTGAAATGCTTGTGACCAACTGTGTGACTAACAGTGTGCGGCCTAGCAAATAGACTTCGATGAAAATGATTTTGTGCAGTTGACCCATAACTGTGATGCTGATTATTGATGAAGTAGCAGGTGCCTACATAGCTTGGGGTGGGAGGGCACGTCTCCAAATAACTTAAGCTAAACGCTGCACATGATCATTCCCATGGATTCGTAACCTGAATCTAATACCACTGATTTCGATTTATGTAGGAATGCAACAGAATAAACATATAACCATAAATACAGAGATGCAGCAGAAATAACACTTCATTTCATTAATATCAAAGAACTGAAATTTGCTTACAGATAGAATAGAAGTAAAACTAGGTAGGGCGCTGGTAGCTATCTCTGAGAAGAGATGTGGCGGCTACAGGCCTCTGAACTGAGTTAAAATGAGGCTCGAGGGCCTATTTATTATTTAGAAACAGTGGGAAATCCCAAACAGCCAAAACCCTAACCCTAGGAGATGAAGCGCCAAAATTGGTGTTTCAACTTCCCAAGGGTGTAAATTTGGCATACGATCTCTGTCTGACGCGTACCATACCTCGTTAGAAAGATATATCCGAGGACTAGAAATTTTGAACGAGGAACATCGGTCTATGGACCCATGCTGCTCTCCGTTTTCCAAAAAACGTTTTTTAGGGCCTCAAAACGGCTCCGGAAGTTCAGGACCCGAAAAAATGCTAAAAATAGTAAACTGTGCCGAAACTGAAAAACTGAAAGAGATAATGGTGGAGCCCCAAGTGGAATAGGCGGGTGGTATTAGAGCGGTCTGCTTTTTCTCGATCCTTATTTGCATGTCCCCAATGAGGTTGGGGTATAAGGAGCTAGGGCTTGATCTGGTGGAACCTTTGGAAGATCAGCCTCACAAACCTAGACGGACGCCCATGGGGGACGAAAAGAAAGACGAGGGAGCAGGATATCCTATCAAAATATTGTTCGAGGAGGCCCTCGAAAAACAAAGGAACGCGATGATGAATAACTTTGCTAAGATCCTTTAATGGCTACCCACTTGTGGCGCATCTGCATCCAGCATCCACTCTGGAGGCGCGACTCCTTTTAAGGTACAAGTAAATTTTGACATTCCCATATTTGAGGGTCAAATAGATGCAGATGCGGTATATAGATGGTTGAATCTGTTAGAAATATATTTCTCGGTTCATGACTTTTCAGACTCGGAGAATATTATTTTTGCACTCCTCAAAGCTACCCCCCATGTTAAGGACTGGTGGGAAACCTACTGTGAGAACAAGGACCAGACAGAACCCTCTCTGTTCTCAGCCGTACCAACTTGGAATTCTTTCCAAGAAGCCATCAAGGAATAGTAATATCCTGTGGGGAGCTATGAGGACAAGTACATACAATGGACATATTTGTAATGACAAAGGGATCAAGATGTGCATGAGCTGACGAATCTGTTCCATACCCTGTGCACAAAGTTGGGTATCAAAGATTCAGAGAAACATTTGGTGCTAAAGTATCGCAGCTGTCTGCACAGATACATTCAAGAGGAAATGGAGATCCTCTACATCTCCTCGCTTGGTACGTCATACCGGTATGCTGCCAAGATTGAGAAGAAATTCAAGCAAAAGAAGCTAGAGTTTGGATCTGCGAATCAAAAGCAAGGGAAAGGTGCTTCCAAACCGTAGAGAAAAGGACAGAGCCAAGGCATGGTGGCTAAAGACAACTCATCAAATCCAGAAGAAAATAACAACGCCGTAAAGCCAAAGAAGGACACGGGAAAGTGGTGTGAGTTCCATAAGAGCTCCACTCACAACACAAGTGAGTGTCGGGCCAAGCAGTCGCTAGTGGCCGAGATGAGGGCTTCTGAGTCAGATGCATGCTCTGACTCTTAATCAGAACCTGAAAAGGGGAATGAAAAAGGAAAAGAGATTATTGATGTGGAGCCCAATGCCACTATTGCCACTACAAAGATCCAGAAGGAGGAACCGGAAGATCCAAAGGAGGAGGAACATCTCTTCCACTCCCAGATGTCGGTAAAGGGCTCCCCGGTACAATTCATTGTCGACAATGGGAGCCAAAAGAACCTCATTTCAGGAGACACTGTGAAGAAGTTGGGCTTGCCAACCACGGCTCACCCACATCCATACACCATCGGGTGGCTTCACCAAGGACGAGATCTTCACGTCAGCCAGCAGTGTCGCCTTCCCTATAGCATCAAGCCCTTCATGGATGAGGTATTATGTGACATTGCTCCTATTGATGTTTCTGATGTATTATTAGGACAACCATAATTGAGGAAGTGTCATGCTGTGTATGAGTCTTGACCTCGTGCTGTTATTGTTACTTTGGGAAATAAGTTATACAGGATACCAGAGGTACCACCTCCTGCCACTATCTCTTTGGTTACTGCAAAACAATGCAGTAAGCTCATTTCCCAAACCAGGAAATTCATTTTCCTGATGATCCGCCCCCAGGCGAAGAGAGCGTGAGCATGACCTCACAGAGAGGGCTCCTTTGCATGAAAGCACAGCAACCAATGGATAAGGTTTGGAGGTACGGGGACATATTCACCTCACACGGGGGTTCCTACACACTTGTAATCGGAGTCAAACTTCCGATTAATTCCTGACCCAGGGTGCGCCGCTACCTAATGGACCGATCTATCGACGCTCTGTTCTGGAAAATGATGAAATCAAGAGGCAGATTCAGGAGCTGTTGCAGAAAGGTCACATCAGACCAAGTTCATCGCCCTGTGGGAGCCCGATCATGTTGGTACAGAAGAAGGATGGGACGTGGAGACTCTATATTGACTATCGGGTGCTGAACAAGATCATTGTCCGGAATAGGTACCCAATCCCACGGATTGATGACCTTCTGGACCAACTCAAAGGTGCAAAATATTTCAGCAAGATTGACCTGAAGTCTGGGTATCACCAGGTACCAATTGAACCCTCCGATGTGTGGAAGACTTCCTTCAAAGCCAAGGAAGGCCTTTTCGAATGGCTGGTCATGCCTTTCGGGTTGACGAATGCTCCCGCAACCTTCATGAGGATGATGGACGACATCTTGCGGCCATTCACCAGCTCATTTGTAGTGGTGTACTTGGATGACATTCTGATCTTCAGCCAGACTTGGGAAGAGCACCTTCACCACATCCGACAAGTCCTCCAAACACTGCGGCAACACAAGTTGTGTGGCAATTTGGAGAAGTGCACTTTTGGCATGACCCAGGTTCAATATCTGGGATACATTATTGATGAAAGGGGGGTGCATGTGGATCCAGCCAAGATCCAAGTCATTCGGGATTAGCCAGCCCCAACCACTATAACAGAGCTTCGCAGCTTTCTGGGTCTTGCTAATTTCTACCGTAGATTCGTGTTGGGATTCTCTCATATCACTTGGCCCTTGAGTCAAGTCACCAAAGGAGGAGTGAGAGAAAAATTATTTTGGTCGGAACCTCAACAGAAGGCGTTCAAAGAATTGAAAAATCGCCTCTGTTCTGCCCCAGTGCTCACCTTACCAGACTTGCAGCAGCCATTTGAGATCGAGACAGATGCCTCTGACTATGCTATTGGGGCAGTTCTTACTCAACGGGGACATCCAGTGGCATATCACAGTGAGACATTGTCTGAGACAGTTCGCAAGTATCCCACCTATGACAAAGAAATGTATTCCATTGTGCAAGCTTGTCGATAATGGAAGCATTACATTTTGGGGAAGGAAACAATCATCCACACAGACCACCGGCCCCTGCAGTTCATACAGACACAAGGGAAGTTGCAGAATGATCGCCATCAGAAGTGGTCCACATATCTGCAACAGTTTCATTTGAACATCAAGTACAAGAAGGGTAGCACCAATAATGTTGTAGACTGCCTCAGCCGACCACCGATCGTGGCGCTCACCACTGTGCTCAACTCTTGTGGGCACGAGACTTCTGATTGGCCGCTTCTCTATGAGAGTGACCCAAAATTCGGCCAAACTTACAAGGCACTCTTGGGGGGTATGCAAGTTCCAAATTTTCACCTCCAAGATGCACTTTTATGTCACATGGGACACCTTTGTGTTCCTTCAAGCGAGCGTGCCAAGATGATATGGGAAGCACACTACAGTCGAGTTGCTGGGCATTTCGGGGTCGATAAAATAGCAGCAATCCTGCAGAAGTATTTCTATTGGCCGAACCTTCGAAAGGATGTTGAGAAGCACATCAGATCCTGCACTGCTTGTGTCATTGCCAAACTGACCATCAAGAAGCAAGGCCTATATATTCCTCTACCTACCCCTAGTCGACCTTGGGAATCCATCTCCATGGATTACATGTCGGGCCTGCCTTCTACTAAGCAGGGAAATGACTGTGTTTTCGTGGTCATCGACAGATTCTCGAAGATGGCCATTATGGCGGCCTGCAAGAAGAATATCACAGCAGAAGCCACTACTAAAATCTTCTTTCAACGAGTGTGGGTGAACTTTGGGATCCCATAGTCTATCATATCAGATCACGATAGCAAGTTCCCCAGCCCATTTTGGTCGAGCCTTTGGTCAATGTTGGATACCAAGCTCACGAAGTCCACAGCCTTCCATCCCCAAAAAGATGGCCAAACAGAGGTCGTCAACAGAATGATTGTACACATTCTACGCATGTACAATTCAAAGCATCCATGCACATGGGAAGAGAGCCTCCCCATGTACAACATAGTTATAATCGGGCTCTCCACAGTTCAATCGGCCATAGCCCCTTTCAGGTGGGCTTGGGATTCTAGCCACTATGTCCCATTGACGTAGCCATGCCATTTGCAGCTGCTCAGGCCGATTCAGCTCATGTCCAATCTGAAGTTGACAAAGCAAGTAGCTTCATCAAGCACATTCAACACATCCTCCAATAGGTTCATGATATATTGGACAGAGCCAATGCCAGGTACAACCAATGCCATGATCAACATGAGGTGCCACACAACTTCCAGGTGGGTGACAAAGTATGGCTACATTTGCAGAAGGAGCGCCTCACTGGACCCCACAGCAAGATTCGCCTGCTCCGATACGGGCCGTACACCATCACCAAGGCTATAGAGAACAATGCCTTCAAGCTTAGTATTCCACCATTCCTTGGTCTGCACCCAGTCTTCAATGTGGATCACCTTCGTCCTTACTTCCCACCTCTACTGGACACCTCGGACATTGCAGAACAACTCACACCAATAGAGTTAAATCCAGACTGCATGGAACATGCCACCATAGATTGTATCATGGACATGCAAATCAAGAACACTCGCCAATAGAAGATCCAAATCTATCAGGTTGTCAAAGCTAGCCAACTCCTACACCAAGGAAAGTGGTTCACCAGGGACCAAGTTTAGCAGAAATTTCCTCATCTCATGGAGGAACTTAACGCAATGGGGACCATTGCTTCCTAAGGGGGGAGGAATGATCCATGTGGATATTGGTGGTCACCCTCCTATTCCACTTGGGGCTCCACCATTTTCTCTTTCATTTTTTCAGTTTCGGCATAGTTTACTATTTTTAGCAGTTTTTCCGGTCCTGAACTTCCGGAGCCGTTTTGAGGCCCTAAACGACATATTTTGGGAAAACGGAGAGCAACATGGGTCCATGGATTGATATTGATCATTCCAAATTTGTATTCCTCGGATAGATATTTCTAACGAGGTATGGTACATATCAAACGGAGATCGTATGCCAAAGTTATGCCCTTGGGAAGTTGAAACACCAATTTACCCAAACGGGGCCCATAGTTTTGGCACTTCATCTCCTAGGGTTACGATTTTGGCTGTTTAGGATTTCCCATTGTTTCTAAATAATAAATAGGCCCTCGAGCCTCATTGTAACTCAGTTTAGAGGCCTGTAGCTGCCACATCTCTTCTCAGAGATAGCTACCAGCGCCCTAGCTAGTTTTACTTCCATTCTGTCTGTAAGCAAATTTCAGTTTTTGATATTAATGAAATGAAGTGTTATTTCTGCTGCATCTCTGTATTTATGGTTATATGTTTATTCTTTTGCATTCCTACATAAATCTGGATCACTAAAAAATTGAAAGAACCGAAGGTGGGGTTCTAAATGGAAGGGGCGGGTGGCCACCAAAATCCACCTAGATCATTGACATGAATGGTGTGTAGTCTCGTGTTGGTTAATGGAATTCATTAATGGTCAATAATCAAACAATTTATTTCTATGTTCAACATCGACACCTATATTCACATAGATAATAATTATTCCATTGAGTGGGAATGAATGAAGACTATTGATTTCAGCAACTTGCAATAGTTTTCTAATAAATCAGGACTCAACTCTAGAGTTCAGTAGCAGTAGCATTTCCCTAGCAATAAAGTGATCTAAAATTACTTGCTATTTATTTTTGTGCTAGTTACATTTTAGATATAAACTTTTCTTTGCTTTTTCTTACTTATCCTTCATGAATTTTTTTTGTGAGAATGTGATTGGAAAAAAATGTACTTAGTGAAATTATGAATTTTGCATAAGCTTAAAAAACATAATTTTAAATGACAGAATAGAAACAATAGTAAATACAACAAGCACATATAACAGATCTTAACATAGAGAATTTTAATTAACGAGTTCACCCCTCCTGGGCTACATCTCCTCGGTCCAGCTTCATAGTGTGACCTTTGTATTAGCTTCAAGTGTTCTCAAATTTATGTTACAAGCTTCCAAACCTCTTGGAACCTATTCCAATGAGTTTATAACATCATAATATCCCAAAAATTACTATTTTTTTTTTCGAATTTGGACTTTGGATGCTATAGAAATGACCCCAATACCTAGTGGCCCTAGCCTTCAAAAATATTCAAATGCACAGAAACACCTATAAATGACATTTTCTACCTCTGCAACCTACTCGATTGAGTTCCTAGCATGAAACTTAGCCATGAATGTCTTTTACTGAGCTCAATTTTGTCAAAAATTGAGTGAGTTATGACCAAAACTGCTTTTGCCCCAATTTCACCTCCAAAAATAGAGAGACTGTCTGTTAAATTTCTAAATTTAGAAATACCACCAAAATTGGTGCGCCTCCAAAAAACCTGCCAACTTTAATTCCATGATTAATTAATATAATGTAATATTAGCATGGATAAGATTGGATTAATGTTAATCAACTTTTTTTGCGCTAATGACGTATTAATTTCATTAAGCCACATCTTAACCTCAATTAATCACCATTAAAAATTCCGTCGAATTGTTGGGATAAGCTCCTAGTTTCACACTTATGGCCACATGGGGAGAGGGCTGGCCCCCTTAGACCCCCATATGTTGGGAAATTAAACTTTAAGTAGTTGCAAAGAACATTAGGTGTAAGAAACACCGTGTAGAGGAATTGGTAAGGGGTTGGTTGTGCGGGCAGGAGGTCAGGGGTTGAAGCCCCGACCCCGCCATAAAATTTAGCTCGGAGGTATAAAGGTCCACCGCCAGGTTTTCGATGCTACCAGTTTTAAAGCCTTTCCAAACTTGTTCAAAGTATCCTCCAGATTTATTCAAGACCATCATTACTGGTTTAAAAACTATGTAATATATTGTGTTATATATATATATATATATATATATATATATATATATATATATATATATATATATATATATATATATATATATATATATAATGTCTTCACCATACTAATGTCCAAATAATAATATGAAATATTTGACCATTAGACCAAGGTCCAATCCATATAATTTGACATTAGGGTTAGGAGGTGGCCCACCAGAGAGGACACGTGGTGCCCTCTGGTTGGGTTTCACTCCAACCCTATAAAAAAAATTGAAATTTCAACCTAGGAAAAATTGAAGGTCATTGGGAAATTTCTATCTTCACTTAACCCATCAGGATAATCTGAAGATGACACTTGTCACAGTGTCACTGGCTGCAACCTAGAGAATATTGTTGCAATGCTGACTGTACCTACCACATCAGCAATATACTTGTTCTACTCATTTTTTGCTTGTTTAGAAAAATGAACAACAGACAATATCTCAGCCATACGAACTCAGATTTTGATGAAACGATTTTTGTCAGAATCTTGGCAACGAATTCTATATGGTCATTTAGGTTTGAAGCAATTTCAAGAAATTTCAATTTTTAGCTAAAATTTGAGCTTTAGATCATTCCTTCCCACTAGAAGCCTTTTGGACCCCAAAAGATATTATCAATTGTTCAACAAGTGAGGGTACAACTCCCTCACTTTTCCAATTTCCAACCATTTTTCCTTGGAAGGATTTTGAACTTTGAATCCAACTCTAAGGTATTCAACATCCATTCTTCTTGAAGTTTTGTTTCTTTTGTCAAGTATGAGATCTTGCTGAATTTCAACAATATATTCTGGTGAGAAATCATCTATTGATGGCATATGAACATGCTATCATTGATCATCAATCAAAGGAGGCTCAAACAAGCTCAAATTCTCAACATTAGCGAAAGAAGAAATTTTCATATAAGGAGGAAAATCAAGCTTGAATGCATTTGTACCAATCTTTTCCAAAATTTTAAATGGACCATAATGGATTCGTTTGATATTTTTACCTTCCCCTTGAAATTTTTCCTTTCTTATGTACAACCAAACTTCATCTCCAACTTGGAATTTGTGATCAACCTGATGTTTGTCATGCCTTCCCTTGTAGCTGCTTTGACTCTTCTCAAGTTCTTCTTGCACTATGTGATGTACCAACTGAATTTTATGAATTAACTTTATCGCTTTATCTGTCACTATGTCCATCTATAGCAACATATTTCTCAAAGATAAATTCCAATGGCGATCTTGGCAAGTAACCAAAACATGCCTCAAATGGTGATGCATTTGTGAAATAATGTTTTGCTCGGTTGTGTGCATGTTGTATGTAGTGTAACTGTTTGTCCCACAACCTGGGATGTTTGATACAATAGCCTCTTAGAAGATGAATACCAGTTCTTTTTACCACCTTTGTTTGACCATCTGTTTGTGGATGAAATTATGTACTCTTCTTCAAATTTGTATCCATCACGTCCCATAATTTTGACCAAAAATTCCCAAAAAATAGAGAATCTCAATCACTCACAATAGAAGTAGGAAGACCAAAATGGATCCATACATTTTGAAAGAAAATATTAGCAGTTTGTTAAAATATAATAGTTTTCTTACATGCCATCAAAACACACATTTTTCTGAACCCATATACCACAACATACAAATAATCATGACCTTTCCTTGACATAGGAAGGCCTCCTACAAAATCCATTGAGATGCTCTCCCAAGGATGAGAAGGAACTAGAAGTAGTCTGTACAAACCGAGCTTCATATTTCTAGGCTTACTTGTTGCACATAAACAAAATCCTCTAATAAAATGAGAAACACTTTCATTCATGCATGGCCAATAACAATACCTTTTCATATGTGCTATTGTGTTTGTTGTGTAACCAGCTCCAAAAATAGAAGAAAAGATATATCAATGCCTTAGAAATAAGCCACTTCGAGGGGGCAACCTCCAATACATTGCATAAATGAAAAATTCTTGGATGATACAATTTACAAAGCCTCCTTTCTATATATAGGAGTCCATGGGGCCATAATGTAATCTTAGTGGGGCCACAATGTAATCCTAGCCAACCTAACAATAATAATTTAAGGGCACAATAATAACAATATGGGGGTTACAAGGGTACAATAATAACAATAAGGGGGTTACACTAACAACAATAAGGGACTATACTCGTAATATAGGGACATAACATGGCCCTCTCTGTCAAAAAAAGTGTTGTGCTCAATGCTTGAGTAGCTCTACGTGCTTCTGTATAAAATTCTCATCCTCCCATGTATAACCTTCAGTGGGTAAGTTCTTCCACTTGATGAGATACTCTGAAATTGATCGATTCCGTAGCTGTCAAGTTCTTGTTTCCATGACCGCTTCAGGTTCCAATATGATTTTTAATTCCTCATCAAGTTTTGGCAATATTGTTTGAACTAGAAGCTTTTCACCTATAACCTTCTTTAAGCATGAAACATGGAAAATTGGATGCACTCGCGAAGAAGCAGGAAGCTCCAATTTGTATGCCATAGTACCAATATTTTGCAACACCTTGTAAGGACCATAGTACTTTGGCGATAATTTATTATCCTTCTTATCTTGCTTGAGGGACATTTGTTTGTATGGTTGTAGCGGTAAAAATACACAATCTCCTACATCAAAACTTCTCTCGTTGCGATGTTGATCTACCTGTTGTTTCATTCGGTTTTGTGCCAAATTCATGTTATCCTTTAAGAGTTGGAGAACTTCTTGCTAATGCTTGATGTGATCTTCCACTGCTTGAACCTTCGAATTTTCCCTTAAATATGATTTGATGGATGGTGGATGATATCCATAAAGTGCCATAAATGGGGTCATTTTTGCTGCAGTATGGAAGTAAGTGTTATACCACCATTCAGCGAGAGGTAACCACTTGATCCATTGTGTTTGTTTATCAGTTACAAAACAACGAAGATATCCTTCCAAACATTTATTTAATATCTTAGTTTGACCATCAGATTGAGGATGATAAGATGAACTATGAGCTAATTGAGTACCCAAACAAGAAAATAACTCTATCCAAAAATTTCCTGTAAAAATGGGATCTCTGTCACTCACAATAACCCTTGGACTTCCATGTAGCTTTTTAATTCTATCCATAAATGTAGTAGAAACTGTAATTGCTTTAAATGGATGAGATAATTCACAAAAGTGTGCATACTTGGTAAGTCTATCAACTACCACCATGATGACACTCTTTCCTTCGGACTTAGGTAAACCTGTGATAAAATCCATTGAAATCTCCTCCCAACGTTGACTTGGAATGGATAAAGGTTGTAGAAGTCCCGGGGTCTTAATTGTCTCAACTTTATTATGCTGGAAAACCAAACATTCCGCCACAAAATTTTGAATATCAGATTTAAGGCCATCCCAAAAAAATTCTTTCTTCACCCTGTGGTAAGTTTTTAAAAATCCTGAGTGTCCTCCTAAAGGAGAAGTGTGCAGTTCCAAAAGAATATTTTGTTTTAGTTGGGAGTTCCTACAAAGATATAAGCGATATTTGTACCATAAGGAATAATTTTGCCAATTAAATGTATCAGATGTACTAGGATCTTGCTGCAACTTTTGAATGAGTGTCCATACATATTTATCCTTCTCCATTCATCTCTTGTTTCGGTTATCCAATCTGGTTGGATAATAGAAATGGCACAAAGCAATGCTTCCACCTCTTCATTATTTCTTGAGAGTGTATCTGCAACAACATTAATATTTCCTTTTTTGTATATTATTTCAAAGTCATAACCCAACATCTTTGTGACCCATTTTTGCTGCTCTTCTGAAGATAGTCTTTGTTCCAAAAAGTGTTGAAGACTATCATGATCAGTTTTTACCTTGAAGTGTCTTCCCATTAGGTAAGTTCGCCATTTCTTTAGTGCATGCAGTATTGCTAACATTTCCTTCTCATAAATAGGTTTTTGTAAATACTTTCCATTGATTGGACGACTTTCAAAAGCAATGGGTCTTCCTTCCTGCATTAAAACTGCACCAATTCCATTTCCTGAGGCATCACATTCCACAATAAAAGTTTTTGTGAAGTCTGGCGTAGCTAAGACCGGTGCTAGGCACATTGCCTCTTTAAGATGTTCAAAGGCCTTAGTTGCTTCAGGAGTCCATGAAAATGCATCTTTCTTCAATAATGTTGTTAGAGGTGATGCTATTCTCCCATAATTCTTAACAAACTTGCGATAATACCCTGTTAACCCGAGAAATACTCGCAACTGATTTATGGTTTTCGGGACTTTCCATTCCTTAATGGCTTTAATTTTGTTAGGGTCTACTTTAACACCCTCGTGAGATACAATATGACCCAGATATTCCACCTCTTGTACTCCAAAGAAACATTTAGATGTTTTTGCATATAATTGTTTCTCCTGCAATAGTTTGAGCACCCTGTCAACATGTTGAACATGATCCTTCCAAGACCTGTTTTTGATTAGTATATCATCAAAAAATACTAGCACAAATTTTCTAAGGAAGGGTTTGAAAATGGAATTCATCAACCCTTGAAATGTAGAAGGTGCATTGGTAAGGCCAAAAGACATGACCAAAAATTCATATTGACCCTCATGAGTTCGAAATGCTATTTTTGGAATATCTTGAGTCTTCATTCTAATTTGATGATATCCTGAATGAAGATCCAACTTGGTAAAATAAATTTCTCCATGTAATTCATCCAATAATTCATCAATAATAGGAATGGGAAATTTATCTTTAATGGTGAGCTTATTGAGATCCCTATAATCTAGACACATTCTCCATGATCCATCCTTCTTGTGTACCAATACTACAGGAGCAGAGAAAGAAATTTGACTAGGTTGAATTATACCTGCCTCTAACATTTCTGCAATCATACGTTAAATTTAGATCTTTTGGACATAAGGATATCTATAAGGCCTGATGTGTGGAGGAACACTTCCTGGAATCAAATGAATAGCATAATCATGATCAAGAATAGGTGGGAGACCTTTGGGAGTTTCAAACACCTTGGAATGATTGTCCAAGACTTGTTGGAGATCTACAGAAATAGATCATTTTGATGTTGGAACTTCTAGTGAGCATAATTGTGCAATTACGCCTGGTTGTTCTTTCTTTAGAAGCTTTTTCATGACATTAGAGCTTATTATATTTCCCGGCTTCCCCACAATACCCCGTAATTCGACTTCCTTTCCTTCTAAAAGACATTTCAAGAAAAGTTTTTGAAAATTAAAAGCTACCATCCCCAAAGATTGTAACCATTGTACTCTTAGTACAACATCAACACCTCCCATAGGAATGGAAAGCATTGGAATAGTCAATACATATTCCCCCATGGTTAGATTTATATTATGGCATTTTCCAGACCAATTTATAGTTCCTCCATTTGCAACAATCACTTGACATTCTGGTTCTGGGTATAGGAAACAATTTAATTTCTTGGCTACCTTACAATGAATACAATTATGGGTGCTACCTGAATCAATCAAAACTATTACCTTTTTCTTCTTTATATGTCCTTCTATCTTGAGAGTTTGAGGAGTGGTAATTCCTACCAGTGCATTACACGATATGGTCAGATTCATTTCTTCCCCTTCTATGGCTAGTTCCTGGTGTATATCCTCTTCTTGTTCATTTTCTTCTTCCTCTTCACAATCTATGTAAAATAATTTCTTCTTAGCACACTTATGACCTTTAGTGTATTTTCTATCATAGCTGTAGCAAAGCCCTTTTGCTCTTTTTTCTTCCAATTTTTGTGGTGTCAACCTTGTAGGTTGTGGAAATATAGGCGTAGCAACACTTCCTTCTTTATAGAAGTGAGTGGTAGGATTCGTTGTCGCCATAATTTTACATTAAATTTTTCTTGCCAACCTAAATGTCTTCTCCAATGAATCAGGTTCCAAAACGCAAACTTCATGTTGGATGCTATCCTTTAAAGTGCTTATGAAGAGATCAATCCTGTGTTCCTCTAGAATATCAGTTACACTTATATTCAATTTTTGGAAGTCCTCAATGTGCTCCCCCACTAAGCCCTTTTGTTTGAGATTTATCAATTGGCTAAATAAGGTGTTTCTCTTTGTATCCTCATAATTTTCTATCATTTCCTCCGTAAAACTTGACCAAGTGACAATTTTTTTATGGGAGCAAAGCCATCGATACCATACAAATGTATTTTTTTCTAAATGTAAAGTTGCAATGCGTACCTTTTGTGTGTTTTGCATATTATGGAGATCAAAATATTGCTCCATTTGCAGTATCCATGTTACAGGATCCTTTCCATAAAACTTCCTCATCTCCATTTTTGGAATATGGTGGTTCTTCCCACCAACATTAGATTTTGTGAAATCACGATTAACATTTATTTTGTTCTCATCATGAGTTTCTTCTACTATCTTTAAACCATTATGAAACATTTATTGTATCAAATTTGTCAAACCTTCCATGTCTGCTTTTAGATCATTCATCATGTTTTCCATCTTAGCTTCCATGCCAGCTTCCATGCCATCCATCTTAGCTTCCACGCCTTTCTTAAGAACTTCCATTTAATTTTTTGTTGCTCTTTTCAAGAGCGAAATTTGGTGCACTTGCTCTTGTAATTTAGATAGATCATGTTGCAATTATTCATCTTCATGAGTCATAGTAGAGCCTTTTGAAGGCTTAATGGGTGTTGAATTATTTTTACGGGGCATATTTTAGAACCCAATACTGATATCTACAATATTCCCTTGGAATCAATTCAAATTTATTCTTCAAACAAGACTTGTGCAATTCAAAAAAAAAATACACACCTTTTTCTTGCTTTTGAGGAGCTCAATATTGAAATTGGATTATCTATGTGATTGAAGCACTTCAATATTTGAATTTCAGTACCAAAATATCCCTCTGAATTCTCTTTCGAATGCCACAGGTCTGGCCTAATTTGGATTCTCCAAGACAAAGTTGTGTCCAATCTCCCACAATGACCTAATTATGGACTAGTTCAGTAGAGCGAACTTGTACGATTTGCCACGTGTCACAGTTTCATCCTTCGGCTCTGAAATTGATAGCCAATAAAATAAAGTCTGTGTACTTATGACCACCTTTTATGGAACTCCAATCCAATGCTCAGAGAGAGAGTTATGAATCTTTTCCCACGATCACTTCTTTCAGATGAAATTGGGGAGCCTGAAAAAGCACTACTTTCCACAGATCATATCTCCGAAAATATTGCGAACCAAGATCTAAAATTTTTTTATCAGTTTCCTCCAGATTTCTGCTTCACACCCTAAAAATTTCAGTTTCTTAACCTTCATAGAAAAAAATTTATAGCGAAAATTCCACGAAGACCTGTTTAGAGCAGCGAAACCCTAGAATCCAAAGCTTTGATACCAAATGTTGTGTAACCAGCTCCAAAAATGGAAGAAAAGAGATATCAACGCCTTAGAAATAAGCCACTTCAAGGGGGAAACCTCAAATACATTACATAAATGAAAAATTCTTGGATGATAAAATTTACAAAACCTCCTTTCTATATATAGGAGTCCATGGGGCCATAATGTAATCCTAGTGGGGCCACAATGTAATCCTAGCCGACGTAACAATAATAATTTAAGGGCACAATAATAACAATATGGGGGTTACAAGGGTACAATAATAACAATAAGGGGGTTACACTAACAACAATAAGGGACTATACTAGTAATATAGGGACCTAATAGTGTTGCCTACAACGAAATGTCCTGCAATCAATGATGTGTGCACCTCTCTTATGATGCTGCTTATTTCTCCCTGTGGTATACATAAATTTCCCAAGTGATACAACAAATTTTTATTCACATGATAATATAACTCTCAGTTTTGTTTCCTTTACTTAAGTTCTCATACACATATTGAAAATCACTATCATTCACATACTGTTCAATGTAACTTTCATGCATAATAGAATTGTGCTTGAGAATAATAGTTGAATTTACAATAGGTGTAGAGAGAATATCAACTATGTTATTGAATATTCATTTCTTGTACCTGATAATGAAGTGAATTTTTTGTAGAAAACCCATCCACCTAAAATATCTTGACTGCTGCAACTTTAACTGTGATTGTAAGTACTGTAATGGCTGATGGTTGGTATGGATAATGGTCTCTTTTCACATGAAGTAATGCTTCCATTTCTTTACACTTTGTACCAATGAATATAACTCTTTGTCATATGTAGTATATTTAGTCGCAGCTCCATTAAAATTTTCAGAATGAAATGAGATAGGCTTATTATGTTGCATGCGCAGTGGTCCCATAGCATAATCAGTTGCATCCATTTGGATCTTAAATGGCTGTCTTAGATCTGGAATTCCTAGTACTGGTGCCAAAATTATATTTTTATTTAAAGCATCAAATTATTTATTCTACAAATATCCCCAATAAAATTTTTTCTTTATGCTTTTCAATGCATGTAACGGTGCTGCAATGGAAGAAAAATTAGCAATAAATTTCGCCCAATAGTTTGCTGCCCCTAAAAAGATTCTTACCTGGGTAACTGTATTGGGCTTGGGCCAATTCCAAATAACCTCAACTTTGGAAGGATGAATCTTCAATTCAACTCCTCCAACTATGTCTACCAAATATACCAATGAATTCTTACCAAATTCACACTTTGACATCTTAAGAAACAATTGCTCTTTTCTCAAAACATCAAGTACCTTGTTCACATGCATGACATGTTATTCTCTTGATTTTATGAATATGAGTATGTCATCTAAGTAAAAAATGACAAGTTCGTCTATAAATGGTCTAAGTACATCATTCATCACTCTGATAAAAGTATTTGGTGCATTTGTTTGGCCAAATGGCATAACTAACCACTCATACAATCCTTGTCTAGTCTTGAAAGAAATTTTCCAAGTGTCTTCTTCAGCTATCCTAACTTGATGATAACCACTTCTCAAATCTAACTTAGTGAAATACTTTTCATTTTTTAACTCATCAAGCAAATCATCAATGCGTGGAAGTGGGTAGTGGTTCTTTACCGTGATTTTGTTCAGTGCATGAAAATCGATACACATGTGCCAAATCTCATCCTTCTTTAGAACCAAAACTATTGGATAACCACATGGCAGAGTGGATGGGTGTATGATGCCTTTATTCATGAAATCTTGGATTTTATTCTTGATTTTGAAAATTTCCATGATTGACATGCGATACAACCAATATTTGGAAGTGGACATCCTGCTGTAGCTGAATCTCATGTTGAATTCCCCTCCTGGGTGGCAACACCTTTGGTTCTTGAAACATTTAGCCATGCTGACTTACCACATCAAAAAAATCAGATTTCAATTTTTCATCACATCCTTCAAAATATTCATAGTTAACATCTTCATTTTTCTTGATTATAAGAATTACAAAATTTTACTTGCATTTACTAGACTCTTCATTTTCCCTACATTAACTAAGGAGATATTCAGTTTCTTGCGATGAGCTCTCACAATATACTCCACTCCATCTTTGATCAAATGATATTATTTCTCGTGAAAGTAGAATACAACTTTCCTATCATACAAATATGGTCTACCCAAGATAATCCCTAAAATATCAAGTGGTAAAACTGTTGGAATTAATGGAGAAATCCATAGTTAGGTTGTTGTTATCATAGAGATAGGATTGAGATTCTAATCATAGATCTCATATCCTGATATTAAGGGAGTGGTTGAAACCATCTTGTTAGTGTGAGAGCCTATATAATTAAGGCTCATCTCATTCAATGTAATTGAGTGTGTGAGTGTGTACACTCTCCAGGTTCTCACCTGGAGAGTCATTTAGCTAATGTAAATCTAGTTTTTATCATGGTATCAGAGCTTTAGGTGGAAGCTATGGGAGTTGATTCACTGAGCAGAAATAATTTTCGGCTACATTGAGAGAGTTGTGGTTGAGAGCGCTCCCAACAGCTCGAAATTTCGTGGAGGATTTGTCACTCCTAAATCCTGTTGTTTGGGTTAAGCAGTGGAGGCTGTGAAGACGAATCTGCAACCTTAGTTACTAAGATACAGCAGTACTATCGGTAGCTGGCTGGAGAAAAGTCATGGACGCCGTGTACGAAAAAGAAGGTCGAGTCTTTGGAGGCCGTGTTACTCCAACATTGTGCCCAAGCTACTGCTGCGTGATTGATTTATCCTCCAACTGTGTAGGCATATGGTCCGTGTGATTCCCCGGGAATCGAACCGTCGCGCCATACAATCCCGGATGACCCCTCCCTTCTGAACGAAGATATCCTTAAGGAAGAAGCCATTGCATACAAAACAACCAGATTAAAGCTCGAGTGGCATTGAGATTCAGATTGAGCGGTGTTGAGATCTGGCTTTTGATCCGGGTTTAGTTCTGAAATCAAAAAAACCGATTTATTTTTCCCAACATTTTTTTGGCTGCGGGCTTTTCTCATAAATTCTTCGCATATTTTTCTCGAGGAAGATCTTCCAACGCAGCTCAACCCACGCAGGCACTCGGGAATGCAGCAAATCTGGGCAAGCAAATGCGAACCCACAGTTGGAGGTGATTTCAAGATTGGATTCAGTAGCGACTGCTTCTCTGTCAGCAGATTTCGTAGATGCACGGGTCCAGATTGCTATCTGCAAGCTTGAACGAGCGCCCAAAGCTTGAGTATATATTTTTAAGTTGCTGATTAATTAAATCCGAAAGCTTGTTTTTTAGCTAGTTTAAATCCATAGACTAGTGGCTGTGCACTTGTCGTGCCCTAGGGGAATTCTTGGACGGGAGGCCTGGAGATCGAACCACCTCGGGTCTGGTTAACGCAGAGCTGGTGAGGGATTTATCGGCGCTGATAGCCTTTGAGTGGGATTCTTGTTATTCGAGCTAGTGGAGAATGAGACCAATTATGCTACCTTTTCCTTCTATGTGAGCGTGAAGAAGCTCTTTGCCCTCTGCGTAGAGACAAGGAAGATCACGGAAGCACTGGTGCTACACATTTTTAAATACTAGGACAAGGGTGTATTACATCTTCGTAGAGTTTTGTAGAGTGGACGAACGCTGAGCAACTGCTACATTTCTCCAATCTATATGCGGAGCTCAATTCCTTAGTCAGGTTGGGTGGAAAGCATTCATTAATAAAAAATATTAATTAATTTGCTGCATCTTTCTTTAAAAATATGTATCATTAGAGATCACATGCATCAGAATTGGATGGTTTGTTGATAGGTTATTTGCTGCTCGTTGCAAGGGCTAAGGGAACTAAGCCCTGCGTGGCATAGAAGACACAGTCTACAAGGTTCTACTGTTGAAGAGCTGGCAAAGGGAGGATTCCCGCCTGTGTGGAAACAGGGTTGTTGGAGCTCGTAAGAGGACTGAGTGGAGTCGAAATCTGGAAGCAAGAAAAAACCAGAGAAACTGGACCTTTTAAAAACATGTCTATTTTTTTAGATATTTTTTCTAATGATGATGATGATGATGATATTATCATGTTGGCATTCGAAGGCTTTAGCATGAGTAGTATTTTTAAGTCTGGAATTTTTTCAGAAAAACAATGTGGTTCTGTTGATGACCACGAGAAACAAGAGGCACAGTCCATTGTGCAAGATCCTGATAATGAAGAGTCGCAAGTTGATCTTCACGAAGGATGTAAAGATGAACAAAGTGTTGAATATCAATTCGATGAGCCACATGACGCTGATGGAAAAGACGTGGCAGAAGAAGACAGAGATGGAGAGAATTTAAAATGTGATAATCTCATCAATATTTATGTGTGTGCAGATGAAAACATTGCTGAAGTTTACATGTGTGACACTAGAAATGGTGAGAGAAAACAGTTTCCTGTTAAGCCTGTCATAATTTTCAAAAGGGCGAGGATAAGTTTTCAAGCTTTCCATCACTGGGGAAGAAATGAGGCGAAGATACATCACTATCTCATGACAAAGAAAGTGAATATGAAGCCTCATCCACGAATGAACAAATATGGTCTCACAAGCATAAAGACTAAGATGAAAACTCTGCTATCAAGTTTTTTATGTTTTTTTACCATTGTAAGCCTAGCTGAGACTAGACCAGAAGCGTATGTTATCATATGTTATTGTTCAGTACCCTTTCTCCATTAAGGGGGAGCGTTGGAATTAATGGAGAAATCCATAGTTAGGTTGTTGTTATCATAGAGATAGGATTGAGATTCTAATCATAGATCTCATATCCTGATATTAAGGGAGTGGTTGAAACCATCCTGTTAGTGTGAGAGCCTATATAATTAAGGCTCATCTCATTCAATGTAATTGAGTGTGTGAGTGTGTACAATCTCCAGGTTGTCACCTGGAGAGTCATTTAGCTAATGTAAATCCAGTTTTTATCAACAACATCTAACCCAGCTTCATCAACAAAGTTTGCAGTAATAGCAAATCTGAAAATACATTTCCTTGTCACCTGTAAAGTTGCATTGTTAACTATCCAACCTAAAGGGTATGGCTTATGATGAGGTATAGTTTCAAGGTTCATTTTTTTAACTAAGTCTTCTGAAATCAAGTTTTATTGTGACCCTGTATCAAATAAGGCATCAATCTTTGTATGATTAGAAATTACTCTAACATGGAATCATTCTATCCTTGTATCCTCATTTGAAGTGTTATTGAGACTGTTTGAGTTATTATAACTTCAATCACTTCCTTTCGTTTGTTAACCATGGAAACTATCTTGGTTTCATATTCTAAATGAGATCCAAGATATTTTTGTGTGGTGGCAGTCAAATTCCATTTCCGTTTGTTATTTAGTTTCTTTGGTCTTAGTTCAAGATGTATTTTCCAACTGTGAGCTTCATCATGCCACTCTTTGGAACAATTTTTCATGTTATTTTCTCCCCTTCTTACTTCACACTTGCATTCTTATTTCCCTTACATTTTCCAGCTTTCTCCTTTCCCTTACCCTTGAATGGTTTCTTCTTACTACTCTCTTCAGAAATATTTTTACCCCTTGCTTCAAGATGTGTGGCTTGCACACATACTTCATATAAGCTATTTGGGTTAAAAATTAGAATACTGTGTTTGAAGTATGAATGTAGACCTCCTATATACTTCAAGAGTGTTTCTTATGAATTTAAGTCTACTCCAAGTAAAAAATACATTTTCCTAAACTCTTGTGTATACTCTTGGACACTTTGACCTTTTAGCTATCTAAAGTATTTCCAACTCATTATTGCTTTCTACATATAAGCTAATGGATAAAATTGTCTTTTAATGGAAGAAAAGAATTCGAACCAAGAAATGGAAATCTTACCATGGATGTGCATTTCCTCTTGTGTATTTTCCTCCCACCAAAGTAATGTTTGTCCTTCTAGCCTTAATGAAGAAAATTGGATTTTAATATTTTCTTCTTGCAGATTTTGAATTCTGTAGTAAACTTCTAATTGAAGAATCCAATTATCTAGTTCTTTAGCATTAACTTCTCCATTATATGTAGGAAGTTCAAATTTGATGTCCAACTTGAGTAACGGAGTCTTACCTTTTTGTATCTTGGAATGCGTATGGGTATTATTATTTGTAGTGGATTTGGAAGTTGAAGATGTGGATGAGGATGCTGCTGATGATGATGATGGTAGAGAAGGAGGTGGTTTTCCACCACTGGCTTTTGAGCTCATCTCTTCCTCCTTTTTACTGTTTCAAGGTTCTTCTCTATGCGGGTGTTTTGAACCTTCTCCTATTTATTTTGCCATAAAAGCTTCATACATGATTTTCGCCATCCTTTACATTTATATGAACTCCTTATTGACATCCTCTTCCTCAGAATGTTCATGATTTCCTTCATGGCCTCAAATTTTGGATGTAGATTCAATCTCTATCTTTGCAACTTGTATCTTTTCAACCACTTCAGCCTCTTCTGCAACTAATTCCTCTTGTGATTTAAGTGTTGCCTTGAGTGGTCGTTTGGGTAAGGATGATGCTATCTCAGGCTTCTTACTTCTTGTCCTAAATTTTGGACTAGCTATCAGTAGCTTCCCTTCTCCTCTCTGTAATCTCAATCTTGTAAGCATCAGTAAACTTGCACTATTAAAAAATATTCAAGTAAAAAAATCAAGAAACCTTGTGCTCTGATACCAAATTTATCTAAAATTACTTGCTAGTTATTGATGTGCTAGTTTCATTTTAGATATAAAATTTTCTTTTCTTTTTTTTACTTATCCTTCATGAGTTTTGTTATGAGCATGCGATTGGAAAACACTGTAATTAGTGAAATTATGATTTTTTCATAAGCTTAAAAACCATAATTTTAAATGACAGAACAAAATAAATAGTAAGTATAGCAAGAACATATAACAGAGCTTAACACAGAGAATTTTGAGTAATGACTTAACCGCTTTTGGGCTACATCTCCTTGGTCCAGCTTCATAGTATGACCTTTTTATTAGCTTAAAGTGTGTTCAAATTGTTGTTACAAGCTTTAGAACCTCTTGGAACCTATTCCAATGAGATAATAACATCATAATCTTCGAAAAATGGAAATTTGTTTGCTGAATTTAGACTTTGGATGCTCTGTAAATGACCTAAACACCCAGTGGCGCTAGCCTTCAAAAATATTCAAATGCAAAAAAACTCCTTTTTCCCCAATTTCTCCTCCAAAAGAGGAGAGACTGCCAGTTAAATTTCTAAATTTAGAAATAATGCGAAAATTGGCGCGCTTCCAGAAAACCCACCAACTTTAATTCCAGGATTAATTAATATAATGAAGTATTAGCTTGGATAAGATTGTATTAATGCTAATCTGAATTTTTTTCACCTATGACATATTAATGTCATTATGACATGTCTTAACCTTAATTAATCACCATTAAAAATTTCATCGAGAAATTTATTTCTTCACTTATCCATCTAGATAATCTGAAGACAACACTTGTCACAGTGTCACTGGCTACAATCTGGAGAATATTCTTGTAATGTTTACTCTGCCTGCCACATCAACATTGTACATATTCTACTCATTTTTTGCCTGTTCTGGAAAATGGACAATAGACGATAACTCAGTCATATGAACTTGGATTTTGATGAAACGAGTTGCATTGGAATATTGGTGACGAAATATATCTAGTCATTTAGGTTTGAAGAAATTTTGAGAAATTTTAATTTTTAACTAAAACTTGAGCTTTAGATCATAAAGATTCAATTTTAGATTAGATTCATCCTCTATTCATACAACCAATAGAAATAACAACAAGATCGTTTTTTTTTCACTTCACATTCCATGATCCAGCAACAACAACCATGCTATTTCATATGCATATCTTGTCCACTTTTCAGGTAGGTGAATAAATGTTTTTTCTAATATTTAATCATGTAATTCCCTAAATTCTAAAATTGTGACTTTGGAAAATCCCTCAACACATTTATATTCCCTTTCTCATTTGCCAAAAACTGAAAATATATTTTGTTGATGGGAGGGGAAATATCCATTACCTTTTTTTTCTAGATTACATATTCCTCATACATTGTTGACCAACTATTATTGCATTTTTATTCCAAACGTTTATATGTTTTGAAATGATCAACTGATAAGCACATTAATGAATGGAAACCACTATGTGGCCTTAAAAAATGAATTCTAAAAGTGTTCAAGTATTTTGATATAACAAAAATAAGAAAAATATTATTACACAATAATCAATACTCATAAATTTTTAGTTGTCACACAAGAACCAACCATAAAAATTATGTTGCAATAAAATTTCTTTCAAAATACACTTTGCGTGAAGGTTTTAACCTTGTACAAAATTATCTGCAAACAAATTCTTAAAACTAGAAAATAAAAAATAGCGAGAGCATAAAATATAAAGCAAATATACACAAAGATTTTACCCTCGATCCCAAAGTGGGACTACGAGCTTGATTTTTAATTATATTCCTTTTAGTTCTACACCACATATATATACATGTTGAAGCATTCATAAAACCCAATCCGTTAACCTTAGATTAGAACATAACCATAGTTCCCTTGACCAGATCTACAAAATACCAGGAGTAGAAAAAAATCATGCCCCAAAACAATAAGCAAACCCATGCACAAACCATAAGCGGGAAAAAATTTCATGAGGAACTTCCCTGGATCCCGTGAAGGGGGGCTACTGCCACCCTACAAAACCATCGATACGGGCGGCTCCCACCTCGCTTCGTGCTTGCTTCTAATCATGGAAAGAATATAACACATACCCAACATTCCCCCACTTGTTGTTTTATATGAATAGGGGGCCACATGAGAGCTTTGTCATTGGTCTACCCTTGCAACAAACATTGTATTTCTACACCAAGAGAACTTTTCAGTTCTCATAGACTTCATCAATTCTTCTGCAAAACTCTTCAAACTTTCCACCTTTACCAACAACACCTTTTTATCGTCAACCATATCTATCACAAAGTGATATTGAATATCAATCTGCTTTGTATTTGAATGCTAAGAAAATTTATTAGCAAATAAAATTGAACTTTGTCTATCACAGTCTATCCTTATAGCTCGTTGCACCAATCCCATACTTGAAGAAAATCTATGCAACCAAACTGCTTCCTTACTTGCATGAGTGGTTGCCATGCATTCTTCCTCTGTAATTGAAAGATCCACTACAAACTGTCTTTTACTCATCCAACTAACTAAACCTCCAAATAGGCTAGATACTTACCCACTTGTAGATCTTCTTTGATCCATATCACAATCCTATTTTGCATAAAAAAACCCACGGATTTCCAAAACTCTGTCCAATCCTGGTATTCCTTTGTAGCACATACCATAATAAATAGTGCCACACAAATATTTGAAAACCCTCTTCACTGTTTTCCAATGCTCCTTCCCTGGTTTTGATATAAACCTTCTTAGTACTCCCACTTCATGTGCAATTTCTGGTCTAGTACAAACCATTGCATACATCAGGCTACCCACCACACTTGTATATGGAACATAGGGCATATCCTCCTCTTCTTCTTGTGTCTTGGGACATTGTTGAGAAGATAGATTTACACCTACAGGAATAGGAACCTTCATCAGTTTACTATCCTTCATATTGAACCTCTGCAATACTGTATCGAAATGCTTCCTCAATTTTAACTAGTGATTCCTCTTTGCCCGATATCTCTTAGTTTCCATGCCCAAAATATAGTTTGCAGCACCAAGATCCTTCATGTCAAATTTAGAGAACAATTGGGTCTTCAAATCCTCGATAATTTCTTTGTCATTTCCAACTAGAAACATATCATCCACATAAAATACCAAATAAATAACACGCTCACCAATTAATTTAAAATACAGACAATATCCTCTTTTCTTCTATTGAATCCAGTTCCCCATATTAGGTATGAAATTTATGATACGACATCCTCGGTGATTGTTTTAACCCATATAGACACATTTTTAACCTACATACCAGTTGTTTCTTACCCTTCACCGCAAATCCTTCAGTTTTCTTCATGTATATATCCTCTTCCAGATCCCTGTGAAGAAATGTTGTATTCACATTCATTTATTCTACCTCAAAATAAAATGCAACAACAACAAATAAAAGTAATCTAATAGAAGTAACCTTGGCTGCTGAAGAAAAAAGATCACCAAAATCAATTCCCAACACCTCGGAATAACCTTTTTATACCAACCAAGATTTTTATATCTCCACCTTTCCTTCTACATTCATCTATTTCTTAAACACCCATTTTATCCCAATGGGATTACTTCCAGCCAACAAATCCACCATATCCCACGCCTCATTTTTGTGCAAGGATGCCATTTCATCAACCATGAAATCCTTCAAGTGTTTTCAATCCTCTAAATCCACTACCTCCCTGACAGTTCTGGGATCATCATGATTGATAGATAAAGAAAAATTTGAAGAGAAAATAGATGGAATATACATTTTTTACTACCTTCTTTCTCAAACTGATCTTCTCACCGCTGGATTTTGTGGCTCTTCCTCTTCTGAATTGTGTTCTGTTGTAGAGTCTGATTCTTCCTCCTTTAGCTCAAACTCTATCTTCTCAAGTTCCTTTAGTAGAAATTTATGTTTAACAATAATTTTCACCTCTCTAGACACCACATCTTGGTTGGACAACCCTCCTTGTTTATAGGTTCCAAATCTTGTAACCTTTTAAACCATCCTTATACGAAATAAAGATACACCTTTCAGATTTATTATCCAACTTGGTACTTTTATCCTTTGGAACATGTACATATGCATCACATCAAAATACCCTCAGATGTGAAAGAGAGGGTTTCTTACCAGCCCATACCTCATGTGGAGACTTATCCTCCAATGCTGATGAAGGTGATTTTTTAACGACATAACATGCAGTCTCCATTGCCTCTGCCTAGAATTCATGTCCCAACTTGGTACCATTGAGCATGCTTCTTTCTTTTTCCATTAGTGTTATTTTCCTTGTTTCTGCAACTTTTTTTCGTTGAGGTCTCTATGGAGTATTACTCTGTCATGCTATACAACTCTTCTTACAGAACTCTTAGAATTCCTTCTTGCAGAACTCTCCACCATTATTTTTCCTCAGTACCTTCTTGATCTTTTCTGTCTAGTTTTACATGAAAGCCTTAAATTATTTAAATCTTTCAAAGGGCTCAGATTTATTCCTCAAGAAATATATCCATGTATTGCTTTATAAGTCATCTATAAATGAAACATACTACGCAGACTTACCCATTTATGGAATCAACATGGGTTAAAACACATCACTGTGTACAAGCTCTTATATCTTGTTCGCCCTCTAAGTACCAAAAGGAAAACTCACTTGATTCTGCTTTCCATGTACACAATGTTCACAAAAATAAAAATCTAAAGAGAAATTATACATACCTTCTACCATACCGTTACCATGTAGTATCTGAAGTCCCTTCTCTCCAATATGTCCAAGCCTTTGATGCCATAGCATGGTCTTTTCTCTAGATACCACTAGGCTTTATGCTCCACTTTCAAGAACCATAGAACTATTTCACACTTCAATAACAGTGCTACCCAAAATATTGCATAGAGTTCTAATTGAAACTCCCCGTATCAATACCAGTGCTACCTGAACAATCTTGCAGGTATCTTTCTTGAACATTGTTTTTACACATGCATCATCCATATTGCTTACAGAAATCAGATTTCTCACTAATGCAGGAATATTCAGGACACCGGGAAGTGTTCTAATCCTTCCACCTTACAGCTTCATCTTGAATTTTCCGTGTCTGGTGATTTTGGCCTTCGTATCATCCCATAATAAGATATCGCCAAAATCATACTTCTCATACTCGCAGAACCACTCCCTATGGTGACTAAAGTGAAAGGATGCACCTGAGCCAATCAACCATGTATCATGATCTACATGTGTATTTGAAGAAGAAGCCAAATAAACATCCCCACCTTCATCTGATGTGGTTTTTTCCTCTAGAGAAGGAGCATCACAAGATCCCTTTCGTTTCTCAGGAGCTTTATATCTGCAGTCCCTTTTGAAGTGATCTTCATTTTTGCATTTCCAGCACATCTTTATAGGCTTTTCTGGAGATCTAGATCTCCCTCTAAATTTAGATCTCCCACTCGATAAATTTTTATACAATTAACCCTTACTTCAATATAGGATTTCACAAAACATATCACTACACTTAATTGGGATCTTTACTTAAATAAATATGCATTCAATAGCACAAATCTAGATCTAGAATTGCAGTAAGAAATAATAGTGCGCATAAAAAATATAACACAATTTACCACAAAATTTATATGAAAGTCTGAGTTCACCAAAATTACCTTCTTTATTAAGATATCTTTAATTCAGTACAATATTTATGCCTGCACACACAATAAAAGAGTCCTTACACATAGCTCAAGACTAAGGTCTCCACACAAATAGCCAGCAGGATCATTCTACCCAAACAAAACCGAGATCAAAATTCACCCACATTACATTCAAGAAAAAAAAGATGATGATGATATCTATCCTTATTGGCTCTTACATATTTATATCTTTCCAAATGTGCACATACCATGGTCTAAAACCATGGTTGGATACTCATGGTTTTCATTTTTTCCCGTTACAATAATTAAGGGACTTTGACCCACCCCAAAGCCCCTTTACATCCACGTGCAATGCGTATATACAAAAAATTAGCCAAAAAATCAAAATTTCTTTACGCTAGGTGACTCTACTCCGACAGGCCCCCAACACAATCTAGAGACTCGTCCCGAGTCACTCTAGTCCAACTGCCTACATTTTTTCTTTTAGCACTTGCACATAAGTTCCATGGAAAAATTTAGGGGCTAATATTCGTATGTGGGCTAATTTTCAATGTTTTTTTCCAAAACAATTATTCGCCAATTTCAATTTTTGATAAAAATGATCCGCCCAGCTTTTACAATAAAAATTGCCAACATTATATAGAGAGTATATATAAAATAATTATAATTTGAATAATTTTATAAATACATCAATAAAAATTTTATAGTTTACATATTAGGGCTAGTGATATCTCTGAATTTTTTAAACTTCAAGATAATTTTCTATCCTTATAATTTCCCCTACAAAAAAATTTGAATGTTGTGAAACCAACTCCAAAAAGAGAAGAAAAGAGATATCAATGCCTTAGAAATAAGCTTCTTCGAAGGGGAAACCTCCAATACATTACATGAATGAACAATTCTTGGATGATACAAATGACCAAAACCTCCTTCTATATATAGGAGTCGATGGGGCCACAATATAATCCTAGTGGGGCCACAATGTAATCCTAGCCGACCTAAAAATAATAATGTAAAGGCACAACAATAACAATATGGGGGTTACAGGGGTACAACAATAATAATAAGGGGGGCTACACTAACATAACAAGGGACTACACTATTAATATAAGGACTTGACATGCCCCTCTCCTTCAAACAAGTGTTGTCCTCAACACTTGATTATTTCTTGATGCTTCTGTATAAAATTCTCATCCTCCAATATGGAATATTCTATAGGAAAGTTCTTCCACTTGCTGAGATACTCTAAAATTGATCTTACTTGTTGAGTTCTTGTTTCTGTGACTGCTTTAGAACTTCTTTTTATGTGATGTTGATATTCCTGTTGTTTCATTAGATTCTGCACCAAAGTTAGGTTATTATTTGAGAGTTGGAGAACTTGTTGTTGATGCTCGATGTGATCTTCCACTAATTTATCATCCATATTAGCTATTATTTGATCCTTCAAACCATCCAAATTAGCCTCCATTTCTACTTTTAAACCATCCATGTCATCTTCGATTTCTCATCGTAAGATCAAAATTTGTTGCACTTGGTACCATAATTTTGATATCTCATACTGCAATTCTTCCTCTTCATGCGTCATAGTATAGATTTTTGAGGGCTTAATGGCTATGGAATTATTTTTTGGAGGAATTATAGAACCCAATACTGATAAAAATTCTAAAATATTCCCTTGGAATCAATTCAACTTAATTCTTCAAACAAGACTTATGCAATTCGGAAAAAAAAAATACACACCTTTTACTTGCTTTTCAGGAGCTTGATATTGAAATTGAATTATATCTATAATTTCTAATCCTAAATATCTAAAATTCAGCCTTGTAGTAGCCCTATGAAGCTTCTTTAAAATGCCACAGGTCTGATCTGATTTGGATTCTTCAAGGCAAAGTTATGTCCAATCTCCCACAATGACCCAATTTTGGCCTCGTTCAGTAGAGTGAAATTGTACGACTTACCATGTCTCATTGCTTCCTCCTTTGGCTCTGAAATTGATAGAACAAAAATTAAATTCCATTTAATTACAACCACTTTTTACAGAATTACAATCCAATACTTAGAGAGAGAGATATGAATATTTTCCCATGATCACCTCTTTGAGTTGAAATTCATAGGCCTCAAAAAGCCCTAACTTACACAGATCATATCTCCGAAAATATTGTGAAAAAATATCTGAAATTTTGCGATGATGTTCCTCAGGATTGCAGCTTCACACTATAAAACTTTCAGCTTCTAAACCTTTGTAGAAAAAAAGTTATAGAAAAAATAGCATGATGACCTGTTTGGAGCAGCGAAACCCTAGAATCTCAAAGCTGTCATACCAAATGTTGTGAAACCAGCTCCAAAAAGAGAAGAAAAGAGATATCAATGCCTTAGAAATAAGCCACTTCGAGGGGGGAACCTCTAATACATTACATGAATGAAAAATTCTTGGATGATACAAATGACCAAAACCTCCTTCTATATATAGGAGTCGATGGGGCCACAATATAATCCTAGTGGAGCCACAATGTTATCCTAGCTGACCTAACAATAATAATGTAAAGGCACAATAATAACAATATGGGGGCTACAACGGTACAACAATAACAATAAGGGGGGCTACACTAACATAATAAGGGACTACGCTATTAATATAAGGACTTAAAATTGAAATTGAAATACGACTTTGGTACTTTCTGTTGTAGCACTCTGTGCTTCTTACACCAATTGTTCTGTGGTTGGTCCTTCGGTGGCCAAGTTGATGCTTCTTTGGGTCTGCTGCAGATTTTTGAGGGCTCCATTAATGGTTTGTGAGAGCTTCAAGATCTCATCCACCCATGGCTTCATTCGTTCATACAATAAGTTCTCTCGTCGGTGTAATGTGTCGATCTCCATTTGAATGGCATGGCTCTACTATAGTTTGGCGAGTCTTTGGTCTGGCACGAGGGTGGGCGTAGCGACCCCAATTTCATCGAAGTGCTCCTTGGCCCTCAACTCTGATGTTACACCATTTTTTTGGTCATCTAACCATTTGAATTTAGATGGATCAAATTTCACCATGTAGGAACACGTTTGCTAAACTAGAATTGCTTTCACTATAAGAAATAATTTAATAAACCATAATTTATTATGTTATTTCTAGTTAAAATAAGAAACCCCATGAGGAATAACTAAATTTATCCTTATTTATTTAATTTTCCTCTTGGAATAATTAGTTAAACCTCTGTTTAAATAATATTCCTTGTCATTTTTAGCCCAATTAATGAGAAATAATTAGATAGATCATTATTTATCTTATTATTCTCTAGGAATAATTAATTAATCCTTGTTTGATAATTATTCCTTGTTAAATTTGACTAAATATCCTAGAAATAATTAAATAAATAATTATTTGTTTAATTATTCCTTAACCCCATTTTTGAAATGATAAATAAATCATTTATTTGTTTATTATTTCTAAATAAAGGGATTTAACCAGTTTAAATTCCTTTTTTGTCCAACAGAATATAATACAATATTCCACGTAGTTAGATGTAGATCTTGGTTAATAATATCTTATTATGCACCATTATCAAGGTTAACTAAATATTTTCTTATAAATAGGAGGAATTTCCATTCATTATTTACCTTTGATCCTTTCATCATGGTCGGACTTTGATCCTTTGTCATTGTCATACTTTGATCACTTTTTATTATTTTCTCTCTTCTTGAGCTCCCATAGAGTTCAAGGTGTCTTGGGTTTTCTACACCATTCAGAGAGAGAGAGAAACTTCTGGATATGAAGCATTGAGGACAGCCAAGAACCCATCCCATTGAGGGCGACTGGTAACATCATTCTATGTTCCCTTCTTTGGTGTTAATAAATAAAATTTTTTGTATATATCTTGTCTTGTTCATTGGTTATTTGGAGAAACTCTTATTTATTTTTACTCTTTATCTACTTTTACTACTTAGATATGGGTTTTTGTTAAATTTTTTTCGAATATATATTACAGATTTAAGGAAGTTAATAAATCATCTTTGTTGTTAGGGTTATTTTTCATGTTCGGTTAAAGTGAGATATTTTCGTACATTTGGTTAAGAATTCATATATCAATTGACGACTCCATAGGTTTTTATGTAGATTGCTGCGTGACCAGCTTCTTCAATAACTAGGGTTTTTCTTCAGCTATTTCTTTTCCACTTAATGTTGGTTTTTACTTTTTATGCCCTAAAACAGTAAAAGTTTTAACTTTTGAGTGTTTTGGGTGTTTTTCACAGGAAATAGGTACCAGTCGCGCAAGAGACGAAATTTTTTTCCACAACTAACACCCTGAGACTCTCAGAACTATAGCTCACAATTTTCATCCTAGAACCTGTGAGTTCAGGCTTAGGTCAGACCCGTTGAGCCAAAAACTATGATTTCAACACCCTATAGTTCAGTACCTATGAGGCACAAATTTTTGCTGGATTTTTTCTATAACTGCTAGGGTTTGTCATAAGAACTGTTTAGGGTTATATGACCTCTGTCTATGCTCATCTTAGGTTTGGATATGCTCGGTTTGTCTCTTTGAAGTGGCAACAAACCCCTTAGGGTTTTAGTACGCTTCCACCTTTCTAGAAAGGGTTTAGCTGAGTAGGTATTCCGAGATTTTATAGCGCTTTCACCCGTTTTTTAGGGTCTGACATATTCTTCTCATAGATACTTTTATATCGTTTATTATCTCATTGAAAATTCCCTCTTGAGTCTTGCTTTATCTTTCCCTTACGGTCGCCTTTTTTCCCGTAGGGTTTTAACTTGTGGCCTCTCATTTTGCAGCAGTTTTCCCTCTAGTTTCTTGCTATTTTCTGCACCTCTTTCCAATAGATCTTAGTCATTAGGTCCATGTCCCTTATAAGCTAGATATTTTGGCCAATTTGTGTGTTTTTAGTCAATTTCTCCCACCTCTTAGAACACTTTATTGGGAATCCTTCTTTTGGGTTGAATTTATGCATCTATATGTGTTAATATTAATGTTGTTTTGGTATTATTTATAGTTATTAAACATATTTTATTTTTCTTTACACAACCATCTAGTCTTAGTTAAAATTAACACATATATTTCACACGCTCACACGTAAAGCAAAGAGTGCATGGTTTACACCGCCAAGCCAAGACATAACCATCATAATTAATTTATCTTCCCCTTTGAGCCTTTGTTTATCACTCTTCGTTATTGGGTTACTTTTGTCTTGTGATAGTTGTGCCCCCAAGGTGTTTATCCTGAAGAATCCTAGGTCGTCATCCTTAGTTTCCATTAGGAAGACTTAGTCCAGGTTTGAGTTCACCCTTCACCGAGTCCCCATACTCTCTTTGATTCTGGTTCATCGAGTCCTTCCTCTGATTCTTAACCCAGTTCCCCTCCACCTCATTTCATTCCCATGTCAGGCACTCATGAATGTGCTAGTCCTCAGGCTCATGGTACCCCTGGGCCTAATGTTGGAGCTATCTCTAGTGGAACCACTACGAGAACCATTCCGGCTACTCCTTTTCCACCTTTTATGGCAAGTTTAAGCTTTCCCTATTTTATCCAGTTGATTAACGACCATATTCACCACAATTTAGGTTGGTCTGCTATGTCAACTAAGATTCCTTCAGACATTCCTAAGTTTGAAGGAAACATTGAAGAAGACCCTACCAACCATGTCCGATCCTTTCACATGTGGTGTTCGTCTAATTCTATCACCGATGACTCTATCTGCCTTTGGTTATTCCAACGTACGCTCACTGCCGAAGCTATCAGGTGGTATGTGGCCCAAGCCTTTGCCTTTGCCTTTGCCTTTCTATCATACTTCCAGCTACCTCTTCCTTACGATATTGGTACTTAATTATTTACCACTTTCGGTCAAATGTCTTCCACCCGCCTTTCCGACCATGTCCATGAATGGAAAATAAGGAGGATTTTATGTCGAGCTCCTACATTAAATGATAGTGACTATATGGATTGGTTTCTTAGAATTCCTTTTCCCTCTATAGGTAAATATTTCACATCTCACTTTCCTTAGACCGAGGAAGAATCTCTCAAAGTTGTGCCGAAATATGACTTGATCTACGCCTAGTCTAGTTATGTTTATACCGTTTTACCAGATCTACCTAGACCTGGTGGTGCCAAGGCACCAGAGAATCTTAGGCTGCCGACGATATCATTGGATCTATTTCATATCCATATACTAATCCTCCCATGGGTTATGGTTTCCCTTATGGAGGGGCCAACTCCTCTAGCACTTTTCCCCCTCCTAAAAACATGTATCTAGGACAAAGCACACCTTATGCCCTTTTCCCATCACATCAACCCATGCCAGGGCCAGATTTTTCTCAACATGTTTAATGTTACTCAACATCCTTTCTATCCTTATCAATATCCCAATGCCCCAACCCCTCCAACATTACCACCCTATCCTCCCATGCCTTCTCAACCTCTGCTGAAACATACACCTCCCCCTTAGATTCAGGTTTAGGTGTAGCAGAGTGCTACTGATCCTCCAAATTCCAAGAAAAAGAGGAAAGGCAACCAAAACCAACTAGTGCAAGGTAATTAAGCACACCAACCTAACCAGTCAAACACTAACAACCAGCAACAGGGTGATCATTCCAAGCATAACAAGCCTATTTCTATGAACAAGCCTTGTTCGTGTTGTGGTTTCCATTTCCATTATACTCATCACTGTCCCCTTTTACCCTATATGTGCTAGTTGTGGGAAGCACAAGAAACATCGAGAGGACAATAAGCCATTGTTTCAACTTCTTCAAATACTGTGCCAGTTCAACCGATTGTTTTCACTGATCCTTTCCCTCAACAAGGATATGTTGCTACTCCACCCCATCAAGGTGAGGCCTCCACTCAACCTTCACAGTATAGTACCCCTGAATACCATATTCTCATGATGAATTATGAAGAGGTCAATATTGCTGATGCGAACCTTCAGAATCGGTCACGCCAATATGGAAAGCCACCCGCTTCGTCTACTACCAATCCACAAACCAAAGCTTCCATAGAGTCTATTTAGATACCTAATGCTCCCTTACAGATCCCTTTTCCTAGGGCATAGGTCATTCCCAAGATCCCCAAAGGGCCATTATGCTGAAATGTTACTTCTTCCAAAGCTGCCCAAAATTACAACATAGTATATGACTTGGCACAATCTCCTACTACAATGTCAATGCTGGAAGTCATCCAGTCATGTCCTTCAAAATGTAAAGTTATATCTTAATCTCTACGTGATGTGGATCCTTCAGATAATCATTTTATTATATTTTATGTTGACAAGTTAGAACATCCCCCCTTACCTTCATTCATTTCCTTCCAAATACCAGTCAAGATTTGTAATGCTAGTGTCTCGCAATGTATCATTGACGAGGGCGCATCAACCTGCGTGATGTCCGCCTCTGTTTGGAATAAAATTTGATCACTTGACTTAGCCACTTCCACCATCAGTGTGCATGCTTCAGATGATCATCCTTCTTAGTGCCTTGGCATGTACTGCAATTATCCTATTACTCTTTTGGGAAAGAATGTTTGTGTTGACATTGAAATCATTGATGCCCCATTGGATTACAACATCCTCTTGGGTCATAGCTACAATTATGCGATGTCTGTTATCACATCTATGATCCACCATGAGATTTTCTTCCCACATAATGGAGAGATAACTACCATTTATTAGTTGACATATTACGAACCGAAGTCCAAGACCCCCCTCAAGTCTATCATACCTTTGTTCGTCGATAAAAATATAGTCGCATTTCTCACCAGTGTTTCACCTAGAGTGTATAAAGATTCCACCTTACTTGGTGCTTTCCCTGGTCCCGCCCCCATTCTTGCAGACCCTAGCTGGTCGAATGTTTTCATGATGCAATCGTCTTGGACTAACCTTAAATGATCTGGTTTTACTAGCCAGTAGCCTATGCCTCTACAACCTACAAGTAGTCACTCAACACAACCTTTAGGAAATCCTTCCTCTACTTGTGTTTCTACCCCTTTTCAACTAGGAACAGTTCCCCCTAGCCTTAATCACTTTGGAGCTATTCTTTACACCATTACCCCTTCAGTAAGATACTATTTGTAACTCCCCCATATGGAGTGTTTTAGGTGTCTTTTATGGCTACGTTGAGCCTTCCTAATTTGACCGTAGGGATCCTAGTATGGTACATCAATCCCCCAGGAAATATCCCACATGGTCAGCTCAAACCTTATATCTCTTTGAACCCAGTCCAACTGGTCTTCATGCCCCCTACCTTTTCTTTAGTGCCCGAACCACCTCAAGAGGAATCTACTCATGCCGTGAAAGGATCCGGTGAGGGGGGGAAAGCTAAAAAGAAGGAACCTAAGGACATAGCCACGCAAACAACTCCTACTCCTCCTAAGCCATCGAAACGGTCACCTCCATACGCTTTGTGTGATTTTTTTGGGCATGCTTCTCAAAATTTTCCTGAGCTTCTTCTTCTCAAACATGTGGTCAACGAGACGTTTCCTGAATTTGATATCCCAGAGGTCCATGTTACCTTAACCGATTTAGAAAATAAAATCAAATCGTTGCACACAAATCATCCTTGTGCATTGTGTGATCTTTATGGCCACTATTCTCACCTCTATCCCCATCTTGAAAACTTCCATGGCACCCTTGAGGATGTCTTCCAAATCGAGGCTGAACCTAGTGAATCCGCTGCACCTCTACTCCTGTGTTTCTCTCATGCCAAACCAGAGGACATTTCTACATCTATTTTTATACCTCCCCATGATTTCAAGATGATATAACCTTTGGCCACTAACCTCTATTTGTCATCATCCATGAGATCCATGATGGAAGGCCTCTTGGGGGCATCCCTTTCGGTTTCAACTAAACCTCCTTTAGCGATCACCTTGGGCTCAACATCAATAGATGTTTTATCTACTAGCTCTTTGTCTACCCTCCGTAGTGATGCGTATGTGAACCATATCTGTCATGATGATGCATGTTTTCTTGAGGGGTCTTGACCTAGGTTTTGTTTTAAGGTTTTCCTACAAACCCCTATACTATTGTTCCTTTCGGCAATGGCCTAGTTGTGCAGGTCAAGGTCTCACCCAAAGTAGTATGGGAGGGTGTTGGAACTAGGTTTCTGAAGCCTAAGAGAGAGAAAGTTAATTGAAGGGGGTCCTTTCAGGTGTAACAAACCTATGCTGGAGAATCCCTAACACAGGAGCCCTTAGAATTATATCAGCGGAATATCTTCAACGAAGCTTATAGATCATTATATAGCATCCAAATAGAAGAAAAGTGATTACATATCACAAAATCTATGAATTCATCCCATTTTTCAATATCACATCCACGTGTGCATCAATAAATCACCAGTATTCAGAAAACATATATAAATTTAGAAATAACACAGAGCGCAGCCAATAACCATAACACAAAAGTACTTAAATTATCACAAAATAGTCTTCTCATTCATTAATATTCAGATTCGACTTACAAACTCTATTTACTAGCCCA
The DNA here is from genome assembly GCA_034641835.2 of Pinus albicaulis. NCBI lineage: Eukaryota > Viridiplantae > Streptophyta > Pinopsida > Pinales > Pinaceae > Pinus > Pinus albicaulis. The sequence goes on along the minus strand of CM076576.1, from coordinate 250,567,272 downwards.
CGCACACAATTAATGGGGTTCCCACACAACAAGACTTAGGGTCTCAATGCACATAGCCTACAAGAGTCCTTACCCAGACAATCGACACAAAATATCCACAAATTTGTATCAATATTAAATCTCAAAACTTATTCTACCTCTAGACTCGATTTCTCCATCTATTTATAACATATTAGAATGTGCTACTCTATGGTCCGCAAACCATGGTTTGTGGACTCTTGGTCTACCCTTTGACCCATTACAATTCATTGGGGGCTTTGATCCACCCCAAATCCCTTGCGCTAGACTAGATTATTACAAAATATTACAAAAATGTTCCAAAATTTCCGCTAGGGGACCCTGCTCCAAGAGGCCCCAAACACAATCTTGTGACTCATCCCAAGTCACAGCGGTAGTGGGGTCTTCATCTTCTCCTGGATTTGTTTGATGACAGTGGAAAAATAAGGCATGACACCTTCGCTTTGCGCGACTACATTCTGCGGAATGTAAACCAAATTTTGTGAATTCGGTCCTTCAGTAGCTGCAGTAATGCTCTCTAGGGTCTGCTTCAACTCCTTCACTGCCATGTCCAAGTCTTATGATAGTTTGAGAGCTTCTTCAACCAATGGCTTCAGGTGGTTGCTGAGGACCTTCTTTTTGTGGGAGAGCCCCTCAATTTCATATTTAAGAATGTGGCTAGTCTGAAGGTACGTCATTCATTGTGCTCCAACAAGGGTGGGAAAAGTGGCTTCCTTTTGCTCAAGATATTGCTCCTTCTGGCCCAGCTCCTGATTGAATTGGTGGAGGAGGGGATCATGCTACACCATGGAACATAACCCCATAGTACATTCTAACAATTATGTGCCCTTTGTGATCTGTGTTGTAATACTTCTTGTAGCTTTTTTGACTAGCGCGGCTCGCTAATCGCGTACCTCAGGAGGGATCTCAGGCTATAGCTTGGCCTGTAATGCAACTATTTTTTGCTCCAAGTTAGCTTTAACAGCCTACACTTCCATCTGGGATGCCTTCAAGGCAACGACCAAGCCTTTAACCTTGGCCTATAATGCATTGGAGGCAGGGATTACTTCTGGCATATCCTCACAGAGCCGGTTTATCAAATGTTCTAATTCAGCCTGCTACATGTCACCTGCAACGTCTGTTGCTTGGGCTTCAGTAGTTTCTGAAGCGTTCATCACAATATTTTGTGTGGCCTCATTTAGCTACTGCTATGCCCAAATTTCTCTCTGCTGAAGCTCACAATAGATGAATACATAAAGGGCATGCAGCTTCTCACCTATCAGTCTCGCCACATCGAGGTCGACTACAAAGCACGTGCACACTTTCTCACACAAGATCAAGGGTAGCATAATGAAAGTTGTGCCCATGAGGGTGTAGATATTACTCCCTGTCATGGCGGCTAAAGCCATACCTCTGGCATGTTGGCTCACTTTATTCTACCTCGCATGATCGACGCTTGCCTAAAGCGTGTATGTCTTTAACTGAAGAGTGTGCACTCCAAACTAGAAGGCTTCTACTGCGACCTTCTATTGTTCTTCGAGGGCAGCCCACCAGTCTTCAAAAGCAATGGTGACATCATCCGAAATCTTCTCCAAGTCATCTTCTGTAAAGGTTATGTTGTGGTGGATTTGACACATGGGTGTATGAAATCACACGAGTTTAGAGAGTGTGGTATACCCTCTAAACTATAGGTAATAGGCAGTATGTGGGGGGAGCTCAAAAGCATAAAACTTAAATAAGGTAATACAATGAAGTATGCTCTGTTAAAAAAATAAAACTAAAAACATAAAAAGAAGCTATATAGGGAGTTCCAAACAATAACAAGGTAAACAATGGCTTGACGAACTCTTCTTATTGAATGCTTGGAATGAAAACAAATCTTACCCACTTGCAAAAGGGCCCCTAGGCAATGGCTCTAGGTCCCGATGCAAGGATGTTTGTCCTTCAAGTTCTGCCTTCTGACGTAGTCTAACTATCTCTTTCTCTGTTGTGGTGGAATAAGATGTTGGGTGGCCAACCATCGAGTCCTCTTTTGCTCCAGCTCCTTGGGTCACACAAACTGCTGGTGTTGCTTGGGAAATTTTGGTCAGCATAACCTTGTGATCACCATTTGTTCATATCCTAGTGGATTTATATAGGTGAGCTTCAAATCCTCCTTCCCTTCCTTGGTACATGATGGATGGTGACCCAAGGGAGAGGTGTGATTCCATTTTGTGCTCAAATATGCTTTTATGTGCTCACATAATGTCTAAGGAGGTGCTGGTGTTGTCCTTAGGCAGGTTTCACATAAGGAGTAACTGTCCTTTGCTTTCTTGTGGTCCTGGAAAGTGAATTTTTTCTACTTCCTTGAATGCGCACTTATCAGGCTCCAGTGCATGCAGAAAGCGCTCTTTTCGAAGGAAAAAGCGCGCATTTGAGCATTTATGAGTAGTTCAAATTTGATTTTCTCAAAACCTTAGAGATTTTAAATACTTCTTTATTCCATAATGTATTCTTGTCCTATAAATCCTTGGGCTCGACATAAATTGATGTCGTATTCTTCTGTATGATTTTCCAGTGTTAACAGTTTCCCCCTAATGTGAGAGGTCTAGGAAGAACTGTATAGCTGAAATACATTATAGTTTCTTTTCTGTATTGTACGTAGAGAGAGCGAGAGAGAGAGAGAGAGTGAGGCCTGTGTGTAGAATAGACAACACCTTGCACTGTTTCTGAGATAACCATGACCTAAGCGACCCCCTACAAGCAGAAAAAATATACAATGTATTTTCAAAATTTCAACGAGATGGGCATGTCCCATGCTCTTGATGCTGTGGCTAGTTAAAAAAAACTGACAGATATATGTGCTGTCTCTACCACTACTGTGGTAGTGATGTTGGTGATTTCTGATGACGACTGCTGACGCCCTTAAGGGCATTTTTCCTTTGAGACTAGGTGGAATGTGGTACCCATATGTGTAATCTTGGTATGGCATATCACTGCACAATGTACACATATGTATTGGCTGGGACCTTCCCATGTAAGCATTGTTATCAAAGATGCTTATAAAGGCACGGGTCTTCGACAGATCTTGATCAAAGTGCAATGGTTGTAAGGTACGATAACATCATGACATGAAATATTTTTCTGTAGTCGAATGTCAAGAGGATCGATGACATCTATGGACAATGATGTCTCCCATAGTGCCACTCAAGGATACCCCTTTGCATGGGGAGGGGTCATCCAATGTAGCACTTCATTTTTGTAAAAGAGGTGTTTATGTCGACAAAAAAGAAGCCTTAACCAAACCATAATGGGTTTAACATAGGCATGTTGGTGAGCACTAGTTGAAAATGGATGATGGGGATTCAGTGGCTTGAGGTCGAAGTATATTTTTGTAGCTTGGCGGCAGTCATAGGTATTTCTGAAGGGAAAAGTCCCTGGAGTTGATAGGACTTCCAGGGTGGGTATGAAATAGCTATGATTGCCGCAATGGTGCGTGCATGGGGGGGGATGAAATAATTCGAGCAAGGGAGATGGGAGACTGCTACCATGGGAGAAATGGTGAAATATGAGGGTGAAGGGCATTATTTGCGATCTTTGTACACTTACCAAAAGAAAAAAATAATGGGGTTTTGTTTGTACAAAACACGGGGACGGGTACCCCAAAACATGAAAGAGTTTCACTCACTTGATGGTGTGAGGATGGTGTTTTTCTGGGGGTATGCGTCCCATTGGTTAGTCTCATGTGCAGGGTTCATGAAGCAGAAGATGTTGCAGATGGGTTTATGTTGATGGAGGTATGGTGGGCCAAATGAGGTGCGCAGAGGTGTGCTTTCTTTCTACTTGAACAACCCGATCGTACGAGAAGGGGGTTGAGTTTAAATGGTGAACTTGACCTTATGCATGATATGTGGATGGGCATGAGGTGCTTCCTGGATTAAAATGGTATGGCCATGGCGTCACTTGTGGGGTGATGTATGGTCTACTTTGGATGACGATCGCCATGGAGGGGAGGCTCTATCGACCATCACAGACATTTATCATATGCAGGGTGAGGCGATGATAAACATGGTCGGGTATGAGGACCCTATGGTTTATTTATGATGGTGTTAGGATATGAAAAGTTTTCTGGGACTCTATCATGCTGAGGGTAGAATGATACCTACTCCAAAACTTTCGATGGTCAGTGTTGTGAATGGTTTGTGGGTTCCTCCTACAAAAAAAAACTACCTCAAGTGAAAGAATCTTATTTTCATCCAATATTATTGAAAAAAATGAATTTTGGAAAGGAAGATGGGAGGGTGCATACCAGTCGGCACTTGAAAAAATATTTCTTCAGAAAGTGAATGTGGGGCATTGCTTTCATTTGTCATTGTATACTGATGATGGTGCAACTTACTATTTACAGAATGGACCTTATGATCTCCTGTTATGGATCTCTGGAGTTTTGGAAAAGGGCGATAAATATGGGATTATGGCCCTAATCCTCTTCATTTGTACTTTCCGAGTTTTGGGAGATCAGAGGTGATAGTAGAGCCTTTCTTGCCTTTGCGGTCAGCTTCTGTATTGGGGATTAGTGATATTATGCCGAGGTAAATCTTATGATGTCCTGCATTTTAATTTTTCTAGTTTGGTGATGTAGGGGGTAATACAATTTAGGTTTGTACGATCTTAAAGGGTAATTTTACCCTATATCACGCGGACGATCTAGGAAAATAGGCACCCTCGTTTGTGTGTATTTCTCAGGTAAAGTTGCGCAAAGGCACACTACTCCTACCTTTTTTGGCGCAAGGGCATGCCTGTGAATGAAACAGGCATGCAAGAGCACGCCTATCTGAGAGAGAGGCACACAAGGACAATGTTTTTGAAAAAAACCTTGGGTTTTTTGCTATCCCTTATGATTTTTCTCCTTTGTACTGATGGGTGCCTGTTTCTTGGTAGGTTGGTGTGGAGAGAATGAGATTGGCTTGAGATCTGAACCGCTATGGCTATTGATGCTAGGGCGCGCCGTCAGTTGGTCGCATGGGGCCTCCTAAAATTTGCTGAAAACTAGTTTCTTCGGTAACAGGACCGACTGTTACGTTATATCGTACAACATTGGCACAGGAGGTGAAACATATTTTTCCTGAGGGGAACGAACTTGATTATCCATCCTGAGATGGATATTTAATTTTTGACTGGATTACTACCCTAGGCCGAGGCATTGAGGTATCCACTTCCTGCTAGACGAGTGAACATGGACAAATTCTGGAGGAGGCATTGCAGTGGTGCACATCTTACTGAGGGGTGCATCAATATCACCTCAGTGACAGATTTGGCCGAGTGGTGTTCTCTAGCCATTATTTTGTGACTGGCGAGGTCATTTTCACCTCATCGGGCATCGGGCCCATACGTGGGGGTTTTCCGTCATTTGAGGAACAGGCATTTTTTCGATTTTTCCCGTTTCTGCTTTGATGGTATGGTGTCACAACTGAACAGGGTCCAATGTGGATCCAAATAATTTGCGTATACTATCATTTTTTGTAGCATTATGTATGAGAGGGTCGTGCTGCTGAGGCCCGTGGTGGTTGTGCCTATTGGGGGGCAGAGGGAGTGATGCATGAGGAGGTGGGATCCGATGATTACAGGTGGTAGTGGTCGTGTGGTGGGTCGTTATTCGAAGGACACGATGGAGGCCTAGTTTGAGGCCAATCCTCAGATCCTTTTTCCATACCCTTATGTAGGGATGGACTTCCAAGGTGATCCAGATATTGGTTTCCCTTTTGGTTATGTTTGGCACCCTGCAGGTATGTGTTATATTTTTGAATTTTGTCTAGTTTTTTGTGTACTTTGAGTGTTTTTTTTTGTTGACATTGACATTATTTTGGTTAATCGTGTAGATGTTGGTGAGGTGGGATACCTAGTGGTCCGATTAGTGGGTCACGATCCTCCACCCTGACCGCCAGGTGGTCGGGGAGGTGGTGCCGTAGGTAGACCAGGCGAGGGTGCCGATGGACCTAGCGGGGATGGTGTTGGACCTTCTGGTGAGGGTAGTAGCATAGCTGCAGCTAAGGTAGCAGGTGAGAGAGCTCGTGCAGATGCAGCTGAGGTGCGCATCGCAGTACTTACAGCTCAGGTGGAGGCTCTAGAGGACTTCCGGGGTCGAGTGGACCGTCTGACCCACGTGATGCCTGCTTGAAGTTTTATGAATGAATTCGAGGAGGCATGGCTAGAGACAATGATGGCCTGTGAGAGGGACTATCATCCTACTCTACGACGGGTAGCTATCGCAGTGGTGACAGCAACTTTGGTGGTGGCATCAGGAGCAGTGGTGGGCCCAGGTGCTCCTCTTGAAGGGGCACCCCCCCAGAGTATATTTGTACACAGCCAAAGCACCCATTATGAGGATGCTTCCCTCATTTTTGATGACCTATGTATTTTTGGGCTAGCTAATTGGCTAGTGATACTATTTTTGTACTTTGATACACATATTTTTTGATCTATACATGAGAGATATTTTTGCGGCTCTACATGGTGTGGTGTTTATTTTGGTTTATGCATTTTGTGTTATGCTGATGGATATACATGTTATGATTTTTATGTATGGTGATTCGCTCACGATGAATTCCAGACTAGGATATTGTTAGCTATGCGATCAATTTTTTGGTTTTGACTCCTTGATACACGTGAAAATGTAATATAATCAAATTATCTGCTTAATATTCTGGCACACAGATATTTTCTAAATAGGTTTGCATCTATGGTTTCAAATGTTTGGTTTAACTGCTAGATGACTAACTGGGAATCTAGGTAGACATGCATATGGCGGATGCCTTAGTGTAGGGACTCGCACATAAGTCTGATAACGACATCATATTCTGCCTGATTGTTAGTTGTTGAGCCAATGCACACACCGTTTGAACATAGTGGTGATCAGTCAAGGTAGTAGATGACATAGGCAGCTGCAGCTAAGTTTTGACACCATTGTGATGCTCCATCAACAAATCCGAAATAGGGTTCAAGTTGGTGATCCATGGTGATATTTTGAGCACATTTAATTTTTTTGGGTTAAAAATATTTTGGTGTTGGCGGATCGACTGGGGTTCCCGACTAAGGTTGCTCCAAGAAAGGTGGAACCAACCACTGTGGCAACATTTTGTATTTGACGCCTAAATGACGAAAGACCTGGAACCCCTCCTAATAATGGGGGGAGGTCCAAAATATGCCTGAATCGATGAGGTTCCATTGGAACCGTTTGAGGGTCGTCTAGGTTTGGTTTTGGACAAAAAATTTGAGGGGATCGAGTCTGTCATGATGACAATTTTATGGCCACATACATAAGACAAAGAAAAAATGAAATGAATTCTACTTTAACTTAATCTATGTGAGAAATCAAGCAAAAAATGGTTTTGTTTGTTTGCACGTGATACTCAAAAATATTAGAAGACCTAATAACGTCTTCACACACTCAAAATTAATTGTGCCTTGAGAGGATTTCTTGCGAGTGCTGGTACAACGTCCCAAAATAATTTGCGATGCCCCCAGTCAGCCGAAGATAATCAACCAAGGTTAGGGTAGAGGGTGTGGTGCTTGCTTGCACCGTCATCTATAGGGCAAAGGATGCCCTAGTTTTGGCTACTAAGAACCATCATCCCACGTGAGAATTCGAGCCTTGGGCTTCTTGGTAGTCAGCTAACAGTACCGAGCATCAGCCAGGTCAAGTAGCCCCAACTCATACCACACACACTGCGCCTAAGCCTAACCCCTCTGAATCAGGTCTCTGTCGCACTCGGGTTTTCTTTTCCATGGGCTGATAGGTGGATTTTAAATATCCCTGGAAAATAAACTTCTATGTTTCAAATGTGAAGCATGATCAAGGTGGCTTATTAGATGCCTACCCCTTTGATCCTAACTTAATCTATAATTTCTCTTTTGGCTCCTATAGGGAGAGTTTAGTGAGCTGGTTTAAGTTATTTTTAGGTGGCTTTCTTTTCTTAGTGGGTGAATGTGTGTGAGAATATGGTGAATAATCTCATAATTTTAACATATGGATATCGGTGATCCTTTACAAAATTCCCCTAGTTAAACTATGTGACATTGTTCCTTGTTCAAATAAAAAGCATTTGCACATTATGGGCCACTTCCAAAACCTCCTAATTAGTCTATGTGAGTGAAAAAAGGGAGATGGCGAATCACAAATGTAGAGTATTCATATGCTTGTCTAGGGTCATGCAATGGTGCAAAGACAATAGAGATTACTTGCTCTAGTTTGTGATTCAATCCTAGTCCCACAATTTCCTAAATGAAAAAATTGAAATTTAAACTAAACAATTTCTACACTAGCTTATGCATGTGTGGTCGTGAGGCACTTACTTGAACTATTTAAACTAAGTGTGCATACCAGAATTTGCAAAAAACATAAATTGTTCGGAAAGCAATGGTTAATTCACCCCCTACTTAAACTATGTAAACACTTTTTTGCAAAAAACCAAATTAAATGAAAAATGACTAAATGCCTACAAAAAACAGCAAAAACCAGTTCCCAGAAGCTATGGGGTATCAACACAGGCATTGGAAGATACATTACGGGCTTCCCAACACACTTACAAGCGGAAAATTAAAGAAGATATGGAGAAAAAATGTCTCTGCAAATTTCACATAAAAACCTCTGTCAGGTGCGCTTTCCAATGCGTAGGTCACTCCTGAATGCGTGCACTGTGCATCTGTGTGAAAAAAATACTCGCAAATTTCCTACAAGTAAGATAAAAGTAGGAGTTGCCTTCTTCAGTCTGTCACCTCAGTGAGTCTAGGGGCTTCAAGATCGATCAGAGGATTGTGAGCTCCACTCCAGCATAGACTAAGGGTCTCCTGCAAAATATGGCACAACCACATAAACTTGAAACACGTTGGTGGAGTCGCCAATCCTATTGTGGTGGATTCGACACACAGGTGTACGAAATCGAACGATTTTAGAGACTGTGTTCTACCCTCTAAAATATAGGTAATAGGCAATATGTGGGGGGAGCTCAAAAGCATAAAACTTAAATGAAGTAATACACTGAAGTATGCTCTGTTAAAAAACTAAAACTAAAAACACAAAAAAATCTATATAGAGAGTTCCAAACAATAACAAGGTAAAAAATGGCTTGATGGCCTCTTCTTATTGAATGCTTGGAATGAAAACAAATCTTACCCACTTGCGAAAGGGCCCCTAGGAAATGGCTGTAGGTCTCGATGCAAGGATGTTTGTCCTTCAAGTTCTGCCTTCTGACGCAGTCTAACTCTCTCTCTCTGCTATGGTGGACTAAGATGTTGGGTGGCCAACCTTCGAGTGCTCTTTTGCTCCAGCTCCTTGGGTCACACAAACTGCTGGTGTTGCTTGGGAAAATTTTGCCAACATAACCTTGTGATCACCATTTTTTCATCTCTTGGTGGGTTTATATAGGTGAGCTTCAAATCCTCCTTCCCTCCCTTGGTACATGATGGATGGTGACCCAAGGGAGAGGTGTGATTCCAATGTGTGCTCAAATATGCTTTTGTGTGCTCACATAATATCTAAGGAGGCGCTGGTGCTGTCCTTAGGCGACTTTCACATAAGGAGTAACTTTCCTTTGCTTGCTTGTGGTCCTAGAAAGTGACTTTTTTCTACTTCTATAAATGTGCACTTATCAGGCTTGAGTGCGCGCAAAAGGCGCTCTTTTTGAAGGAAAAAGCGCGTATTTGAGCATCTATGACTAGTTCAAATTTGGTTTTCTCAAAAATGTAGAGATTTTAAATACTTATTGATTCCATAATGTATTCTTGTCCTGTAAATCCTTGGTCTCAATATTAATTGATGTCATCTTATGCTATAGGATTTTCCAGTGTTAACAAGTTACCTCCGTCTTTGTGTTGGGCTTAATAGCCTTGCGCTTTTTCCTATGCCCTTTGGGAGGCTCACCTATGCACTTGGTGCCACGTGGAGACTCCACACCCTCCCCACGAAGCCCTTCAAGTCCCTCATCCTGCTGGGACGCATGCTCTGCTCCCTTGGTAGCATCCTTGGGGGTCTCCTTGGTCATGGTTTTCTCCATTTCCTTCATTGTACTCAGCAGGATAGTACCCTTCGGGGTAGCGTCTTTGCCATAGGTGCCTATTGTATAAGGAGTGTTATGAGGATGAGATATCAGCGAAGGGGGGTGTGGTGGGAAAGCGGGGGTGATGCGTAGGTAAGGAGGTGTGGGAGGGTGTGAAGGAGACATAGGGATAGTGCGTAGTTGGAAAAAATAGTCGTTGGAATAGTAAAACTTGGTGAAAAAGCGATTTTACTGTTTAATGGGGCGGCCATTTGGCAACTAATGTAGCGATATAGGATGATATTTTACCATTTCCTTGATGGTAAGTTTCATTTAAGACTAATCTAGCCGTTTTTACTCATCAAAGGCTATAAAAGGAGGGGCGCAGGTCATAGTTGGTTCCTTTTCTTTCCAAAATTCTTGTGCCTTGTGCTCTATTGTAAACTCTGTGTATTCTATGCATTTTCCATCTGTATTTATAGGTGAGCTAGCCCCTTTGACAAAAGTAACTGTGAATTTATATTTTGAGTGAGAATGACTGCTTCTAACCTCACTGATTCATCACCCCTCATGGCCTCTACGGAAAGTGTGTCCGAAGATGTATTTGAGGTAACCCCTAATGTGGAAGAGCTCATGTCTATGTCGGCCAAGGGAAAGGTAAAGGGGAAGGATAAGGGGAAGGAGAAGGGAATGAAGAAAGGAAAATATAAATATATGAAGTGGGTCATGGTGAAGCCGCACATGTCCCCTCAGATTGTGCATTCCCCTCCACAGGTGCCTAAGGCACGCTCGCCTAATCCATCAAAGCATTCCATGATAGCCTAGGAGGAAGTTCTGATGGTGAATCCACTCTCCTCGTTGCCTGCATATGGGAAGCCAAGAAAACCAACGGTGCGCACCCCCAATAAAGTTGATATGGTCCACAAATACCTGCAAATGTTGCTGGTCCTAAAGGAGGTTTCCTTGATTGGTGACATGTTTGGAAGCCTTCCCACCATTAAATTATATGATCACAATCTGGAGAATGAGGATGCCTTCCAAGACCTAGCCCCTGAATTAAATCTGGAGAGGTTGTTGTACTATAATGTGCCAAAGGTGGAGTTGATGTCATGGGCACACAAATTAGAAGCCTCATGGATATCAAATTTGTTGCGCCTCCCCCACTTTTGTTGATATGCCATCACCACCTTAGTTGTGCGCCAGCTGCTGGCACTAATCCATGATGGGTGCTTATGGATCCAAGGTCACATCTCGATCGATGCTACGCTCATTCACCAAATCACTAGCCTACCCATGCAAAGGCCCAATCCCACGAAGGCCTTCGACAAGAAGTATGATCTGAAGCTCACTGATGAAATGCAGGAGAAGTATAAAGTTGAGCATGAAAAAAGGGGATTTCTGGTAGAAGCCATAGCTAACCCAGGCATGTGCATGGGTACTCTACTACCTGCAAAATGTTGCACAAGTGCTAAGCGTTGGTCATTCTTTCTTATGTAATTTAGTTATCTGGTCGATGTGATAAAGGGGTCTACTACAACTAGTCGCAGTACCTTTGTGAAGATCTTCTAAACAATGTGCACGTGGCGCAGGACCAGGGGAAGGCATTTTTCTGTTCCTGGCTATTAATGTTCATTTCCTTGGTTACGTGGGAGACACATGATGATGTAGTTCTCCCAGAGCTTCAGCCTGATATGTGTGAAGGTGTGCTGTATACAAACCTTTGGGATTCTAAGGATCAAAAGTGCACTAAGGAGAATAAGGTGTTCTGGATGCTACTCAACTGCACACTGGCAGCCGCAATTCATTTATGGCTATGCTAGTCACCTGCGGTTTATGACAAGTATAAAGGTATTATTGAGTTTCATGTTATCATGCATAATGTGTAGATTCAGCCCTGCAAGGAACAATCCTGGTATAACCTTCCCTATATGGCCACAGAAGCAGAGATTGATCAACTTGTTTCCACTTGGCCACTGGCATGGAAGCTCGGCTTCAAATCATTTGCCTCGATTACAATAGGACTTAGGGTCTCCACAAACATAGCGAATAGGAGCCTTTACCTAGACAGTCGACTCAAAATATCCACAAATTCGTATCAAGCTTGAATCCCAAAACTTAGCGTACCTCTAGACTCAATTTGTCCATCTATTTATACCATATTAGCTTGTGCTACTCTATGGTTCGCAAACTGTGGTTTATGAACCCTTGTTCTACCCTTTTAACCATTAAAATTAATTGGGGGCTTTGACCCACACCACACGCCCTGTGCTAGACTTAATTATTACAAAATTTTATAAAAATGTTCCAAAATTGCTGCTAGGGGACCCTGCTCCAATAATGCGTTAGGTAGCCCTGCCACCTCATGTTTTCTTTCTTCTACCAGTCCCCCCATATTTCATTCTGATGAAGAAATTATGGAAGTAATGAAAACCCCTGACTTTCCTTGGCATGATATACAACACAATGCACACTTCCTTCCACAACAGTCGCATGACTAGTATGTTATGGAGTCTAAATGCTTCATCTCCGATGAGGTCGATTGGTTTAGAAATCCCATACCCGAACCTGATGCTTTCGAAGAAGGAAATATGGCCAATATCTCTCTTACCATTAAAATTAAAATCTCTGAAAAACCAAGGGTCGATAAAAAAATTGACTTGGGTGAATGTTTCACCACTGAATAAATTGAGGCTTACACCAAGCTATTCAAGGTATTTCATGATGTTTTCTCCTGGTCGTATTCAAATATGCCCAAAATTGATCCCGCCATCATCGAACACCATATCGATACATGGCCTAATGAAAATCCTATACATTAAAATTCGAGATCCATTAATCCTTCCAGATGAGAGACTATCAAAGGTGAAATCGATAAGCTCAAGCAAGATGGTTTTATCTATCCCATCGAATATATCACTTGGGTTTCTAACCCGGTTCCCCTTAAAAAGGCACCATTCATGTCTTCATTGAATTTCACAACCTGAACAAAGCTTGACCTAAAGAAAACTTCCCCACATAGTTCATTGACCAGATTATCAATGAGTGTGTGGGGCATGAGGTACTGTCCTTATGGATGGTTTCTCTAGATACAACCATATTTTTATTAGTCATGTTGATCATCTGAAAACTGTGTTCATTAGTGCATGGGGAAATTTTTCTTATAGGGTCATGTCATTCGGCCTAAAGAATGCCAGAGCTAGATTTCAGTGGGCTATGTCATACTGTTTCCATGACCTGGCCCATATTATCCTTGACTACCTTGACGACCTCACTCCTTGTTCTAAGCATCTGGTGCAACACATCCATGATTTGCGTACCATCTTCCTATGATGCTACAAGTGTAATATCCACCTCAACAAGATGAAATGTGTCTTTTGTGTTCCTGTTGTCCATCTCATGGGTTTTATTATGTATAAATATGGTATAACTCTTGATCCTATTAAATTTTAGGTCATTTTTTAGCTTCCCATTCCTCGTACTTTACACCAATTACAAAGCCTCCAAGGCAAATCCAACTTTCTTTGTTAGTTCGTCCTTGACTATGCCACCACTCTGCATGGGTTTCTAAGACTCCTTCGATCTAACATTCCATTAGTTTGGGATGACCATGCTCAACAATATTTTGATTCCCTGAAAGATGCTCTCACTTCCACTCCCTTGATTATTCCTCCTAACTTTGAGAGGGATTTCATCCTATATATCTCGAATTCCACCTATTCAGTCATCGGGGTCCTTCTCTAGGAAGATGACACTAGAAATGAGCATTTTATATATTATGTTAGTAAGAACCTTGTTCCCCCCCTGTGTCCTACTCGCATGAAGAGAATTTGGCATTGGTCGTTGTGTTCTTGGTCCAGAAAATTCATCATTATATATCCTTACGCATTACACCAAGGTCATGAATAATTCCAACGCTATGGCTTCCTATTGATTTGGTGCATCATCAATGGGAATTATTCCCATTGGATTGTTATCCTACAAGAGTTCGATCTTTAATTTTTCACACCCTAGAGTAAGAAAGGTTTATCCCTTGCTGAACTCTTTTTTGAAATGCCCACTCATACGCAAGATCCGTCAGTTAATAATGATTTACCTGATGAACACTTTGTTATTACTTTGGATGATCCTTGGTATGGCGAAATCCTCACTTAATTGCGAACCCAAAATTTCACCTTTCACCTCGATCGTGATGTACAACGACGTATACGACACCAAGCCCCTTGCTATATTCTCATCGGTGGCGATCTCTATTGTCGCAGAGTTGATTTTTTCCTTTGTCGTTCTCTCACACACACTAAAGTAGATCAAGTCCTTAATGCCTGCTATAACAAAACTTGTGGTGGCCAAATATCTAGTCTGGTCACCTCTCTGCTGGGTATTTTTGGCCTTCTCTCTTTGGTGATTGCATTGAAGCAATCAAACACTGTTCCAATTTCCAATTTTTCACCCCAAAGGTGTGATTTCCACCTTCTCCCCTCCATCCTGTCATCTCATCAGGTCCTTTCTCCAAGTGGGCCATTGACTTTATGGAGTGTCGACCTACATCTAATGGTAACCATAAGTATATGATTTTGGATTTTGACTATTTTACCAAATGGGTTGAGGCCATGCCAACGTTCAATAACATGGTAGCTACCGTGACTCTCTTTTTATTTAACCATGTTATTGCTTGATTTAAGGTTCCGAAACAATTGGCCTCTGACCATGGTCGACATTTCAAAGATGGGATATGGCATGATCTCTCCTCTATGTTGGGCTTTGAGCACCAATATTAATCGTACTATTATCCCCAAGGTAATGGTCAAGTTGAAGCAGTCAAAAAAATCCTTAAAACCATTCTTCAATGAATGGTGAACAAGCACGAAACCAATTGGCACCTTATGCTCTTCCCTACTTTGTGGGCCTATAGAATTTTTTTTAAAACCCCTAGTGGGTTTACTCCTTTCCACCTTGTCTTTTGTGAGGAAGTAGTCATACCGATCGAGTGTGAAACCCCCTCCCTCCACCTCGCTGTCGAACTTTTCCCAGACACCAGGCCTTTAGAATGTACATCGGTCATATGATTAGGACCTAACGATCACACCTTGTGGGGAAATCTGTTAAACCAATTTTTGGTCATCTAATCATTTGCATTTTAGATGGAGACCAATTTTACCATAGTAAAAGTGCTCTCACTATAAGAAATAATTTAATAAGACATAGTTTATTAAGTTATTTCTGGCTCAAATAGGAAACCCCATGAGGACTCATTAAATAAATCCTTATTTATTTAATTTTCCTCTAGGAATAATTAATTAAACCTCTGTTTTAATAATATTCTTGGTCATATTTAACCCAATTAATGAGAAATAATTATGTAAATCATTATTTATCTTATTATTCTCTAGGAATAATTAATTAATCCTTGTTTAGTTATTATTCCTTGTAAAATTTAACTAAATCTCCTAGAAATAATTAAATAAGTCATTATTTTTTTAATTATTCCTTAACCTGATTCTTGAAATGATAAATAAATCATTTATTTTTTTATTATTTATAAATAAAGGGATTTAACCAATTTAAATTCCTTTTCCCTCCAACAAAATATAATAAAATATTCCAAGTAGTTAGATCTAGATCTTCGTTAATAATATTTTACAATGCACCATTATGAAGGTTAACTCAATATTTTGTTATAAATAGGAGGGTTTTCCATTCATTATTTACCTTTGATCCTTTCATCATGGTCGGACTTTGATCCTTTTTCATTGTCATACTTTGATCGCTTTTTATTATTTTCTTACTTATTGAGCTCCCATAGAGTTCAAAATATCTTGGGATTTCTACACCATTGAGAGACAAAAACTTCTAGATCTGAAGCATTAAGAGCAGCCAAGAACCCATCCCATTGAGGGGGACTGGTAACACCATTCTATGTTCCCTTATGAGGTGTTAATACGTATAAAATTATCTATATATCTTGTCTTTTCCATTGGATATTTGGAGAAAGTCATATTTCTTTTTACTGTTTAGCTTCTTTTACTGCATAGATATGGGTTTTTTGTTCATTTTTTTCGACTATCTATTGCAGATCTAAGGAAGTTAAGCATCCACACTTGTTGTTAGGGTTTTTTGTCATGTGAAGCTAAAGTGACTTCTTTTCCTACACTGGCATTAAGAATTCATACTAGCATCTACTTTTAGATGCTAGATGACAGGGTCATCTTGGACGGAGGTCCAAATTCCATGGATTCTTCAAATCGATTACTGCAAGCATCCATGATAGCGATGATGCTAGTAGTTGATTCCTGTACGATTGCAGTGTGTTGTGAGCACATTTTCGTAGGAGTCTCTACTTGTAGCTTCACCTGGGGATCTATGATTTTTTATTTGAGCTCCACACTTACTATTGTTATCTCTAAATGTGATGCCTTCAACGCACCTACCAAGTGTAGGTTTTAACCCTATACAGAAACTATTTGCAAACGAATCTCAAAAAACAGAAAATAAACAATAGCAAGAGCATAAAACATAAAATAGATAAACATAGAGATTTTCCCTTGGATCCAAAATCGGGATGACCAGCTTGATTTTTCATCATATTCCTTTTAGTGTTACAACACATATATATACATGCTGAAGCATACGTAAACCCCAATCCATTAACCCTAGATTAGAACATAACTGTAGTTCCCTTGACTGGATCTACAAAATAATAGCGGCCGAAAACCATCATGCCCCAAAACCATGTGCAAACCCATACAAAAAAACATGGGCGGGCCCTCCCACCAGAAAATAAGGACAGAAAAATTTTTCTAGGGTGTTGCCCTGGACCCCAACAGGGGGGGCTACTGCCCCTCCCCCGAGTGACCCCCCTGAAGTTGTGCCCAACACAATTTATAGGGTGGGGGGGCGATAATCACCCCCCCTATGACCCCCCCGTGCGTGATTACTCATGGAAAGAATATAACAAAAACCTAAAATTCTCCCACTTTTTGTTTTCTTTCCGCAGGGGGCTAGAGGAGAGTTGAGTCATCAGCCCAGATTTGCAACACCCATTGTTTCTCTACACCAAAAGAACTTCTGTGTGCTCACAGACTTTTTCAATGCATCTGCAACATTCTTCAAAGTGTCCACCTTTACCAGCAACACCCTTTTAGCCTCAACCATATATCTCACAAAGTGATATTGAACATCAATGTGCTTTGTATTTGAATGATAAGCAGGTTCCTAGACAAGAAAATTGTACTTTGGCTATCACAGTCTATCCTTATATCTTGCTGCACCAACCCCATACTTGAACACAATCTCTGAAACCAAACTGCTTCCTTGCTTGCATGAGTGGCTGCCATGTATTCTGCCTCTGTAGTTGAAAGAGCCACTACAGACTGTCTTTTACTCATCCAACTAACTGCACCTCCAAATAGGCTAAACACATACCCACTTGTAGATCTTCTTTGGACCAGATCTCCAGCCCAGTATGCATCAACAAAACCATGAATGTCCAACACTCTTTCCAATCTTGGTCTTCCCTGGTAGCACAAGCCATAATCACTAGTGCCACACAAATATCTAATATCCCACTTCATTGTTGTCCAATGCTCCTTCCCTGGGTTTGACATAAACCTGCTCAATACTCCCACTGCATGTGGAATGTCTGGTCTAGTAAAGACCATTGCATACATCAGGCTACCCACTGCACTTGCATATGGAACACGGGACATATCCTCCTCTTCTTCTTATGTCTTGGGACACTATGCAGTAGACAACTTTGTACATACATGAATCACAACATTCACCGGTTTACTATCCTACATATTGAACCTCTACAATATAGTCTCGACATAATTCCTCTGGTTTAACTAGAGCTTCCTCTTTTCCCAATCTCTCTTAATTTCCATGCCCAAAATATAGTTTTCAACACCAATATCCTTCACGTCGAATTTTGAGAACAATTGGGTCTTCAAATATTGGATAATTTATTTTTCGTTTCCAATCAACAACATATCATCCACATATGAGACCAAATAAATAACACGGTCACCAATTAATTTAAAATAAACACAGTGATCCTCCTTTCTTCTGGTGAAGCCAAGTCCCTATATATAGGTATCAAATTTTTGATACCACATCCTTGATGACTGTTTTAACCCATACAGAGACTTCGTTAACCTGCATACTAGCTCTTTCTTCCCCTTCACCATAAAGCCTTCAGGTTTTTTCATGTAGCTCTTCTTCTAGATCCCCATGAAGAAATGTTGTCTTCACATCCATCTATTCTACCTCAAAATCAAATGCAGCAGAAACAGATAAAACTAATCTAATAGAAGTAACTTTGGCAACAGGAGAAAAAATATCACCAAAATCAATTCCCAGCACCTGGGAATAACCTTTTTCTACCAATTGAGCTTTGTATTTCTCCACCTTGCCTTCTACATTCATCTTCTTCTTAAACACCCATTTTCTCCCAATGGGCTTCCTTCCAGCCGGAAACTCCAGCAGATGCCATGCCTCATTTTTATGCAAGGATGCCATTTCATCAACCGTGGCCTCCTTCCAGAGTTTTCCATCCTCTCAATCTATTGCCTCCTTGATGGTTTTGGGATCATCATCAATTACAGTTAAAGAAAAATTTGAACAGAAAGAAGATGGACTATAAGTTTTAGGTTGTCTTCTTTTACGAACTGATCTTCTCACAGTTGGAGTTTTTGGCTCTTCCTCTTCTGAGTCTTCTTCTGTTGTAGAGTCTGATTCATCCTCCTTTAGCTCAAACTATATCTTTTTAGGTTCCTTTGGTAGGAATTCATGTTTAAAAATATCTTTCACCTCTCTAAACACCACATCTCGACTGTACACAACCTTCCTTGTTTCTGGGTTCCAAAGCTTGTAACCCTTTAAACCAGCCTTATACCCAATCAAAATGCACCTTTCAGATTTATTATCCAGCTTGCTCCTATTCTCCCTTGGAACATGTACATATGCATCACATCCAAATATCCTCAGATGTGAAAGAGAGGGTTTCTTACCAGTCCATACCTCATGTGGAGTCTTATCCTCCAACACTGATGAAGGTGATCAATTAACCAAGTAACATGCAGTCTCCACTGCCTCTACCTAGAATTCTTGTCCTAACCCGGTACCACTGAGCATGCTTCTTTCCTTTTCCATCAATGTACTATTCATTCTTTCTACAACTCCATTTTGATGAGGTGTGTATGGAGTAGTATTTTTTCATGCTATACCAAAATTCTTAAATAATTCCTCAAGTTCCTTCTTGCAGAACTCCCCACCATTATTTGTCCTCAACACCTTTATCTTCTTCTCTCTCTGGTTTTCTACCAGAGCCTTAAATTACTTAAATCTGTCAAGGACTTTAAATTTCTTCCTCAAGAAATATATCCATGTATTCCTTGAGAAGTCATCTATGAATGAAACATATAACAAAGACTTACCCAGTGATGCAACCAACATAGTTCCAAACACATCACTGTGCACAAGCTCTAATATCTTGTTTGCCCTCTTAGCACCAAAAGGAAAAGTCACTCGATTATGCTTCCCATACACACAATGTTCACAGAAATCAAAATCTAGAGAGCTATTAGACATGCCTTCTACCATACCATTTCCATGAAGTATCCGAAGGCCCTTCTCTCCAATATGTCTAAGCCTTTGATGCCATAGCATGGTCTTTTCTCCAGAGACCGCTAGGCTTTCCGCTCCACTTTCGGGAACCACAAAAATGTTGCACCCAACAATAAAAATTCTACCCTGAAGCTTGTACATAGTTCCAATTTGAACTCCCCACATTAATACCAGTGCTCCCCAAACCATCTTACATGTATCTTTCTCGAACACTGTTTTTACACCTACATTATCCATCTTGCTTACAGAAATCATATTTCTGGCCAATGTAGGAATGTGAAAAACACCAAGAAGTATTCTAATCCTTCCACCTTGAAGCTTTAGCTTGACTTTTCCACATCCGATGATTCTAGCCTTCCTATCATCACCTAAGAAGACATCACCGCCATCATATTTCTCGTACTTGTAGAACCACTCCCTATGGGGAGTTAAGTGAAAGGATGCACCCGATTCAGTCAATAATGAAACATGATATACATGTGTATTTGAAGAAGAAGCCAAATACACATCCCCACCTTCATCTGAGGTGGTTTTTGCTGCTACAGAAGGAGCATCATCATATCCCTTTCCTTTCTCAGTATCTTTATATCTGTAGTCCTTTTTGTAGTGCCCTTCTTTTCCGAATTTATAGCACACCTTTACAAACTTTCCAGGAGATTTAGATCTCCCACTCGAAACCTTATTCTTATTTCTATTATGGGACCTTCCTCGTACAGATAAGGCATCTCCATTCTGACCCTCCATATTTCTCCATCTCATTTCCCCCGATAGTAAGGCTCAGACAATGTCATCAAAATTCAAGGTAGTTGTATTTCTACCTATTGCAATAACCATACTGTCCCACAAATATGGTAGAGAACACAACAAACCGATGCACTTATCTTCATCTAAGATTTTAATATCAACATATGAAAACTGACTTACCACCGTATTGAAGGCATTTAGATGCTCTGTCACCGAGTCTCCATCCTTCATCCTCAGGTTATACAACTTTTTCCACAGCAACAATTTATTCACCAGAGATTTAGATTGGTACAAGGTCCCTAGCTTGTCCCACAATGTCTTCGTCGTAGCTTATCCATATACATTCAACAATACTGAATCTATGACACAAAACTGTATTGTGCTCTTTGCCTTCCGATCCAGTTTCTTCCAGTATTCATCCGACATTGTCATTGGTTTAGTACCCAAATCTACCGCGATCCACTAATATTTATCCACCAGCAGATCCTCCATCTTGAGCTTCCACAACTCAAAACTTTGACCATTAAATTTCTCAATCTCTATCTTTCGTCTGCTCGCCATCTTCTTTCACCACACAAATCAATCTCATAGATCTCACACTGAATAGGGTCTACCTCAGGCCGCGAAAAAAACCCCTCAGCAGCAAAGGCATCCGCTTGAAGCTGAAACTGCTTTGATACCAAATGTAGGTTTTAACCCTGTACAGAAATGATCTGCAAACGAATCTTAAAAAACAAAAAATAAACAATAGAAAGAGGATAAAACATAAAACAGATAAACGCAGAGATTTTCCCCTGGATCCCAAATCGGGACGACCAACTTAATTTTTCATTATATTCCTTTTAGTGTTACAACACATATATATACATGTCGAAGAATACATAAACCCCAATCCATTAACCCTAGATTATAACATAACCATATTTCCCTTAACCGGATGTACAAAATAAGAGGGGCCGAAAACCATCATGCCCCAAAACCATGTGCAAACCCATGCACAAAACCATGGGCGGGTTTGCTCACCAGAAGATAAGGACAAAAAGGTTTTTCCGGGGTGCTACCCCACACCCCGATAGGGGGGGCTATCACCCCCCTTGTGACCCCCCCAACATTTTTCCTAGCACAACGTTACCCCCCCCCCCCCCACCCCCACCCCCCACCCCCCCCCGGCCGTGCGGGTGATTAGTTGTGGAGAGAATATAACACAAACCCAACACCAAAATTTCTAATTTAAACATAGGTATAGCAGTGCCAAGTACTGTGAATTTAGGAATGTCACTGCACAACCAGTTGATCATGGATTCCAACTCATCATGATGATCTTCGGCAGCCAAACGAGCATCTTCTGCATTCAGTTGTCCCTTCTGCATCATCATCACCTATTTTTTATTCTTTACAGCAACCTTCGAGGCATGGAAATCTTTCTACTGTAGCTCACCCACGATTATGGTATGCATTTCATGTAGTTTTCAGTCAAGAAGCATGGCCAATTCAATGCCTACCTCAATGCAAGCTTGCACATTGGAGTGCATAGGGATATGTAATCCCTATATGGCTTCAACCAAATTCCATTCACAAATATAGGAAGAATTTCACCCCTTAAGGTAACCAGATGTACTGTACCTCCTTCCATAATCTTGTTGACAACATAAGGTCCGAGCCAATGAATTTTTAGATTTCCTGGGTGACTGTAATATTCCTTTTTCAGGACTGCTCATGAATCATGCAGGAAAAACAAATTTCCAGCAACATATGAAATAAAACATTGAAATGATCACTTGGATCCTATATATACATCCATCTAGAATATAGATACAATAGGACATTAGAAATAAATGAAACTAGGTGGGCTAAATAGACCTTCCACACTAGTCTAGTTGAAATTGACTAAAAACCCCAAACTGCATTTTATCAGAGTTTCTCCATAAATGGATTGCATAGTATAAGGATGGTTTTAGAATAAAAACATGGGATAAAAACATATCTACTTATATATTAATGAATAATTATGAAGTACATAGATCTAGTCTCCTCATACAAAATACAAGAGAACTCAGCAAGGGTTTCTTGTCAAATACTCTGCATACAAGTGTGATCTTCAGAAAATATCTAAATAATCACTGCAAAACTGAAGAATTAGAGCATATAAGGCTGAATTATGACTGATCTGATGTATATCCCTCAAGGTCCTCCTCCCATGAAAGGATGAACCTCTTAATCACAAGGAAAATCGGCAACGAAGCCACCAAACCATGCAACGAACACTGCCTCCAAAATAATGCACTCCCTAGCAGAAAAAGTGCTGGAAATGTGTGGTGTGATACAAAATTTATGAAATAAGCTTTGGAACTCTCCAAACAGATCTCTCAAGTGAAGGAAACCTTCCTCCAATGAGAAACTAGCTCAGAAATCGCGATTCCAATCCCTTCCACTGTTGCACCCAACAACACTGCACAATCTCCAAGAAAGTTGTGCTGATGTAGATGGATGAAGCTTGGCCTAATAACCTGATGTGGAATGATTAATTAAAAATCTCCCAATGAGGTTCCTCAAAAGAAAGCAGTCGGATTCCCACCCGGGAACAACCAGTGCTAAACAACACTGCAGCTTTGCTAAGCAACAAAGCAACAAAAATTCTTGGCAGCCAAGAATAATAATATATAGCATGATGAATAATTATTCCATTCTCTTCCTTATATAATATATGATTTTCCTTGCCCTTGGCCCCCACTCACTTAGGTTAATTCTAACCCAAGTTACATCTCCCTCCAAAATTGCGTTATCCATCCTAGGATTCCTCCTCCACTAAAACTGCGCTGTTGACATAGTCAAAGTAGCTTCATTTTATCTCTATTCACACATGAAGGTGTTTTATTAGGCTATAAATAATGTCCCCTTTTCACACTTGGAGTTTTTTTATCCTCCTTAGGAGACTTATGGGCTTTCCTACCCATTTATTTACCAGCTACACCTGCTGCTAACTCTAATGTTCCATTTAGCTTGGAGGCTGAAATTTTGGAACATTACAGTCCTCCCCTCCAAAATATTTTCTTGTCCTCCAGAAAATTCATAAGGAGAAAAAAATTTCTCCCCTCTTCGTCATGTGTCCCTCCTTCAATAGCCTCCATCATTGCATCAAGAGAACCTGCAAATAAACTGTCATCCAATGCTTCCTCCCAAGTGTGCAAAACCAAAGTGTCTGCATCAATCAAAGGTGGAAAGTGTGAATGGAAATATGCTATCTATCGCATGGCCACCAAAAAGTAGGAGTGATAATCAACATGGTGAATGAGTGCCTCCCTCATCCATGCAATCATTAAAATGAAGTGAGTCACCCTCCAACATGGTAACTCATGAAAAGTCTCCTCCACCTTGTGCTCCTAAAATGTAGGTGGGATGAATAAGTGAACATGATAGGCAAGAGGGCCTATCCCATGCTGTCCTGCTCTCCACTCATGATAAGTGTATAGGGCATGCTGATATTGGGCTAAAACATGATTTCCCTTCAATGGAAAGAAGAAGATTGAGCCTCCAAGGACACTTCCTCCAAAATCATAAGTCATGCCAACCCAAACCATTCCATTCAATATGAATGGCACATCATCACCACATGGCATCCAAATCAGAAAATGGCTGAAGGTTATGTGCAAGTTTAGATGACATATATGGTCTCTCTGGTGGATACAATGCAGTTCTTTCAACTGTTGATGTAGAGCATCAAGTGGCAAGTTTTCCTCCCAATAATTTGCAGCTATGCATGTTAGATCATCTACTATGAAGTAGTAAGCTAAAATATATACCAGTTGTGCATAATCAAAGAAATACAACACTTGCCCAAATTCATGTAAATATGGGTCATAAACATCACAAGATTTGGCCCTGAAGTGACCATAAAACACATAAATAATCTTGCTCTCATGTGGAGCAATGCACTGTTTACATATGGTGAGAAAGTAAAAATACTCAATAGAGTTATCAACAAGCACATCAATGTCATTCTTACCATGAATCATGTGGGAGCTGAAAGTGAGGTCCATGTATAAGTTCCCCCATGTGGATTCCCTCAAAAAAATTTGCAAGAAGAAGGGATACAATTACTCTTTGGAACACTCCATCAATAAGAACACACTCCCATGTGACAACACTGTAGGCCTTAAGAATAAGGCTCCATGAATTCTCCCTTTGACATTCCACATGCCAAAGCCATCCACCATCATGATGCTATGTGAGAAGATCATCTTCTGACATGCAAGTCTCTCATGATCCTCCAAGACTGAAGGGTAGCCTCCTTGCACCATGAATGTGCCTTCCTTCTCTTCAGAAATATCATAAAAATTATGGGAAGAATTTTTCCCATACTCTCCCAAGTGAAACCACAACAACAACAAATTTTTCTACTGCCTCATCTCTCCCTCATACAATCCATAGAGTAAGATCATGAAATTAAACTTGTATGATGCCCCATACCAACAAGTCTTTTGTTTCTCTATCATATGGGTGTCATGCCATCCAATTAGATTTTCTCTCCATACAAAGCTTCCCTTTAACAAAAACACATCAGCAATACATGGAAGCAAGATACAATGAAAACAAGTTTCCAAATGACAACCGGAGAGTGAATCATGGTCCCTCTCATGGAACCAGCATAGTGCATTCTTGGCCTGCATCAAAATAAGAAATAACAAGTTCTTTTCCAGCCACTTGTTTTCTGCCATTGTCATCTCATAATATGAAAACATGAAGTCACAATATGGTGTCATTGGTGCACACCAAGAGACGTATGGCTTCCCCCACAGCTCATCAAAAGGATAGCCAATATCAATGCTAAAAGTAGCTACAAGTACATCATCATATAATATGAAATAAGAAATATTTCCTCTTGTTACATCATGCTGCTCAAATAAGGGAAATAAGTACAATACAAACTGTAAATTTATACCTCCTCCATCATGTACTTGAGGTCTTGAGCTGAAATGGCTCCACTACAAAATCTCCCTCACTCCCAATGAGTAGGAATGTGGCTGTGAAATCCTTTCTATCATCACCCAGGCTATGCATCTCTCCATATGCTGATATATGTCATGATTAATTCCCTCCCAAGTGAACTCCTCCATCAACTAGAAATATGCATCAAAGTGCGTAGAAGAGAAGTCCTCATGTGCTACATGTAGTAGCTTCTCCTTGAGACTAGAAGATCTAGCCAAGAACATCCTGCCATAGGAATAGATGACCACATCATCCACCATGTATCTATCATCTCCATCCAGGTCATCGAGAATCACGCATGCACCAAGATCCTTAGAGTACTCCACCAAAGGCTGGGACCTCCAATAAGGATCAATCATCCTCAAATACAGCGCTGGTGATCTAGCATGTGAAGCTCTCCTCATGTTGTTGCCTAATAATTTGACATCCCCCATGCCAAAATATTCCTCAAAAATCTTCACCTCTCCAAATTCACAGAGTGTTGAATCCAAAGACAAGATGTCTTCCATCAGCTCTAGATCAGGTGGCCTTCCAGGTGGAATGCCTCCATGTAGTGAGACATCAATGTCAAAAGTAGATTGCATATATGATTGGGAAACCTTGCCCTTGCTCTCACTGTGCGAATCAGTCTACTTCTTCCATGCATTAGCTTTCTGAAACAGAGAAGGGTGTGTGCTCCTCATCAATTGATGCTACTCTTCCTCCCTTCCTCCTCCTTGTAGCTGCAATGCTGCAAAATCATGATGCTCACTGGCTATGCTTGGACCTCCATGTATGAGATCTTGCGGAAATTCTTGCAAAATCACAAGAGTCCCTCCTATTGGAACATGTGCTCCTCCCTCCTCTGCATGAGGCACTAGATGTGCTCTAGATGTAACATCATTGTTGCCCTCTTCTTCATCAATGTGTGTAGGCAACATCTCAACAATTGGATCCCTCTGTGAAAAGGTGATCTCCATGCCCTCTTGTTCAAGAATATGAACTGGAGGTTTTGATTTCGGCAATGTGTAATGCAAGACATCAGCTCCTCCCATGTTTTTTTGAAATGGAGTTTCCTCCATCAAATGCAAGGGTTTTTTTTCTCAAATTTTCCTTGCTCATGTGTCTTAGGAAGTTTTTCACCAAACCTCTCCATGAATGTTTTTATGAATCTTGCAAAAGAGAAAGTATTGGAATTATTTAAGGAATAAGATTCAAAAATCCACCATGCATGAGCCTTACCTCTAAAATGCAGCGCTGCAACTCTGATAGCCTCATCTCCAGAAATATGGTGCAGCTACAAATAGGAAGTTTATATCCTTCACCCAAGCTCCAATTGAGCATGTAGGTGATCTGGTAAAATTAGATAGAAGAAATCTATCTGCATCCTATTGTTGGCTCTTCTCCATTTGGATCTTGCAAAACTCTTGGAAATCAGTATGATCTCTAAACCTCTCAATTCGAAATTCATACTCCCGCAACAAATCAGTAAGAGTCATTCTCTTAGCCATTTTTCCTCCTCCCATTCATCTTAGGATAGATCTAGGCACTTGAATGCACTGTGCATCATGGAGTGCAGCTGCATGCTCACACTCACCATGTGCAAATCTAGATTCAGCTCTAGATTCAACCTCCTTTGGAGATTTCATCCACAATCTTATTTTTTTTAGCTCTCCTTGAAAGCTCTTCATAGATTTTGGAAGAAGCTTTGTGAGCTTGTCTCCATTTTTTTCTACACATACTGAAGCTTTATAGCTTCTCTCCATATCTTCTCCTTCTGATAGGTATATCTCACAGGCTGAGCTAGAGATCATGCTTTGACACCACTAGAATATTCCTTTTTCAGGACTTCTCATGAATCATGCATGAAAAAAGAATTTCCAGAAACATATGCAATAAAAAAGTGAAATTATCACTTGGATCACGTATATACATCCATGTAGCATATAAATACAAGAGGAGATCAGAAATAAATGAAACTAGGTGGGTTAAATAGACCCCCCACACTTGTGTAGCTGAAATTTACTAAAAACCCGAAAATGAATTTTACCGGAGTTGCTGCATGAATGGAATACGAAGTATAAAGAGGTTTGTAACATAAAAACATGGGAGAAAAATATATATACTCATATATTAATGAATAATTCTAAAGTACAGAGATCTAGTCTCCTCATACAAAATACAAGAGAACCCGGCAAGGGTTTCTTGTCAAATACTCTGCATACAAATTTGATCTTCAGAATATAACTAAATAATCACTGAAAAAATTAAGCATAAGAGAATATAAGGTTGAATGATGACTGATCTTATGTAAATCCCTGAAGTTCTTCCTCCGATGAAATGATGAGCCTCTCAATCACAAGGAAACTCAACAATAGAGCCACCAAACCATGCAATGAAGACTCCCTCCAAAATAACACACTCCCTAGAAGAAACAGCGTTGGAAATGTATGGGAAATGTGTGGTATGATACCACATATCTGAAATAAGCTCTGGATATCTCCAAATAGATCTCTCAAGTGAAGGAAACCTTCCTCCAATGAGAAAGTATCTCAGAAGCCGAGATTCCAATCCCTTCCACTGCTGCACCCAGCAACACTGCACAATCTCCGACAAAGCTGTGCTGATGTAGATGGTTGAAGCTTGGCCTAAGAACCTGATGTGGAATTATGAATGAAAAATCTCCCAGTGAGGCTCCTCAACGGAAAGAGGTGGGATTCCCGCCCGGGAACACCCAGTGCTAAACAACACTGTAGCTTTGCTAAGCATCAAAGCAGAAAAAATTCTTGGTAGCCAAGAATAATAATATATAACATGATGAATAATGCTGCCATCCTCATCCTTATATAATACATGATTTTTCTTTCCCTTGGACACCACTCACTTAGGTTACTTCTAACCCAAGTTACATCTCCCTCCAAAATTGCATTATCCATCCCAGGATTCCTCCTCCACTAAAACTGCGCTGCTGACTTAGTCAAAGAAGATTCATTTTATCTCTGTTTACACATGGAGGTGTTTTATTAGGCTATAAAGAATGTCCCTTTTTCACACTTGGAGTTTTTTTATCCTCCTTAGGAGACTTATGGGATTTCCTACCAATTTATTTACCGACTACAGCTACTGCTAACTCTAATATTTCATTTATCTTGGAGGCTAAAATTATGGAACATTACAGTGGCACAAAAAAAAAAATTCGTATGGAAAAAATAAATCAGCCTCCTTGAAAATATTTTGTGTGATGTGCCTGTCATTCCAAGGTTTTTCACGGTATTTTTTCACCTCCTAATGAAAACTGGCAATGAATTTGTCTTCCTCTAGTGCAAATAGTTGTGACAGTCACTCTTCCATACTTTCTTGATCAACCATGTTAGTGATCGCTACAATGCATAGACTAGGGAGGATTTACTCCATTGGCATAACATCTTCCTATCCAAATACCCACCTGAATGGGTACTACCCAGTCAATTTGTTACATTTCTTCTGATATGCCCATAGAAATATGAGTACGTTCACATCCCAATCGTTTTGATTATCATTGTAGATATTTGTGAGCGTATTATCCAAAATATTATTAAATATATCTACTATGTCATTTCCTTTTGGATGATATTGTGTACTCTTCTGATGGTTCATATTAAACTCCATTGTCAATGCTTGGATAGTATCATTCACAAAGTGGGCACCCTGGTCACTCATCAATATTTTAGGCAACCCAAACCTTGCCAATATATTCTAAAAAATGAAGTGTGCATGTATCTCTGTGTTGCAATATTTCACAGGCTTAGCTTCTGACCACCTGTTCAAATAATATTTTGCAGTAATGATATAGCGCGTGCCAGTATTCTTTTCATGAGGGTTGATCACTTCTACAAATTCAATGGAACACTTATCAAAAGCTTGCAAATTCACTTGTGAATGCAATGGAATTTCCTCTGTTCATGATGCTTTCCCTATCCTCTCACGCACATCACAAGCGTGATAATACTCTTTTGCATCATTGTGTACCATAGGCTACCACAACCTAGCCCTCAAAATTTTCCGCGTAGTTGGTTTTGCTACATAGTGACCTCCTGCAACCCCTGCATGTGATTCAACTACGATGCTTTATCTTCTAAACTCCAACACATAGCATCTGAATATATCATCGGTGCCCATATTATACAACTGGCAAAAAATCAAAGTAAAGTTAGTTGCATGCAAGGCCATTTCTTTCTTCTGCTTAACCGTATACTCCATAGGTGCACTATGATTCGTCAAAAAGTGGATAATATCTGCGAAGTGCTCATCGACAAATTTAATGGAAAATTGTTGTGCGTCTCGTAATATGTCCTCCAAAGTAGTTGCCTCCTCTACACATTAGATGCATGATATGTGATATGGACCAACATTCTACCTCCCTAGCTTGACGATCACCTCAAAATCATACTCTTGAAATAATAAGATCCATCAATAAATATTCCCTCCCAACACAGGTTTGTTGACCAAGTACATCAAAGGAGAGTGAGTCGTAAACATATTAAAATGTCCTCCTAGCAAATAGTGATGAAACGTTTGTAGCACATAGACCATAACTAAACCTTTTTTCTCTGTTGTCGAGTATTTATGTTCAACAATTGAAAATTTAATGCTCACAAATGTAATTTTATAATAAATATCTTCAACTCCTAGCCACGCGAGTATAGTGCCTAGCGCGATACACGAACTATCCACATGTACATGGAATTCATTTTTTCAGTCCGGGAATACCAATATATGTGCAGTTACCCTTTTCTCCTTAAGTAGCTCAAAAATATTCTAAAAATATTCATCCCAGAAAAAAGAGACATCCTTCTTCAACAATTATTCCATCGATGCAATAATCAATGCATAGCCTTGAATAAATTTTATGTAATAGCCATGTACCAAATTTGAGTGCAACTGCTTCACATTTGCAGCTGCCTCTAGTTTGAAAATTATAGGAATCTTAGCGCAATCAACCATCAACCATTGTTTATAGAGAAGGTCATGACCCAAAAAAATCCCAAAAGGGACACAAAATATGCACTTCTTTAGATTCAGTGAGATCTGATGCTTCCGACTAGTATCCAACATGAAGCACATATTTGAATCATTCTTCTTCACTAAGAAAAATATATTACAGTCATCAAAATATAATTCTAAGAATTTATATTTATATTCCTTAAACACAACTACTGCCATGCACGAGAAGATTGTTGGTGCATTCTTCAGACAGAATGACGTTACGATGTATTGGAATGATCCCCATTCCATTACAAAGGTTATCTTAATTCTATACTAAAGCGCGATTCTTGTTTGGTCGTATCCAGGAATTCCATCAGTGAATGAATAGGCCTCATTCCCTCCCACATTGTCCAATATTTCATCAGAAAACAGATCTGGAAAAATGTCATGCACACAGGCATCATTTAACTTGCGCAGATCCACATAAATATTAATTTCTCATTTGGTCTTATTTTCTTTTACCACCATTTGGCTTACCCAAAATGATTATTCTACTAGTTCAATGATCCTTGCAACAACCATTTTCTCCAATTCCTCTTTGACCTTCTGTTTGTACTTATGATTCAACTTATAATGGTGTTTTTTGACAGGCCTAACATCTGGTTTTAGAGTGATTTTAATCACTCCAAGGTCCACAACAATACCTTTCAACTCAGAAAAATTTATGGGAATGATATTCAAAAAGTAGCTCTGCAACCTTAGATACTATATCTTCATCCCAGTAATCCCCAAATTTTGCAATCTTAGGTTTATCTTCTATTCCGATGTTGACTTTCTTAATATTCATGGGTCCAGTCACATCTCGCACTCCAAGAAGCGACCCAGCAACTATGCGATCACATTTACATTTTGGGATATTGAGTTTTCTAGGGTATTCCTCATTATCTTCAATAGTCATATTCCAACAGTCAAAAATATCCTTAATCTGTGCATCCCGTGCTGGTATGTCTCGTGAGTCTGGTGTCTCTGTCATATCAAAGACCATATATTGAATCATGTGTATGACAGTACTAATGCATGGTAATCCACTCTCAAAACTGAATGTTAAAACAAATATTTCACATAGAGCATCCCATTCCCTTGTGCCTTGTCACAGCTCAACCTCTAGTTACAAGTTCACAGGAATCCAACTTAAAGTACAGGAAAATGTATGCACCCATCCTCGTTGCGGCTCTTCTGCCCAATATGTTGTATGCCTCACTAAATGTACGCATGGATCTTATTTTCTTGCATAGGTTCCTTCCAACCATGTATTGGGTTTTCCAAAGCACAATTTGTTCCTGCATAGGTTCCTTCCTCCCAATTCACCAAGTTGTCCTTGTGTGTCTCCCACCAGTTTGTTGGAGTTGATCACAAAGCTAAGTCAAGTGCATGTAACCATTGTGTCTTTAGAATATACCTTTCAAACTCATCTAAGAAAAAAGTGACACTGCCTATACCATCATAATAAGGTAGTTCATGCACCTCAAAGGATATGCACTGTAGAGATCTAGTGACTCAGTTGCAGCACAGTGTAGAGACTTCATGAAAAAAGTTCTTCCAATTATCCAATTCTTCATATAATTCTAAGTGGCATGAAATATCTCTATCCCAACTAAGTTGACCATCTATTGTGGGATTGATCCAATCTTCATCTCGTGTGGTTAGTTTGTAGATATGATCAATGTCCTCTCCAACGTGCACTGGTTCTATATATATTTCTCCTTCTGTCAGATCCAATGTGACCATGATATGGATTTATGCAGGAATGCAATAAAATATATAAATATAAATAAACACATAGATGCAACAGCAAAATAATTCATTTCATTAATATAAAATAACATAAATATGCTTATAGACATAATGGAAATAAAATAGCTAGGGCACTGGTAGTTTATCTCTAAGAAGATATGTGGTGGCGATAGGCCTCTGAAATAAGTTTCAATGAGGCTCGAGGGTCTATTTATTATCGATAAATAATGGAAAACCCTAAACATCGAAAAACCTAACCCTAGGAGATGAAGCGCCAAAACTATCGGCCCCGTTTGGGTAAATTGGTGGTTCGACTTCCCAAGGACGTAACTTTGGCATATGATCTTTTTTTGATGTGAACCATACCTCGTTAGAAATATATATCCAAGGAATACAAATTTTGATGTGAGAAACATCAATAAATGGACCCATGATCCTCCCGAGTTTCCCAAAAAACGTCGTTTAGGGCCTCAAAACGGCTCTGGAAGTTCAGGACACGAAAAACCACTAGAAATAGTAAGTTGTGTCGAGACTGAAAAAATGATAGAGCCAATGGTGGGGGTTCAAATGGAATATGTGGGCTGCCATCAATATCCACCTGGATCTTTAGGGCGTCCAAACAGCTCTGGAAGTTCAGGACCCAAAAAACTGCTAAAAATAGTAAGTTGTGTTGAAAGTGAAAAATTGAAAGAACTGATGGTACGTGTCCAAATGGAATAGGTGGGTGGCCAAAAATATCCACTTGGATCATTCCTCCCTCCTTAGGAAGAAATTTTTCACATTGAGTTAAGTTCCTCCATGAGATTGTGCACATTGCGTTAAGTTCCTCCATGAGAGGGATATTCTGCTAAACTTGGTATTGGATTTTTCCAGGATGTCATGGACCTTCTCGCGGAAATGCTAGCGGAAATGTTGGATGCGTTTAGTAAATTTATTTTCCTTAGATAGTGCATGTGTGGATTATTTATGTGTAATCACATGAGCTATGGAAATATCAGGCGGCGGTACACCGGGGGTCAGATCGATGGAGTTCTTGTCCTCAAAGTGTAGAGGAACCTTTATGGGTGAGGAGAAAATGTCCTCATATTCCTCCACGAATCTATCCATTTTCTACAGTTCTGCAGGGGATCCCTTATTTGAGGCAGTGGCCACAATATTCTTCTTTCCCTTTGAGTGAGTTGCAAGGAAAATAAATTTCTTGGTTTGTGAAAAAATCTTATTGCATTGTTTTGCAATAGTCAGGGAGATGGCAGAACGTGATACTACCTCTGGTATCTTGTAAAATTTATTTCCCAAAGTAATAAAAATAGAACAAGGCCTAAAATCATACAGAGCATGTTGCCTCCATAAGTACGGTTGCACCAATAATACATCAGCTACATCAAGAGGATCAACATCACACAATATATCATCCCTCAATGGCTTGATGCTGTACAGAAGGCTGAATTGCCGGTAGACGCAGAGATATCTCCCTGGCGGAAGCCAATATATGGTATACAGATGTAGGTGCACTATGGTCGGTAGGCCAAGCCACTTCACTACTTCTGCTGAAATGATGTTATTTTGACTTCCGTTATTGACAAGGAATTGTAGTGGAGAACCCTTCACCCACATCTGTGAATGGAAAAGGTGTTACCCCTCTTCTACATCCTCGGGATCCTCCCTTTGGAGCTTGGTGGTGGAAAATTGGCACTAGGGTTAGCATTAATGATCTGCTTCCCTTTTTCATCTCCCTTGTCTAGTTCTGGCTCAATATCAAAACATGCATCTGATTCGGGTGGCTTCAGCTCGGCCACGAACGACTGTTTGGCATGACACTCATTTGTGCTTTGAGTAGGGATTTATGAAATTCACGCCACTTACCTATGTCCTTATTTGGATTTTTTTTGGTGTTCTAAGTTTCCCTGCTTTGGATCTACCCACTATTCTGTGGTTTAGGGGTGCCTTTCCCTGGCTTCGGATTCTTGAATCAAGATTCTCGCTTATTTTTCTTTAATTTATGCTCGATCTTGGAGGTATAGTGATATGTCATGGAAAGCGAGGTAATTTCAAGGAATTACATTTCCTCCTAAACATTTATGTGTAGACAACTATCATACTTGAGCACCAAAAGTCTCTCTGAATATTTAATACGCAACTTTGTGTGTGGGGTATGGAACAAATTCATCAGTTCGTGCACATCTTGATCCCTTTGTTTTCGCAGCATGGTCCATTGGATGCACATGTCCTCATAGCTCCCCATGGGGTAATATTGTTCCTTTATACCATCTCAAAAATTAATTCCAAGTGGGTATGGCTGAGAACAGAGAGGGTTCCCCCTCATCCTTTTTCTCGGAGGAGGTTTCCCACCAGTGTTTGACATGGGGGGCAGCTTTTAGGAGTGAAAAAATAATATTTTCTCGGTCAGAGAAATCATGGACCCAAAAATATCCTTCTAGCAAATCCATCCATCTATATACAACATCTGCATCTATCTGGCCTTCAAATACAGGATTGTCAAATTTTACCTTTACCTTGAAGTGAGTGGTGCCTATAGAGTGGATGTTGGATGCATATTGAAGGACCTGAGCAAAGCTATTCATCATCGCATTCCTTTGTTTCTCAAGAGCCTCCTCGAGTAATATTTTGATCAGATATCCTACTCCCTAGTCTTTCTTTTCTTCCACCATGGGAGGTCATCGGGGTTTGTGAGGCTGATCTTATAGGGTTTCAACCAGATCGAGCCCTAACTCCTTATACCCTGACATCGTTGGGGACATGCAAAGAAAAATACATAAATAACAAACTGCTCTGATAAAACTAATCCATATTTATGCCAGAATGCAATAAAATATAGAAATATACATAAACATAGATATGTGGTGGAAATAATACTCGATTTCATTAGTATCAAATAACATAAATATTATTACAGACATAATGGAAATAAACTAGCTAGGGCGCTGGTAGCTTATCTCTGAGAAGATATGTGGCAGCTATAGGCCTATGAACTATGTTACAATGAGGCTCAAGGTCCTATTTATTATTTAGAAACAATGAAAAACTCTAAACATCCAAAAACCTAACCCTATGAGATGAAGCGCCAAAACTATGGGCCTCATTTGGGTAAATTGATGTTTCAACTTCCCAGGGACATAACTTTGGCATAAGATATCCGTTTCTGCACACCATACCTTGTTATAAAGATATATCTGAGGACTAAAATTTTAGATGTCAAAAAAATTGGTCCATGTTCCCATGTTACTCCCAGTTTTCCCAAAAAACACCATTTAGGGCCTCAAAATGGCTCCAGAAGTTCAAGACCCAAAAAAATGCTAAAAATAGTAAGTTGTGTCGAAAATGAAAACTGAAAGAACTTGTGGTCGGGGTTGAAATGGAATAGGTGGGTGGCCACAAATATCCACCTAGATCATTAGGGCCTCCAAATGGCTTTGGAATTTTAGGACCCGAAAACATGCTAAAAATAGTAAGTTGTGCTGAAAGTGAAAAAATGAAAGAACTGATGGTGCAGCTCCAAATGGAATAGGTGGGTGGCCACCAATATCCACCTAGATCAAACCACAAATTTGGTTCCA
The DNA here is from genome assembly GCA_034641835.2 of Pinus albicaulis. Lineage (NCBI taxonomy): Eukaryota > Viridiplantae > Streptophyta > Pinopsida > Pinales > Pinaceae > Pinus > Pinus albicaulis. Next base: position 250,531,598 of record CM076576.1, on the reverse strand, counting down.
ATATCTTAAAATACCATACTTGTGCACTTGATATTGATGATAGTTTCCATGTGAATAGCCCAATCCAGACACAACAACATGGGGTATCGATCTCTATCATCAACAATATAAATAACTTCAAAATTATGCATCACCTTAAATCCTTCCATATTAACTATGAGCTCAGAAAGCCTACCCATTGGGATAATATTTTGTTGATTCGCCATGTGTAGTTGTATTGCAAACCATTCTAGATTAGGTTCTCTGATTTTCTTTCAAGTCTACTTTGCTATGATATTTGCATCAGAGCCCAGATCCAAAATGACCTGGTCCATTTCAAATTCTCCTATCTGAGTAGTAAGGCACACCTCTCAACCATTTTTTATCTTTTTCTTGTATACGTTATTAAGAGACTTTGCTCCATCTGGGGCTATTGTTTTTTGGAATATCTGTTAAGTAAATCTTGAAGGTTCTCAATGGCCTTCTTATTGTGCATAATCTTGATACAATCCTGTAAAAAACGTTTCATCACTACGGGCTCAGCCCCTTTGTTGGTATCCATGGTGGGTTTGCTTGCAAATTTGGATGTGTCAAGATCTCTGAAGTCCTTCCTTGCTGCGACAAAGGTTTCCTTTTACCTCTGTCAATTGAATCCTTCCTTTTTCTGAGGGGCTCTCGGGACCCAAACATTAATGACAAGTTTATTTTCTTTTTCTTTATCTTCTCTAGTTTCTATGCTACTTCTGGTTATAATATTTATGCTAGGGTCTTCAGTACACAGTTCTTCTCTCATCATATGAACATTCTCCGTAGGTTTTTGTGGTTTTTTCTCCTTCATTTTTGCAAATAGTACAGGGAAAAATTTAAGAACATGATAAATCTACCTAGAATATCTGCAATATTTTTGTGTTGGGTTCGGGGAGTCACACATATAATGTCCAACCTATTCAAAGTTATAAAAAATGAGTATTCCCCTTCCATGAATAGCTCCTCCATCCCTTCCTCATCCTCTACCTAGGAATCCACCGCACCAAGACGATGATGCAAGTGAATTTGGTTCTTTAACCTTAGCCTGCAATTTGTACGAGGCAACCTGCTCAATCATCAGATCAAAGTTGTGATAGTCCTTGTCATCGTCTCCCACAGATCAACAGAATGTGCAGAAATGTTGTTGTACCCCCGGAATATGTTTACCAAGCCTAATATGGTAGAATTATATCGTATGCAGTACGTTTTTTTGGAAAATCACCCACCATATTTTTGGAACCTCACTAGGCCCTGCCCCATTCTGAATCAGACTTGGTCCTCCAACCACCACATACTTAGTATATACATGACACAAACCCTGTGATGTCCCTTAAATTTATAGCGTGTGCACCATACCCCTATGCACACATCCTTTTCCTTCTCCTTTCATAACATTTGCATCTATAAGTGCAATGCAACTAACTTAATTTTTGTTTTTTGAGCCCCAACCTGTGTTGTAGGTACAGCTAAGGCTTCTAGCTTTATGGAAATCTCCACAACTTCAGCCTGTCGCAATATTCTATAGGCTTAAATACTGATGCAGATGCTGCAGTAGCATAGAAATGAACCATTATTTATGTTTCATTTCATCGAAAGAAAATCCTCCATCTCTGATGGTGAGCTTCAATCATTGATCTGCCTTCCATAGAGACTCATTCACTTCTTTGTGGATCTCATTTCAGTCATGCATTGAGAGTAGGATTTTGGATTTTTGAATTTCTCCTTCAATGTGGTCTTAAGCTCATCAATCTTAGCATTAGAATGCATTTCCATACACCTCATATACCAATCCAATGCACGTTATTGAAATGCAGTGGCCAGTTGTTGTTTCTTAACATCATCATTATTGATCTATTTCGTTTTCCATATAGCGTTTGCAATGAACCAAAATTGGTCAACATATTCATTTCCAACCCCCTTGAAATTCTACAGCTAGATAGAGGTAGCCATGTCGTCTTCTCGAGGTGGAGGTGGAGGTGGAGGTCGAATGGATGGCTTGTTATAGTCAGGTGAATTTTGGAGCGGAGTGGATGGGAGCTGAACTAAGGCCAACGACCAAAGAATATCCTGATATTTCAATTCCTCTTCTTCTGAGTGTGCAGATTCACCATAGCTACCTATTTCAGACTCCTCATCGCTATAAAATTTTCCTCTAAAAGGGTTCTAAGAAAAACCCTCCTCTAGATCTACTTTATAAGTTTTTCCATTTCATGTAGTTAGGTCTCTTCAGGACATTCACTCAATGTGGCTCCACGAGTACCCTTTTCACATAAAATAATTTTAATCTACAATTTAAATGAGAATAGAAACTTACCTCTAGGTACCTTAAAATATATTCTTTCCTCTTCATAATATGATACAAAAGTATCAATAGAAAATTTAGTCACAAACCCACTTAGAACACTATCAATCCAATAATCTACTCGACGGGTGATTTTACTGCTAGATTTATCCAACTACTCAACTAGCTCAGGATTCCACTTTGTGATCACACCGTCCTTTGCATAGGTGTGAAATTCATTCCACAAAGATAACTGCTCGTGTAACTCAGTTGCAAAGAAAGCAAAGAAAATTTCATAGACATCTTTGTGGATATACTTTTTCTCCCAATCCACAGTAAATAATTTAGGGTTTATGTTTTCTTAGATTGCAAATTCATGTACCTTCTTGTCAAGATACTATTTTAGTTTGTTCTATATCATATGCCATAACATAAAATCTCCCTAAAAATGATCCTGGTCCTAGAAATGGAACCATTTGTTGGCTTGAGGGGTCCTGAACCAATTTTCGAGTAATTGTGCAACCAAAAAAACCCTCCAGCTACTCACCCTTTTGGTATTTTTCTTCTCACACAGACCAAAATATCACGTGAAATAGTATAAAAGTTTTAACTAGGTTTTCATTCCTAAGAGAGACTCTGATGTGGAGAATCTTAATCCTTCGCAATAGATCTAAAACTTTGTAGAAACCATATCTACTTGCACATAAACCCTTAAACAGTAAAGTAGTTTCACGTAACTAGATAATAATAAACATACTTAACCCCTGCGCATTCACATATCATTACATAATTAACCTCTACTTCAATATATATTTTCACAAAAGATATCACTATACTTAATTCGGATCTAATAGTTAAAGTAGAATAATACTTGCACACAGATGCAATCCAATTCGACTTATCATTTACTGAAATAAACACACATTCAATAGCACAAATCTAGATCTAGAATTGTAGTAAGAAATATATATCGCACATAAAAAATCTAATAAATTTAACCACATAAGTCTTATAAATGTCCGAGCTCACTGAAATTTCCTTCTGTATTAATACGTCTTCAATTCAGTACAATATTTCCACCTGCGCACATAGCAGCAAGGTCCTTGCACATAGATAAGTACTAAGGTCTCTATGCACACAACCAGCAGAGGCTTTCTACCCCAAAAAAACCTAGATCAACAATTCACACACTACATTCAAGATAAAAAAGATGATGATGATATATATCATTCTCGACTCTTACATATTTATATCTTTCTAAATGTGCACATACCATGGTCTCAAATCATGGTTTGAGACTCATGGTTTTCCCTTTTTTTTGTTACAATAATTATTGGACTTTGACCTGCCTAAAATCCCCTTGACATCTATGGAAAAAGCGTACAAAAAAAATTGACCAAAAATACTCAAAATTTCTTTACCCCAGGGGACCCTACTCCAACATTTTCCTTCCATATTTTTTCATCTCCTTTCCTCCGAAAGTAAGGCTGAGACAATTTCATCAAAATTCAAGGTAGTTGTATTGCTACATATTGCAATAAAAATATTATCCCATGAATCTCGTAGAGAACACATCAAACTAATGCACTTATATTCATTTGATATTTTAATCTCAACATATGAAAACTTACTTGACACAGTATTGAATGCATTTATATGCTCTGTCACTGAGTCTCAATCCTTATTCTCAGGTTATACAAATTTTTCCATAGGAACAATTTATTTACCATAGACTTACATTAGTACAAAATCCATAACTTTAACCATAGAGTCTTCGTCATAGCTTCCACATATACATTCAACAATACCAAATCTGGGACACACAACCATATTGTTCTCTTTGTCTTTCGATCCAACTTTGTCAAGTATTCATCTGAAATTTTCATTGGTTTAGTACCTAGATATATCGCAATCCAATGATATTTATCCACTAGAATATCCTCCATCTGGAGCTTCCACAACTAAACTCTTGGACCATTAAATTTATTGATATCTATCTTTCCAATCCTCGCCATATTCTTTCACCACAAAAATTGATCCCACATATGTCCCACTAAACAGGGTCTATCACAGGATCGAGAAAAAAATCCCTTAGATGCAAAGGTGTCCCCTTTAAGCTGAAACAACTTTGATACCGAACGAAGGTTTTAACCCTATACAAAAATTATCTACAAATGAATTCTTAAAAATAGAAAATAAAAAATAGTGAGAGCATAACGCATAAAACATATATACTTAGAGATTTTCCCCTAGATCCTAAAGCAGGACTACCAGCTTTATTTTTCATTATATTCCTTTTAGTGTTACAACACATATACATACATGTTGAAGCATTCATAAACCCTAATCCATTAACCTTAGATTGGAACATAATCATAGTTCCCATGACCGGATCTACAAAATACCAGGAGCTTAAAACCATCATGCCCCAAAACCATGTGCAAGCCCATGCAAAAAACCATACGTTGGTCTGCACACCTAATATAGCATCCAAAAAACATTTCTCGAGGTGCCACCTCTGACCCTATGCATGGGGGATGAGCCCCCCCGGTTACCCCCTGCTGCACCTAGCGCAAGCAAAGGGGGGCTACCCACTCATTCACACCCCTCGCTTTGTGCATAATTCTAATCATGGAAAGAATATCACACACACACAACATTGTAAAGAGAATAAAGTTATCAAATGATATAATTATGCAAAGTTAAAAGAAAAGAGATAAAAATTCAAAGTTCATATAGAAAAAAAAACATTTCAAGAAGATCAAGTTGGGATTAATGGAATCAATGTAAAGTTGAATGAGGACATGTAACATCTTCAGTTGGGGGGAAATGTTAGTCCTTCAAAATCTCATCCTCTTTCACCCTCATTTCTATAATTTTACCATATTTCATAGCTCTTTACCATATTCTACATCTACACAAGCCTATATTAATACCATTTGTATGATCATATGGGTTTATCATTATTATTTTCCAAGTAATTTGTTTTAAGTATTTTAAGATAATTTATGATTAAATATTAGGAAATTAGCATGTTTTCATATCTATCTAAAAGTGGGATGTTTTTTATAATGTTGTAGGCCTATTTGAAGATTCTAGAAGAGTCTTATTTGGCCACTTAACGAAAAATTCGAATTTCAATTTCAACTGATGAATATTTGTGGAATATTTGTGGAAGATTTAGATTATTGACTAAAGCACATTCAAACGAGAAGAATCATGGATGTTTTGATATGTGTCTCTGAAAGAAGTGTGAGAGGATATGTATCTCATATTTTTAGGTGATTAGTTGTAACCATAGAAGATAATTGTGGATCTAGGAGAGATTTGTGGATCTACATTTATTGATTATATTAAATTTTTTTATAAATAGGAGTGAATACTTAATTCAAAGATGTTCCATTGAAGATGTAATTTGTAAAGTGAGGATAGAGAGGAAGAGATTTTATTTATTGTAATATCTTTGGAACTTTCTCCAACTTCATTTTATGGAATACATATTGCTGCTTTGATCTCCAAGCTTTGATAGCCATTCGGTGGTCCTGCTAAGGAGTGGAGGGCCTACTGTCAACCGTAACTTGCGCACCTCTTTCCTTTGTTGTAAATATTTATGTTATTTCATTTATGCACATTTAGTTTAGTTTATTTTATATTATTTTGATTATATGTTTTTACTTTTATTTCATTACCGTTGTTTTGTTAAGATTGATTTAATTTCCTTATGTTTGGATCGGATTGAAACACTAGTAACCTCACATTCGTAATCTCATATACTACTATATTAAATTAGTTTTTCATTTCATATATTATATTAGAATTGTTGGTTTTTGAAGAGCTAGTGTTTGAGAGAGAAAGTGATTGAGAAATAAAATTCTTTAGAAAGAACATGTGCACTTGCTTTTCATTTTCTTTCATTATTTTCTTTGTAATTTGTTTCAATTTTATTGCATTAGATTAACCTATTCTGAGAAATAATCACCTAGTACATATAGTACATGTATACCTCATCAGTTTATGAGCCCCTGGTTGATAATTTAATGAAAGGGATTTAACTGACAATTAAATCACCCAAGACCATCGTTCAAATGATTCCTTGTCATTTTATTCAGATGAATCACTATATTATTTAGTGTAGAATCTCTTCCTCTTCTCATTATTATTATTATTATTATATTTATGAGTTTTATCTCTACCGTTTTTATATTTTTATTTTTATTTCTTCTTAGATTTAGCGTATGATATTTTTTAGAAAAATGTTCAAGTATAGCACAATAAAAACACCTAAGGGAAGCTTAAACTTATACTTTCCTAATCCTCTCTTTAGTTATATTGAAAACTAGTTCATTCCCTGTTATGAGTCACAACTAGAGAAATATTGATGTCCTTTGCATTCTTTAGACTTATTTGAATCTCGAAATGATACTTCAATTAGTTCTAATTTATTTCCTCCAATTATCATCTCATAGGGGCGAGGGTTCCATGTATTTGCTCTATTGTGAAATCTTTCAACTATGGAATTTTTTATATTGCTATGATATTAGCATTGAATCTCCTTGGAAGAGGTCTGAATACTTTATGGAAAGCTACTTCTTCTTTAGTATCTTTGTTAATACCTCTAATCATTTTCACAACTTCATCGACTCTAAGGAAGTATTCACCAATGCTTCATCTTTCATTATTAAACTTTCATATTTTATTCTATAATTTTGGAGTTTTTATTACTTTACCTTTTCATATCGTTCATAGCATCCTCTAAGATTTTCCAAAACCTCCTTACCCAATTTGCAATGAATCACCTTTACTAGCTCATATTGGTTAGGACAACAACATTAGAATCCTTGGCTTTTGCATGGCCTTTGCATTATTATTATTTGCTCTCATTTCATCAAAAAATGTAGGTGGGGTTATTAGACTTGTGTATCCAAATTCTATAGAAGACCATACATCCACACCAAAGAAAATTATGTATGATTCCATTCTGTCTCTCTATAAGGCATAATTGACTCCATCAAATATTGGCATTCTACTTGAATAGATGTCCTGATTTTCCTGACTTGACATGCTTCCCTACATATATAACTTCTAAGGGTTATAAAGTTTCTAACACTATAAGGATTATACCTTCTATTTGAGGTAATAATGGAGGATTTTAGTGTTATAAAACTAGAAACAATTATATAAAAAGCATCCACTAAAACATCAATTTGGGATAGTAGAGGTTTTAGTGGAAGTTTTAATGGAACTTCATTACAAATAAAAAAATATGGGCTGATGGAGGTTATAGCAGATGTTTTTTTTGTTGTTGTGCTTAATGGAACAAGTAGCATCGATGTGCTACATACATAAAAGAATCAAGTGACATACATAATTAAAATCACTGAGGTGTTGAATGTGAAGAGTAATGATGCGTAATATATATTATACCAGTGCTAAGAGATAAAAAATAAATGGGGAATTATTCTATGGAATCACACCAGGGAATGAAAAAAATAATTGTTGTATCAATGTTTTTTTTTTTTAACTTACAACGCTAATCTGTATCATTCGTACAAAAGCCCTCGTGTGTTAGCTATACATAAGGACCAGTGCTGTTAGTTTTCATAGAGAACCAAGCTGGAAATAATATTTTTCGAGAACAATGAGTTAACTATATGAAATAAATGGTGTGTTAATAATTACAAAGCATAGGGGATTAATCCCAAATAGGTCCATTTCTTCAAGTGATAAAAACATTGGTGCTCTCTTTTTATTAAAAGGTACTGTGCATGAAAAAATATGCCCTCACTGTGAATTTTTTATAGCACAACGCACCGATGCTTTTTTATGTTATAGATCCACCCGCTTTTTTAATGATATTTTCTATTTTTTTGAAAGATCGACCTACGATAATGAAATTATTGTAATTTTCTAAATATTTTATGAATTGAAAATCTGACATATATATTATAAGAATATTCATATAAATTAAAATTTTGTTAGTGAATTTCTATATGATGATTTGATTAATTTGTTATACTATCAGATTTCACATCTCTTCATTATAATATTTAATCATCAATATATTTAATCAGTGGTGTAACATTTCACAATGACATTGGATAACAAAATAGAATTAATTAAAATTCATTTTATTATATATCAATAATATACTCTTTGTAATAAAAAAATGGATTGTTATTGCTAACCCCTTGTCTTTCAATTGCGACACTATTTAAACAAAATGTATGATTCTCACAGAGAATTATTTTAAAAAATACAATAGGTTGCATTGATATCCAAATCAATCATAATTATTTGTTGGAATTATTGTCATTGCTTGAGCTACTTCAATGACTTGGAGGAATGTTTTGTTGATTTCATCCATTTTTTTCGTCTTCTTGATCTTGCAATTCCATCTGGAAACATAAAAGTAAAGTGTAATGAGTATATATCCATTATTGAAAATAATGAAATTTGAAATAAATGATATACATGAATTTAAATTGAACAAAAATGTACCATAGCATGAAGTGACTCATAAACTATGCACATGGTTTCAAAACCAACCCTCATGCCTTGTTGCAACAAGTCTTCTGTTGGCATAGTTTCATCCTATGTTTTTTGCATATTTTAAACCCCATTATAAATCATAGATTTAATATTAAGTATTCTTGTGTTCTATTAATTATAAAATCAGAGAATTAAAACAACATAGATACTTACAAATTCCATAATTAATTTTTGATATTCCAACATATACTCACAACTCTTATTTAAACCAATGTGAATCAATGCTTCTGATGACTCTTCTTTGTATGTTAGAACCTATTTGAAGACATTCAAGGAGGGTTGTTGTAAAAAAATTAAAATATACTATAATGAAACATTGAGTTGTTCTAAGGAAATATTAAAAATTACTCACAAACTTTGAAATCAACCATTTTCTTCTTTTTCGTCTTGTTTTATGTGTTGAATGAGTTTCATCTTGTTTTGTTTTCTAGAAGAAAATACTTGAAAATTAATATTTAATGATAAATTATTTTATTAATGTACAAATTCAATCAAAGTAAATCATGATTATATACATTTGAAGAACATTGTTGTTGATATGGCTCCTCCTCTAATGCAATTATGTCCATTTCTTTGACCATCTCCTTATACACATTTTTGGAAATTCCTACTAGCATGTTTCCCATATCGTCACGTTGATCATTTGGGATTTTCATAATATTCGTGAAAAAAAGTAATAAAATATTTTTATAATAGCATATGTAAAGTAAATATAGAAAAATAGATATTAATAAATTAATGGTTTGTAATAATATATACACATAATTCTAGAAAATAATTTTATACAATTAGGAATATTACATTTTGATTGATTCTTTTTGTTGTTGTATGTTCTTACTATTGCAAGTCTAACGTGTCTCATTGATAATTTCTCTAGAAATGATTCCTCTAGTTTAGATATAATTTGGTTTTTAAAATCATTGGATTGATTTTTGTATTGTAAGTGGAAAGTACATCTATATGTTTGTTCCACTGGATCCCTCATAGTTCTATAAAATATTATCCCCCTTTTATCAACCTGCAATACCACTCCAGATGAGATAATGACTAATTCATCATCATTTACATGTTCTATAATTTTTATTTTCTTAGAAGTACATTGATATTTTCCTCCATTGTCGTTCCATGTATAAAATTAAACATATATAAATTAATAGATTATTTGAAACATGTTTTCTAATATTGTTAAGTATATTGTTAATAAAAAAAAGTAAAACTCATATTGAATACTATATATTCATTCACCTAATTCATCATTCTGCAAATTTTTTTATAAGGTTTTTACGTTCTTCTGTGCTTTGATTAGAAATAATATTATCAGCCATGTTCATTTTGTAGTTTTAGATGACACACACCAACCAATATATATTATTTAAACTTACATATAGCTCAAAAATATTAATTTTGTGAAAAATTTACAAAGAAATTTCCAATATTTTTTTCTAAGTTTTAACTAAATTTATTAAATAGGAAAGAAATTCGTAAAAAATATTTACTAGTAAAATCTATATTAATTTTTTATTATATAGTTTTTTTTTATTTGTGAATAAATAGAAAAACTTGTAAAATATTTTAAGAGTAAAATTTAAGATTTTTTATATCTATGGTTTTGAGAAAATTACCATACCTTTCAACTTCTGATCTTTTAATGAATCCAAAATATTTTCAGTTCCATTGTGCTCTTAGTATGCCTCTCTTGCAAATTTTCTCTCTTTTAATTAAACACTAATAGAAATTGAAACAATGTTTATTAGTAAAATAAACAATAAAATTTAAAAGAATTATTATGCAGGTTTTTGACTGAATCACCATACCTTTCAGCTTATGATCTTCTAAATAGTTATGCAACTGCAAAGTATTATCCTGCTGCATAGTGCTCCTCAGATGTCTCTCTTGCAAATCACTCCCTTGAAATTTTGGGTAAAATAATGAAATAGTGATTAAATTTTTACTATTTAAAAATCTTTATGAATTTATATTTTGAAATTGTTGTTCATTTCTTGATTAAAAAAAAATTGCCTTTTTTTCAATTTCTGTGCACATTGGTGTGTCTGATAGTCAAGTGCACCCATGTGTTTATAAAAAAAGTGCACCGACATTGTCGTGGTGGAAATTTTTTCAACGCACTGACATGATATAAGTTTTCTTAATTTTCAAAATCCCAAAATGACGTGATTATTGCTTTTAATGCAATGATGCGGTTTCTATTTAAAAACATCAATGCTCTAATTTTTATAACACTACCGAGTTAGTTAAATTTGTTCTTATTTTTTAAAATTGGTAAATAGGTCTGTAGTGATGCTTTTTTTTTTAATGCATCACTTTGTTTTTGTAGAAGAGCACTGATATGATCCCATACTTTTTTTAGAATTCTAGAAACCGGTGTGGGTATTTTTCGAATGACTTGATGTTGTTAATGTTTTAAAAGCATCAGTGCACTTTCTTCTCATAAGCGCACCATTTTGGTTTAAAATCTATCTTAAATTTTAATTTCACACAAAATGGAATATTAATCTCAAATTATCCTTTAAAATGCATCCACATGAATAATAGTAGTTCATAGTATACATTTTCTGCTTAAAGTTGCCTTATTCTTGAAAACTTGTTTTAAAACTATATTGAATCTCAAATTATGGTTATATGGTTGTCGAGATTAATTTTTGATATGGACACAAATTTTTATTTCGATTTTTTCTGAAATGCATTGACAAAATTTGAATAATATTTGGAAATGGCCAATTCTTCACATTCCAACTCATTTCGTATTGTTGATCAAATTCCTTCATGGATTTCTCCCTTTCCATCTCTAGTAAGTTCATAATTTATTTATTTTTTGGATATCTAATTTATGCTTTTTGCAATCCATGTCAATTTCAATAAAAATGTATCCAAATTTGCAGGAACATGATTCAAAATTGAGTTCAAGTGCAGAATATATATATATATATATTAATTATGTTCAGATTATTAGAAACATGACACTGTGATTTTTTCACTTTTTCATAGGTGCATTTTCTCCCATGTATGTGGGCATATGGACATCATTTTCACATCAAGGATGTCGATGGTGGATTTATGAAACAATACTATGGAGTGGAAGACAAGTTTGGACAATCTATTCATGCTAGCTAGCACGATCAAAACATAATGCAATGGACATTAGACTACAATGGAAAGATACAATAGATAATTCAAGTGGACTTATCTTCATTCCAATTTGTTGTTTTTAGGTGCAATTAGTGAGACACCTTTGATCAGAATAATGTAAAGGAATATTGTGATAGTGGGATGATATATATTAACTCTATAAAGATGCGGCATGAAGCTAGGGAACCTTGTGTTTTCCCAGAACACTACAATGAGGTGTTTTTCTACTGAGATGTGTTGGATAGGGATTGGTGGTTCCTATTGAGACATGACCCTAGATGAAAACATATTTTTGAGAACAAAAAATTTATCATGCTAAGAGAGGAAGATAATCACGGTGATGACAATGGAGAGTGATATGTACTTGTTATTTCGTCATTTAGACTATTTTGAATGTTTTTTTGTCATTATTTCGCTAATTATATTATTTTTTATTCGTCTTTTTGACACTCTATAATATAATTGGTAAGATTCACAAACATTTTTACACGTTCTTTTGTCATGGAAACATTTTTACATTACTTAAAACTAAGTATTTAAAAGTGTGCAAATTATCTATGATAATAAGGATTAAATGTCACAACCCTTATTAAATAGGAACATATCAAGCACACTGAATTTGAGATGGTAATTAGGAGGCATTTGTTTGATTTTCAAATAGACTCGACGATGTTTTTTTTTTTCTCATATTTAGATTATGTGAAATAAAAATCTATTTTTTATGTATTTATAACTAAATTATTGAAAGTAGACATGTCTTTATCACTATGAACATGATGTAATATTATCTAGGAGAAATGTGAAAAACGTGATTTTTTGTGTTTATCTTGTGATAAGTATGTGGGAAAAATAATATTTTATGAGTTTCTCATTAAAACATAATCAAATATATTATTTTTCAAAGATTTAAATCTAATTTATTATCATTTTTTTGTTATTTAACTCAGATTTTTTATTATAAAGAACTAATTTTAAATGATTACAGTAGAAAATAAAGTGCCAAAATAGCCTCAAATTGTTATATCTTTATTACTAGAAACAATTCAATTGTCTCTTTAAGGGAGAACTTCCAATAGAGGAAATATACAACTACAAGTAACTTCACATGAAGCCTTATCATGTTACATTTCTTTATCCTCATCTTTAGAGAGAGATTTAAATTGGTAAGAGTTGCAATAAATATTAATTTTAAATCGTCTAAAAATCTCACAACTTTATCAATAAATTAGATCTTATAAAAATAGAGTTTTTCAAGTTATATTAAATCTAAATTAATTTCACCAAGATGCACTCTACAAGTCAGCATGGGTGATATGTTGTCACATAACATTACATTTAAAAATAGTGAAATAATAATTTAAATTAACAAATTAAAAAAATAATAAAAAAATAAATTAATGTTGGCCATAATTACAATACTTCAATTTATACCTTAATATTATATAACTTTATATAGATACTTAAAGTAACTGAAAGTAAAAAAAAAAAGATTTTATTATGAGGAAGGAATGTAACGCGTAAAAAAATATAATTTAATTGTTTTTTTTTACTTTAACGATTAAATTGCATTAAAAAGCGGCAAAATAGGTACCGTGTACTTGGATATTACAACGCTGTTTGACCAAGAAATTCTTGTTACATAGAAAGGGGTTTTGCGCTTTGAAACAGCAGCAGGTGTCGCCTTTGAGGTCGGACCACGATTGAAGGTGCTTTGATACTTGAGGAATTGACTGGACAGCCCTTTGGAGGAATTGTGTCGCTAAATCCATGATTGGAGGTGCTTTGAAACTGCAGGAATTGTCTGGACAGCCTTTTGTTGTCTGAGATTCAACCAATTTTCCGGAATAGGATTTTCTCTATTCATTGTGCTGCTTAGAAAATGTACATATGTTTAGGACCATTGCCTGCTCCTCGTCCTTCCACTAAATCCATGGTCAATGGCATTACATACCAACTTCTAGTTGAACCAAAGTAGCCAGCATCGAAATGAAAACATAGATGATCCTGCTCCGCTGTTTGGAGGTGAGATTTTGAGTTATATTTGTTAACAACCCTAACAATAGTACATTCAATCCACTAACACAATGATTGCATTGTCTCTGCTCTGGAATCAAAAGCTTGTAATACTGAAGTTGTTAACAATGATGACCAGTGCCCTCACGCACAGCCCAAGATGCCACCAATCCGACCTATGCCCAACTTAGGTTGAATCCTTGACGAATTACAGGATGACAAACCAATGTGCTACAGCAAAACCCTCGGTGCTCATACCATAATCATTAGCAACTATAGTGCACACATAGCATGTACCCTTCATCCAGTTAGATCAAACCTGGAACTTGTTGTCAACATGTCTTCAAACATTCACTCTCTGTCATATGCATCTAATGAGGATTGAGCTTCCAGTGCACTTCAGATGTATAGTGATGTAACATAATCATTTCTGTTTTGATTGCCTACCATTGGATCCAGGTGCGCATGTTGGGCAAACTGTGACAGAAGCAGTCGATCAGAGATTAGAGGTGAGGAAAACCTGGGAAATGCTTGTTTCAGAAGCCCATTGTTACTAGAAAAGGTGCGATCCCCCAGTGCAATAGAGTGAACAGATTTTCTGAAAGTGATGGTCTTAAGAAGATTATGGAATGATGCAGAGAGACTCTTCAAAATTGTCTGAAAGAGATCTTTGGCTACGGGCTGAGCCAAGATTGGCTTCCAGATCAGCTTGTGAATTCAGATGCCTCAGAATATTATTAAAGGATATTTTCCGAAACTTGACCAGAATGAACCTAATTTTCTTGAGAATGAGGACTAAGTGGATCTGCTAAGGGTTCGAATGGAAGTTCGGCGCTTGAATGATAAGTCTAGATTCACCGAAGACCGTCAGAGAGTGAATGTTCCGATTGAGAGCCAGAGAAAGCCCCTGCCACAGAGCCAGAGCCTCAGCTCTGTTATTTGATTCGAATCCCAGACCCCAATGATACCTGAGCAAAGTAAATCCATCAGGATTCAGAAGAACACTGCCCCCACCCGCAGCCCCAGTGTTGCCTTTAGAGGCCCCGTCGAAGAAGAGACAGTGGTCATCCAGAGAAGATCGCCACTTTATAAAATCCTATTCTTCCAGGCGAATTTCCCACATAGCATGGAAAGAGGCCGGGGAAATAGGATTGATTTGATAATTTGGAACAATATCTTTCAGCCAAAGCTCCTCCTCACTGTCCAGAACCACTTCATTCCTTAAAGCCGGTTTAGCATCCAAAGTATCTCCCAAGAGTGCTTTAATTTTGGAGATAACGTTGTTTGTAGTGCAATTTTCACCCCTGAACAATCTGTTGTTCCTTTCCAACCATAACTTCCAGCAGATGTATTTCGGGATCCACATCCAAGCAGTCTTAAGAAGGTTTTTTTTATTGAGGCAGAACGAAGATAACTTGGCCCACTCGTGTAGCAGATTTAGAATATTTATTGGTAGCTCATCCTTGTCAGCCCTTGACCTCAGAACCCCCTTCCAAATAGCTTTGGAAAAAGGGCACATCAACATCAGGTGATTAGCTGTTTCTTCCTCTGACATACACAAAGGGCATCTGGATGGCCCTTCCATTCCACGTTTTCTCAGATTATCTCTAGTGAGAATGTTGTTGTGAGCTAACATCCAACAGAAGAAGTCAACTTTTGGGAGCGAAGGGAAGGCCCAAATAAAATTCCATTGCGTTGGGTTAGGAGGGACATTAGGAGCAGCAATCAAACTTTTGTAACCTTCAGAAATCGAGAAAGCGCCAGAATGGGAGCCCCACCCTCTTTTGTCCTTAGCTGTTGCTGAAATGGGAGATTTTCCTTGGAGTTTGTCTAAAAGTAACGGAGCTTCAATTTGCAATCGATGTGGAACCTCTCCCAGGTTCCATCTGTCCCACCATCTACCAAAATCCTCTGTCCAGGTGGATATGTCCCAAAGGGTTTCTAGATTGTTGGACTGTAGCCAAAATTTAATATTTGCAAGGCATTCTATATGGTTCAATGGCTGATCTCCTAGGATCTAGTCTTCCCAGATTCTGATTTTTTTCCCATTACCTGGGATCCAGTAGAGATTGGAACTGAAATGCTCTAGAGCAGAGAGACAAAGCTTGAAAACTAGGGAACCTTTGGTGGTTTTTGGCGGATGATCCAAACATCTCAAATGCTGGCCTTGAAAATATTTCTTCCACAGGACTTTCTTACTCCAGCTAGCTTTCCTAGCTACAATATTCCACAATATTTTAGAGCCTAGTGTGAGATTTTGTGCAGCCAAATCTCTCATTTGCAGACCTCCTTCCAGGGTTGGCCTCTTAATGGTGTCCCAATTAACTAAATGAAGTCTTCTTTCATTATTTTTCCCCCCTTCCCATAGGAATATCCTCATAATACTATCCATTTTACTGAGGAAGGTTTTGGGAGGAAGCATAATGGAGTGCTGAAAAAGAGGCATACTTATGAGAACAGATTTCATTAGAATTATTTTCCCAGCAGTGTTTAGCTAGGAGGCTCCCCAGGCTTGTATTCTGAGCTTAAGCTTGTCTAAGAGGGGCATCCAGTGGGCAACTTTAGGTATGGATTTGAATATTGGAATCCCAAGATATTTGAAGGACTCCCAGGTCTGACAAACTTTCATCTCAAGGAGCCTAGCAATGTCAGCCAGATCTTTGACCGAGCAGTTCCAGCCATAGATTGTGTTTTTTAAATAGTTTATCTTGCTGCCGGAGACCTCCTTATAAATGTCCAAATCCTTCTTAAAAGATCTAGCCGAGTTAATGCTCGCTCCTCCAAGCAGCAGAGTATCATCGACAAATTGGGCATGGTTTATGTCTTTAACATTGTGCACCATTCTGAGGCCTGGCAGAGTTTGGACTTGTTGACAAAAGTCTAGTTGGAAACTAAGCACTGAGGCTTGAATAGCATAGAGGAGAGGGGACAGCGTACAAACTTTTTTTAATCCCCTAGATGCATTAAAAAAATCAGTAGATCGGCCATTTACCAGCGGCGCAATCCAAGGAGAGGCAATGCAGGCTTTCACCCAATTTATGAAGGTTATTGAGAAGCCCATTTTCTTCATAACAGTGAATAGGAATTCATGCCTCACCCTGTCAAAGGCATTTTCCAGATCGATTTTTATCACCATTCCTTTCTCTTTTCGTTGGCAACTTGAATGAACTGCCTCTTGAACCAGCACAATATTATCTAGAATCTTTCTCCCTTTGATGAAACCTCCTTGATTCTCCGAGATGATGTCCGGCAGAATATTCTTGAGTCGGATGGATATGATTTTGGTAATCAGTTTATACCTAGTATTACACAGCGAAATGGGACGGAATCTACTAAAATCTGAAGCTCCTTTCTCTTTTGGAAGCAATGCAAGGAAGGCTGAATTGGTACTGCCTCCTATCTTAGAACAATATTGGGACTTCCTGAACATTCTTAGGAGGTCTTTATTGGTAGTTGACCAGCAAGACTGAAAAAACCTAGCAGTGAACCCATCAGGCCCTGGCGCCTTATCCGGCTCCATGCAATCCAAGGCTTTCTTGAGCTCATCCATGCTGATCGGAGCAGTCAGCATAGTGTTGACAGAATCTTGGACACAGAGGGGGATTAGATTAATCGGATAGGCATGGGGGTCTATAGGAGGGTCAGCAGGTGTTGAATAAAGTTCTTTGAAAAAAGTGAAGGCTGCTCTCTTGATGCCTTCAAAATCTTTCACCACAGCATCTTCGGAGCAGATTTCTGATACATTTTTGAATTGCTTGCGAGCTTCGGCATGCTTATGGAAAAAACTGGTATTTTTGTCGTCGGCCTGTAACCATAAGTTTCTGGATTTTTGTCTCCAATACTCCTCTTCGTCCCTACTAGCTTTATGGAGGGCTTTTTGCAACTCAACTTCTTTTTGGAGCAGACTTTGGGTAACAGCAGAATCCTCCATTGATGATTGGAGGGCAGCAAGGTTTTCTAAGGACTCTTTTCTCTTGGCAGCAAGAGTTTTCAGAGTTTTAGCCCACTCCTTGAGCCTTCTCTTAAGAAACCGCAACTTTTCTTCCCACACAAAGAAAGGGGATCCCAGGACATGCTAGTTCCAGGCTTCAGAAACCACCTCATGGAAACCCTCTTGCTTAATCCACAAAGGGCTAAATCTAAAGGGAATGGGGCCAAGAAAACCATCCATGGAGAGCTCGAGACTAATGGGCTTATGATCAAAAGTGCAGTTAGGTAGGATTTTGGAAGAGGCCATTAGTCCACTATTAAGGAAGGAGGTTTGGATGAGGAATCTATCCAAATGAGTAGCTATGTGGTTGGGACCTAACCTTTTGTTAGACCAAGTGTATTTCCCAGCTGAAGGCTTGATATCCTCCAGATCCCAGCCGATCATTATGTCTTCTACCCATTCTCTAGATGGGTCCCTTACAGGAGAACCCCCTTTTTTCTCTTCAGTGGCTAGAGTAACGTTCAGATCCCCTGCAATAATGATGTTTTCTGGATTGTGCAATAAAAGCAAATACTGGAGTGAGTCCCATCAATTTTTTTTCTCCGCCGGAGAGACCGGAGCATAAAGGTTGAACATACTTACTTGTTGACCAGAGTCTTTGTGGAGGAGCTGAGTGAAAATCCAGTGATGGCAACTTTCTTCATGATTCAAGTCATATTTGGAGCTGTCCCAGAAGGAGGCAATCCCACCAGAGGCGCCTCTAGCACTGACAACTCTACCGGGCCTTTGCGCCATAATATTTTGCTAGATTGGAGGAGAAGAGTGTCCTCCAGCTTTGTCTCCTGGATGAGAAGGATTTCAGGTGAATGCAACCTCACAATGTCTTTCAGGGCATCTTCTTTCAGCCTGCTACCTAATCCTCTGCAATTCCAGGAGACGTACTTCATTATTTACTGGATTGGGAAGGTGTGGCTCCTTTTGGAGCCCTGTTGTGCTTGCGCCAGGATCTGGTGTTCATCATTCCTTTGAGAGTTTTCTGGGAGCCTTGGAGAACATCCAGATAAGTTTTCTCCTCTCTCTGTTTCTTCTTGGATTTCCGGCCCTTGGTCGATTTGATAAGAGTAATTTGTGAGCTTTCTGATTCGGAGTCTCTTTCTTCTGATTCTTCCCCTGAGTCAGAGGCAAGACTAATGTGCTCATCATTGCCTTCGATTCCCCCTTGATCAGCCTCTATTAGGGGGACAGTTGTTTCTTCTTCTGTTTCTTTCATTTTCTTCGACTGATCTTCAGTTTCTTCATGGTTCTCTGAGGCATCCACCTTTTCACCTGAGCAGGGACCTTCATTTGAAACTGGTATGGTCTTGGAATTGGTCTGGGGTTTCCCCATTGGTCCTGATTTTTTCTGCTCATTGGGCTTTGAGACTACCTTGCCCTTCTTTATTTCTTTCCATCCTTCTTCTTCCACCTTGTCCCCTGATGGGGCTTTGGGGCAGTTTCGTTGAAAGTGACCGTGCTCATGGCATATTCTGCACTTAAAGGGCCGTTTCTCGTAGTCCAGCTTCTGGAAGTGGTGCCAATCTCCAACTGTAAGTTTGATGGCTTCCGACAGACCAGCTTCCAAGTCAACTTCCACGCAGATTCTTGCGCAGGTGTATTGGCCCCTGTTATCAGCTTTGTCGATGAATCTGCCCAGTCCGTTTCCTCTCTTTTGCAGGGATTGGAAGCTCCAGCAGTGTATTGGTAGGTTGGGGAGCCAGACCCAAACAGGAACCTCCTTTGGGACATCGACTGAAGGGTCGAAGTCAGGGGTCCATTTATTCAGAAAGAGACCTTGATTTCCCATGAAATATGGATCATTTCTGAACACCAGATATCGGTCTTCCTTGGTAGTGAATTCGAAAATTAAAAAACCTTTACCGACAGCATAACAGATCACGTTGTTGGGCAGCAGGGGCCTCCAGTTTCGTTGAACCCATTCATCAGTCGATTTTGTTGTTGGCCATCATCCCATAAATTTCCCCTCTAGACCTCTGTTAGCCAAGGCAAGAGCGATTTTTATCGGTTGATCTTCCGGCAAAGCAATTTCTGGGATTTCATCAAGTTTTTTGATGAACTTCGGGACGTCGGGATGGGAACGTTTTTTTCCTTTCTGCGATATCAGACAACGAAAGGCCTTAGCTGTAGAAGATGGAGGGGTGGGAGAGGGCTCCACACCCCCTGGCGCACCCATGGCGGCAGAACAGTCCTGGCAGCAATCACTGACCTAATCGAAAGCTCGCAGAGGAGCAGAGCGCGCGCAGCTAACAACCCTAATTTAATTGTTACGACAAGGAAGAAATGTAATTTTTTCACATAAAAGAAATATTCTTATTGATATTACGTTATGTGTAATTAATTCTATGTTCCATTTAGACTTGATATTAAAATATAAATATATTTATAACAAAAAAAAATTTACTCACAACCATAAGTAAAATATTTCAATGTCCATGTTAAATAGTAGAATTATATATATATATATATATATATATATATATATATATATATATATATACAGAGAGAGAGAGAGAGAGAGAGAGAGAGAGAGAGTAATTTAAATTGAAAACTTTCTTATATTTTTACTTTAGTGAGAAAGATTCAGAGAATTCTTATTCCATTAACAGTTGCTTTGCAATTCATTATGTGAGGGATATTTGTAATTTTTTCAATTTTTAATATGGATTTTATATGTAATATTCTACAAAAAATTAGTAATAAAAATAATTAAATCTATAAGTACAGGAAATATTATGAGGGGGAATATTTTAACATTTTAATGTGGAGTATGTGAATTATAAATAAAATATTTCGATGTCAACTATATACATATAATACCATCCTCAATTCATATCAACCTATTATATCATATTAATATTACAATCATCGTTTCAACCATACTAAACTTTATAATTTATGAAAATTTCTTTGTTTTTTTTTCAAGTCGTTTTGCAAGAAATTTCATATATAAAAGTTTGATATAAGTTCACCAATACATAATCTATAATAAATATCATTTCATAAAAATAAAAATCATGATGATAACCATCTAACAATCATAAACATCATCTAAGCTACACATTTTAATTCACTACCATCCTCTAACTATATACACCTCTAGCATATGTAAACATCATTATCTAACGCACAAATATAATAATATAAGAGGACATCATCATCGTGATCACTTTTGACAAAACACAAACATTCTAATCTAACATCATCACCAAACACATCCTCAAAATAATATAAATATCATGTCAAATAACTAGTATCCCATACACATCTATCTGCAAAGACATTAAATGAACATATCTAACATGACCTAACAATATACACATCAACACCAACATATAAATCAAGTACATAAACATGAAAAAAATTCTTTATATATATATATATATATATATATATATATATACAAACAAATAAAATAACTACACCAAGTCAAATAAGTGAAATAAAATACCCAATAAAATAGTTGTACTGCCATGTTGGTTTGCAATAGAAGACGATCGATGGCCAGCTATTGCATAATCAACATCTGTTGAACTTAGCTAAGGTGGAGAATGAGGTGGGTAGTATGCATGAGTAGAAGATGATGGATGGTCAACTACATATGTGCCCTCAACATGGTATGTAAAACTCAAAGGTTGAGGAGGAGGTGGTTCGTCTCCTGTGTCAAGAGAATCATCAGGCACATCCTCTAGCTCTAACATCTCGTCATCGAGTGACTGACAAGGTGTACTTCCATATGGATCATTGCAACCCTAACATCCATGATATGATGGGGTGGTACTACCAGAAGCGTCATGATCACCACCCTCATCATCATTATCATGATCATCACCCTTACCATCATCATCACCACCCTGATATGATTTATCTATCACTGCACCATGATGTTGACCTGCATCCCTCATAATTTTCAGTACCCTAATAGATATGATGGTATGTTGCATAAGAAACATCATATCTCATGAAAATTCACTGTGCATACCCATGAACCTAGGATCCACATTGAAATATCAAGCCCTTGAAGTCTAAACTCTCGTATAAATAAAAAATTGGGCCAATCTGTAATAGTATTCCATCCAAACTCGCAACTAGGCCTATTGTGCCAGATGCCCATGCAGTCTTGAGGATGTGCCTCGCCCTCTTGGGCCTTGACAATCTCATCATATCCTCCGACATTCCTTGTGGGAGGAGGCATTTCCTCATCGAATGTGTCAATGTCTAAAAAATATATAGTACAAACAATAATTAGACAATTTCATTAAATAATTTAATAAAACAAGTTAAAGAACATGCTAGAATAAATTTTATTCTAATTTACTAAAACTTAAAGAAAATGAAACTAGATTAATTTAAATAAAATAATAATATAACCTCGATCATCTAGAGGATCAGTCATTGTGAATAATATGTTGGGACACACTCTCCAATCAATCCCCACGTATGAAAACTCCAACTTATCAAATTCATGGTCATCCTCACTTTGTAGTATTACTTGTGCCTTGAGAGAAATCCTGGACTAAAAAAATTGGAAAGCCCATTTTGGGAATCATATGCTCCCATATGTGCATCCAGACCTTAATGTTTTGCCTAGGAGGGCATTGGTCAAATGTAGGCCTCATCTCTGGTAAGCTATCAAAAAAAAGAAAAGAAAAGTGGAAGTGAAAGGGAAGGTCTCCATCGCATGTCTTAATGCAAAAGATCTATCTAAATCCATGCAAAATTGCATCAAAAAAATGGTATACTATATAATGCAACATAGAATCTAAGTCAAATAATCGACATAATACAAAAGAGGGCCCAACCAATGTGCTGCCCATATCTACAAGAGTGTGCAATGGTCATGAATAATAATGAAAAGAATCTAACCTCCTGTGTAGCAAAAGAAGAAATAATTAGTTGTCTACCATGTACCTAAAAATATGATGGACGGACCACATCAGGCCCGATATATGTATGATTGTGTGCAAATTTAATCTCAGCTGCAACATCATCGGGGACATCAAGGAAATGGGGAAAACAATGGCCTCTCTTAGATAGGCCAGTGATAAATTATATTTCCTCCTCAGTGGGCCTATACCATGCCATAGGACCGATGCAGAAATCCTTCTCCTAAACACTACATCGACGAATCATATGTGCCAATAAAATAAAGTGTGTCGTCATGGATGTAGCCTCCTGATAGTAATTCAGGAGGCCTACATTCCTCAAGAGTGCTCAGGTCGCTGCAATAATAGGGAAAGGGTATAGTTCTCTCTCCCTCTCTCTAACCTACCATGTTTGGTCCATATTCTATGGGTTCACCTGTTGCTCCTGCTCCCACTGCTACTCACTCTATAGATGTCTATATTACATTACTAACATATAAAATAATCATCCTCATACATTAAATACAATTATTTTTTATTAAATGAAACATGTATTTATAAATATGGAAACATAAATTTCAATTAAAAAAAAAAATTGGTGCACCTAAAACATAGTCATGCACTAGCTCCAGTGTGCTTTCAACTATAATTCCATCACTATCGGTGCACACATAAGTATGAAACACCATTTTTTGTTAAAATATTGAACTTTTTATAACGATGTAGAAAACTTGTGCACTGGTGCACAGATATAACCTTTTTTCCCAATACAAAATGTTCAGGTTTTCAAATGCACTGAACTATGGCTATATTTTAAAATATGAAGTTTGTTGTGTGTTTTGTAAATGTAAATGCACCAGCCATCATGCATCGACATAAAATCCATCACATCAATTTTGGTGCATTTTATTTTACGAAATCCACCACAACAATGGTGTTGTGTTATGTTCAAGCATCAAATTATGGTGAACCCTGTAAATTTACAACATGCACCATTATCGATGTGAGCCGAATGTATCAAACACACCACATGATGAAAAAATATTGAAAAATAGTGGTAAATTTAGCCTAATTTACAATTCTTATTTTCTAAAAAACTAAATTACAAAGAAAAATATACATTACCTAGACATTTTTTCATCGAGGAGGCATTGTCGATACGTAATGTAAAAATAAAAATAAAAAAATGGGATGGTTTAAAAAAAATGAAAACTCAAAAAATGAGAATGGTACAGAAGGATGGCGAGAAAGAGAAGCACTGACTTCAAGGTGCTTGCATGTGGAAATAGTGGCACTGATGCTTCAGATCTCTCCCGATCTGTAGATTGAAAAAATGAAAATTATGTCTGGGAGGGTGGAAGTAGCTAAAATTTTCTAGCTCAAGGAGGATATTATATTCTTATAAAGTTATATGGGTAGAAAAATTTTAGTGGAAAAGGCTCTGTACAGATCTGAGCTTACATTTTTTGAAGGATGTAAGGATTGAAAATCTATTGTAGTACCTCCAAGCCCCTATTATTTCAAGAAAGGAGGCCTTAGTTCTGGTTGCATGCTGCAAAGAGGTTCTAGAAGCCTCATGTATCAACATAGGAATAATACCGAACATTGAGCCATGTAGAGGGATACTATAGGTCAAGGATAGGGTTACCATAGGCCTATAATATGGCCAATGTATAAGGGATGATTGAACTATATAAAGGATATGTGATAGGGATACGGTTGGGCTAAGTCTTGTGGATGATTGTTTTTAAGTAGATGTTTTCTTCCAAGGGTTTGAATAATAGTTTGTATGCTCTAGTTTAGGGCCTCTTTGGTGAAATATACGTCACTGAGGTCCTATCCCTAAAATTCCTAGATTATGTGCATCAACATGGGGGATGGGACCCTTAGAAAATGACATCTTGTTGTGGAGGGCATTTGCAATTAGGGTCACCTACTTAAGAATTTGTTCATAGTGAGAAAGTGGACTGAAGTGTGTGTCTAGTATGAGCAAATATGTTTGTAGGCAAGATGTGAAGATTCGGTGTTGAAGAGAAGAAATGGAGCAACAATTTGTTTATGTGGATTCATGTTTAGTAGGTCATTGGAAAGTATGTTTGATTACCCAATTGTAGTGATGATTAAGGGTCAACATCACTAATAGGATGTAGTTGTTTGTATTCCCTAAAGAAATTCAACTTGTGGAACAAAAATGATTGTCATGAGGGTTGGTTGAGAGGCCCTAAGTACATTTTATACAAGAGGTAATTGAATGTTATGTGGGTAGTTGAGAGGAAGCCCTGAGTTTTTTCATCCTATGAGAATTGAGGAGATGGTTAGTGGGAAGGTTCTTGAAGGACCTAGATTAGTGATTTGATGTGTGAAAAATCACTAATAAGAGGGTTGAGTATGAATAACCTAAGAGAAATGATGATGGAGAAACCTTGTCATTTCTTGTGGGAATTTTTTTGAAGACCCTATGATTTGGCTATATTAGAGCACTAGAAGATAAGCTAGAGGGTAGTCTGATGATCCTATGTTTATTTATAATAATAAAAATTGAATATTTAGAGTGGCATATTATATATCTAGAGACACAAGATTTCTAAAGATGCAGAAGTTGTCGTGATCAACAGAAGAGGTGGCAAAGGACCTTCCAGATGTGTTCATGGTATGTGGAAAAAGAGGGACGAGTAGAGAGCTCCTTCAACAATTAATACAAGTGTACTTTGTTCAGGGAAATATTATAAGTAATACTTTTTTATTGCAAGCACTAATTTTCCTTGTATCAATATTGTATGTAAGGGCCATGATCCTTGGTACGGGAACCCTACATTTGATGTATTAAGATTTGTAATATAACAATTTTTGGGTTACAATTTCTCCTATGCATGATATTGATGCACTGTTATATGTTTTATGCCATGCAAAGTGGTAGTGTTGTGGTATTTCAATGTGTTTTTGATCATGATGTTAGACTCAAAGATAATTATAAATTGTTGTAGAAAATAAGGACTCTACTACCAGTTGTTGGGAATTATGAATTAATGAGCGTGAGGTTGAGTTAGTAATTATAAAATTTACATTTATTTAACCAATCATTTAATCATTTTTAATTGACACACAATATAAATGCATTTAGGTCATATATGTACATGATGTTTTAAAGTGAAAACCCTTGTGGAGAAAAAACCAAAGAAGCTTGTTTTTTGTATGATATAAATTAAAAGCACCAACTATTATCACATCATTTTTTGTAAGTTCCCACTCACAAGGGTCCCTAAAACCATCAAATGAACATGCACTGATTTTTTGAAGGAACCAACCTTATATTTTTGTAGGAAACAATATGTTATATCTAGTCATATCTATATTTCATACATTTTGAGACTTAGACCTTTTGTAGTGTTCCTTAATTATATTTTAATTCATCTTTAATACACTGATACAACCCCCGGATGCGGGTGAAAGTGAAGTTAATGGGGGCGATTGGACGCAAGGCAATCGGATGGGAGGCCACATGCCATCCCTCACGGAACCTTTGAGCCCACCTGACCACAGTTAATACCCCCGCCTGCTCTTTATGGAATTTGATATGGAGACGATTCTCAATACAGAAGTTGATGTTCGAGGCAGCCTCGACTGCCGCAACAGCATTTCGCATCAGATTTACAGGCCTGGTCATTCAATGCGGAGGTTTGATTGTTGCAGGAACATGTTCTTATATGCCATGGCTCTGCTCGCCCCTACGCCGATGAGTTCGTGGTGTAATTCTGTTCAGGACAGAGCCAGAGAGTGCACCACCACTGGGAAGCGCAGTCGCCATACCTGTTTCTTGGAGCCCGCTGACAGTCTTCACATTTCTATAGAAGGCTCTTGCTTGTCTGCAACGGTGGTTCTGGGCATTCTACCTGTGCCGAACCTTGTCAATACTCAGTCGCTTCAGGGCTCCAGCTCCTTTAGAGCTGCAAAAATGCCAAGGCTACGACAGAGGATGCGGTGCAGGAGGGGGTCTTCTCATTCGGCCAGAAGGCATTCACCCTCCATATCTACTTCCCCGTCAGATACCTCCGCACCCTCAGGCAGCCTCCCATGCCTCTTCCGTGGTCGCTTGCTCCACTCAGGCCACAGGCTTGACTCGCCTTCAGGTGATG
This sequence comes from Pinus albicaulis, assembly GCA_034641835.2. NCBI lineage: Eukaryota > Viridiplantae > Streptophyta > Pinopsida > Pinales > Pinaceae > Pinus > Pinus albicaulis. Next base: position 250,504,619 of record CM076576.1, on the reverse strand, counting down.
CACTGCCTGCTCAGTCCCATACAGCCCTCTTCTCATTCGATTGTGCACTCAACAGACCAAGAGTAACTGTGGCCATCTCTGTTGTCTTCCTGGAGCAGCCCCTGTCTGAGAATCCGCCGGAAGAGCAGGCTCCTGTTGACGGCGCACATTTGGAAGCGGTGCAGCAGGACTCGAGGGGACAGCCTAGCGAGACCAGGGATATTTTGCAGGAGGACTCAGGACGCGTTCAGGAAAATGTCATAGAAACTCCCTCAGCTGTCCACTTCAACGCAGAACTCTCCCATGCTCAAGGCGAACCAAAAGAATACGGATGGAGGATAGAGGAGGTTGCTCCTGATGAGTAATTCGGCCCTCTTTTATTGTCTCTTTTGTTTTTTCTCTGCCCTCTCTGAGGGAGTGTTTTGTTGTTTTAATGTTTCCTTCAACTCTGGTCCAATTTTTGTCAATGACTAGTCTCAGTCTTTACAACGGTCCAGTTTTGTTATGGTCCAGTGTTACAGCTATATAATGTTTATGTTCCTAGTTTTAAGTCAAAGACATTCCAGTCCGATCCCCTGCATGGTATTTTTTCAGTTGGTGGTTCCTCAGGCTGGTTTCCCTCTAGCAGGGCAGCCAAAAACTAGTCTCTGTCAATGCAAATTGCCTCCTCGTAGGCATTGTTATGGCCTTAGCCAGATGCACTTATTTTTCACTGTTAATAGATTACTCTAACTTAGAAAAAAAAAAAAATACGCTCATACAACCACCTTCGCTTTTTCAATATACATCTACCTTACCATACTCTTCCTTCTCACATAACCACACACATTCATAGTTTGTATCACAACTTATGCATTACACTTGCTATTAGTCTTGGCTACACTCAATCTGCACTCACCTCCAAACAACACTCACTCCCTAGCTATAATTCACTCCATATTTTTCACTATTTATTTTTCTTAAAATAAAATTACACACAACTGGATAATAGATGCTTCATTCAATTAAAATAGGGATCAAAGAGGATTTTCATTAATTTTTCTACAGTTCGAGGAGGTAGTGTACTTTATTACAATTTAAGTCCATTGTTGTCCTCGTTAAATTTCTTTGAGATCCTCTTTGGCACTCTATGCCAACACAAAAATGTCAATCCACTTAAATAATTTCCACCAATTGTGCTTTTATTTATAAATCTTATGTATCCTAACCTATAATTTTTCCAGTACACAATCTTAATCTTTCAATTCATTTTCTATGTGTGGTTATCTTTCGCTTCTCCTCAATCCAATCCCATGATAATGTAGTTCAGTAAAATCCATCTATGCAACAAATTCTTTAGTTTTTCATAACTCTATACAGTGATAAATCCTGACTATTCAATACCTTGAAGCGTCGACCCATGTTTTTCATGTGAAAGCACTAATGACCAACACTTTTATGTTTGAAGTACTTATGCTTATATCAGGGCGTAGATATTTTTTTTTGTGCGCTTGTATTAATAACCAGAATGACTAAAAATTTAAATATCTCATATTTATGCCCACTACCATCAGTTCCACATCAACCTATACTTGTTTCACCATATTTTCCCATCGTATCCTGGAGTCTAAGATAGATTTACATGCGTACTTCTGCTATGATTCCCAAGCCCTAAATATGTTGGACCAACTTGTACATTAGGTTTGCTGCCTTGATTTAACCAAATAGCATAAAAATCATTTACATGAGACATCAATTACAAAAAAAACCTCTTGGCACAAAATAGAAATATATACCACATCATTAGTTGACTTCAATTCTTACATCATGATGACCTCATCAGGCCACATAGAAACATCTAATAATGCCACGTGTCATAAGGATTTCACCCACTTGGCCATCAAAAAGCTCCAAATACACTTTCCATGTGTCACATACATGGAGTGCCATGTCATCATGTAGGTCCAATCCATGACACCTATATGCCACTTCACTATCTTATCATCCTACCATGTCATCAACTTGTATGGAGGGGAAAAAATCCATAGTGCTTTTCCTATTTTTCCTTTTATAATATTCTTCAGCAATGGATGCCTAAACTACACTATAACAATACTAAAAAAGGATATCTTCCCACAAATATAGGTAGAATAATTCTCTTACCATGAACCACTAAATATATTGAAGATCGTGGACATCAAGCTATGTCCATATTTGTGCGGAATCCAACTCCTTTGTTGAGAACAACCTAGGTTGTCTCGTGAAAGGATTGAACCTCCAAACTTCTTCTCTTAAGGTTGACTTCCGAGCTTCAAAATTCATTATCTCTTCAACCCTTGGGATATTTTCCAAGTTCCATATACCATTGGAAAGGTATTCAAGAGGAAAAACCAACTATGCACCTTGTAGATGCACCTAACTTGATATTATTCCCATATGTGCACTATTATGATTTCCTAGCACTCCTTGAATATTTTTTCAAGAACAAAATAACAACTAAATATGAAGGTCTCAACTCTTCCCCAAATACCCATAGCTCATCGTCATAATCAAAATTTTTAAAGATTCATCACGTATCTTACTACTATGATTGTTTCCAACTAAAGAGCTCAAATACCGACCGAATCTCATTTATCTTGCTACTCCCTTTGACATCAATGACCATACGTTGATAACAATGATAACACTATGCTCAACAATGTCTAATGATAATAAATGAAAACACTATGCTCAATAATATCCAATGCTAATCAATGAAAACACTATTCTCAACAATTGGCGCACATTTTATCCCTAGAAAGATACTTTTATGAGTCTTTGGTTTATGTTTTTTTTATAAATATCCTTAAATTAATAGGGGGATTCCATTTTATTTCCCGTGAAAGTTGTGATTTGAATTTATAATTGGTCTTGAGGCTAACTATTTTAGCATTTGTGGGTTGTAGGGGGTTGGTATTGTCTATGTTTTGTTTTGAATAAATACTAGGGATAATCCATTTAGAGGGCCACCTCCTCCTAGGTTTATTCCCAACCAACCCCCACATGCAACTCGATGCTTAGATTTCTTTTTTGACACTAGTAGTGCAATAACATGCCTCACATGTAGTCTAGTGAAAAATTGTTCATTTCTGATGGCCTCTAGAAAAAATCCATTGGAGGAGTAGACCTCTAGGGATAGGTCCTTTGGGCCACATTAATTATAAACAATTGACTATGTGAAGTCATGATGATGTGTATATTTTGAGTCTAGTTGCACCACATGTATGCTCTCATTGTGAGCATACTTTAAATGGCTCAATGGAGGATCCTATATAATAGAAATTTATGGATGTATTTAGTAGTATTTTTAATTGATGCTAAACCATTGGTATTTCTAGAATTGAAAAATATTCAATAAAGACAACTTTAACATACTTTTTGACTTTTGTTTTTTTGGCATGTGTAGGTGATATGAGAGGATATACGAACATTAATGTGTGAATAAATTAATTCTCCCAATATTGACAATACCATGGTTGTATAATTTGACATTGCAACACCTCACATACAAGTATTTAAATTATTTTATTCTTGTATACTTCAATCATAACTCATGAGGATTTTAAAAATTGTTGTTGTACAAATAACCAACTTATTTACGAGAAATAAATATTGTTTTTTCTATGATTATATATGTTTCCACTGAATATTTTGAATGTCCATCTCCATTTAAGATAAATATATCACCTCACATATATTGATCCATTTTCATGTATTATTATCATCCTTGTTTATCCATTACACTTTTCATTTATCTTTTTGAATCCCGTACTTAGTCATATTTCTAAAAGTTGCTTGTGGAGCCATTAACCTTGAGTAATAATCTTGAACATTGCACACTTTCCACTCCAATTATATCCCATAATTCATTACCTTTGGGTAGGTGAAAGCTAACAATGACCTCTCAAAATGTATTAGTGTCAACTAAAATCTATAAAAACAATTATAAGTTCACTTGGAAGGTTGATTATAGTTACTTATGCAATGAATTTGAAGATGAGGTAAAAATATGAAATGTAGGAAAATGAGTTGGCTTTCTAAATAAATAATTTGTATTTATATAAATTGAACCTATATGTGAATTTTGATTATCCTTAACATTGGTATGTTATTTTGCATCCAAAATATAATAGATATGTTTATATTAGTGCAGATTTTTAGTATTTAAATGATGGAATCTTACTCTAAAATCTTGTGGAGCTGTAGAGAACAAAATTTTCTTGTGCACTACTATTTTTCCAAAATTTATAATACTAATTTTATATTGTTCATAAATTATGAAAATAATTATATCCTTGCAATGACAAGGCCTTTCATTAGTGCAGCCTAAAAGGATTTTACCATTAAGAAGAAATCCTTTTTTTAGAGTGTAGGATTCAATGCCTTCTATTGCACTATATATATATTTAAATGGTTAAGGCCTAAACAGGATATAGTGGAAATAGAAAAGGCATGTAATTTAATACTTTCATATATGGATGAATGAATGAAGATGGTTTACACTTTTGAGCCAAATGTGGCGATGAAATTTGAAAATTTTACTTTTTTATTGAATTAAAGACCTCAAAATTCATATAAGAATTGTGAGTTTTGATTTGGAGTAGAAAGACAATTTGTGGAAAATTATGTTTTTGTCCAAATGATAATTTTTAAAAAAAATGTTAGTGTCAAATAATGTATGAGTTTTCCATTAAATTAAATTCTTGTCCTTGCAATTTTACAAAATAACTTAGCCTAAAATCTATAATTTCAGACACACACACACATATGTCTGAGTATGATCAACCGAGAGAGCACACAATTATGCATATGGAAACTTTATTTTCTTATGAAAAAATATATTTTATATTAGTTTTCAAAGTTAGGGAATTAATATTTGAATTGTATTTTTAAAACACATGTTTTGGTGCATGATTTTTTTTCTACTATTTAAAGAAATTCAAAAACCAAGATTACCCATTTGAAGCGGACCCATAAATGAAGATAGTGCAATTTTTTGAAATATTTTCATTTTGAATATTTCATTTTACTTATTTTCCATTTAGCCACTTTGAAACTATTGAAAAAAAATTAATCATAAAGTTTCAAAGAAATTACAAGAAAAATATCAAATTAATTTGAAAATTTAAAACTCAGTCCATTGTGTAGAGGATTCCTTCATGAATGCAACATAGGAACTCCACCACCTATACAAAAATAATGCCTTATGCTTTCTATGGTACAAGATTGTGTTGCAAAAAAATATGTATAATGGGATATAAAAAACTATTTTTTAAGCCCTTGATAGCTCGATCAAAAACTTAAAAATCTTGATCAAGAGCTTTTGAATAGCTTGAATTAAGGTTTAATAAACTCTCGATCAAGCTACTAGGTAATTCTTGAATGATAAAAATATCTATTGTGCTATTGTTTAATAAACTCTCGATCAAGCTACTAGGTAATTCTTGAATGATAAAAATATCTATTGTGCTATTGTTTTTCCTGTCGAAGGCCATGACAACTAAAGAGATCATTCAAGATATGGATTGATTGATCTCTTCTAACCATTAACTCCTACCAATTAAAACAATCAATTAGGATCTTCACTAAGCTATAGCTTTGATCAAGTATTACTAGTCATTAAATTCCACCAATGAAAAACTCATTCACACACATAACCAAAATCTCAATCAAGTTCCTTCCACCACCCAAAATAAAACAAAACATAACATAATAGAACATTCATTCATGGAAACATAACATAGAATGTTTATTCATGAAAAAATAACACAAAACATCGAGATTACACAAAGATTGACAACAAATATTGGAAATTTTGTTTTATATATATATGATTAAAATATTTGAGTTTAATATCGATTAGACTTAAATAATTATGGATCCATGATCTTACCAATAAATTAAGATCAATTCTTTTAAAGAATCTATGTTGGAAATTCACATCGGATCAATCTAAGCCTTTGCCGGACATTTCCATTTGTATGTCCTTAACAAATTTTTTAACATCTAGTAACAAGTTATTTAAAGACTTAAAAATTTAAGATTAAAATTAGTTTCAACTATGACATCAAATCATTTCTATCCCATTTATTGACTGCAAACCATTATTAAAGTGTACAAACTATCCAAAAGCATGAATTTTTTGTGCCTCCACATTTAGTTATATTTTTTTCAAACAATCCACGCAAGCACACTAATGATAATTATTTTCCTGCCTAGTTTTGAAAGTTTACGTGGTCTATCATAATTAAAACAATTTGATGCTAAACTTAACTCGATATCTAAGTCGAGTTTAGACAACACATAAATTAATAACATAGATCTAAGTTTACATTTATTAATTAATTGATTTAAAGTTAATATTTTTTGAGGATAAAATATTTGATGTTAAACTTAATATATTGAGTACATAGATGACTATTCTATTTTCTTTTAAAAGATTTTGGAAATAGTATATAGATTATCAAAGCTATGAAAAAAGTACGCTTGGATAAAAAAAAAATTCTAGATGCATTAATATGTTTACGGCGCATTTATAGTTTTTACTGGTTTCACCCAAGAAGGAGGAGGGGGGTTGAACTTTAACCATTTCAAAATTTTTACGGGAAGTTACTATTCATTACGTTGGGTTGAGATTGTGGGTCAAATATAAGATAAACCTGAAATGAACGATTCTTGACCTAAAATGTAAACGTGGTTTAGCTGGGTATTATCTCGGTAAACATGATTTAATGTTAAAAAGTTCTTTACTGAGGTATCTTATAAGAAGAATAATATAACTTCCAATCCTTGGTATGATAATGATTGTAAAATTGGGAGGAAACTTATTAGATATGCTCCTAATGAAATCACAATGCTTGAAAAAATAAATTTTCACAAATCTTTTATCAAAATAAAGAAAGGAACATATATATATATATATATATATATGATGCAAGAGAACCTTCTTCATCTTTCTAAAGTTTGGCCTAGAATATTTTGGAGGAAAATTCATGTTCGTAAAACAACATAAAAAAATTGAATCCCCTTAAATAATCGGGATATATATATATATATATATATATATATATATATATATATATATATATATATATGAGTCCCCTAACACCAAGGGAACCATATTGAACTCACATAGAAGAGGATATATTCTCTTTAGAATATTTTGAGTTTAATATCATGAAAATTGTTAATGTGAAAGTTAGGGACATTGAAGGCTACCAAGCATAAATTCTAAAAATTGGAAGGTCTATCCTCATCCGTCCTATCCACAAACTCCTCAATCTGGAGGTGAAACAAGGCTTCCATAAGACATGGATTCAAAACCTTATTGTCCCTATCTATAAAAGTGGGGATAAAAACATTCCCTCTAAATACCGGACTATTATGACTAGCCACATTTTAGCCAAGATGTATGGACTCATTTTGGAAAAAATGATTAGCCTTTGGCTTCAAAGAAATGGTAAAAGAACTGGAGGGAATGTTGGATTTAGGATACATCACACAACTATATACCATCTTATCACTCTTAGGATCATTTCAGAGGCATTATGCAATAATAATACCTACACTATTCCTAAAGATAAGATATGGAAGAGTTAGAAGAGATAAATATCCCTCGAGATCTAAGGGATGTTGTGACTAGGCTATATGAGAATGTTATTTTAAAACTTAGGACCATATATGGTTGGTAAAAAGAAATTACATGCAATATCAGAGTTCAACAAGGATGTCCCCTATCCCCTACCATTTTTGGCATTTACGTTGATAAGCTAATATAAGAGTGTCTAGAAGCTATAGGATGTGATGGCCCTAAGCTCACTAGTATGGCCATATATATTCCCCTTCATGGTGAAGATATTGTTCTTTTAGCTAGGAACCATGATGATCTCGAAAAGTAGCTTTGAATTTTCTAATATTACTACTCTAACAGGGGTATGATTGTTAACACTAACATGACTAAAGTCATTATAATTAAATTCAAAAATATCAACTATGATGAGTTCATCTATGATAATAAATACTTGGAGAAATTGTATTAAAAAAATATGTGGGAATTGGCATTCATCATTACCTCCACTGTAATTATAGCATTGAGAAAAAGATAATTGGACGGTTGAAAGCCTATTATTGGCTTGAAACCAATTGTAAGTTTAGAAATATTTGGGCATGATGTAAATATATATATATATATATATATATATATATATATATATATATATATATATTCTTTGATACTCTCGTCACTCATGTTATTTTATGTGGATGTGAGGTTTGGGGATGTAGTTTATCTAAATATCCATGGAGGAATATTGAACTTATCCAAAAGAAATTCATAATCTAAAATCTCAAAATTAAAGGAAATACTCTCTACCATATATTCTCTATTGAAGCTAGCCTTTAATCCATTGAAATCATGGCTATGATTAGGTATATAATGTATAAGAAGAAGTTATAAAATGTGGAAGCAAAGAGGTTTCCTAAAATTTCTTCTAACTCATGCCAAAAGCCCCGCATCTAGCTCAAGCGAGCTTGGCATAAGGATGCCCAGTCTTAGCTAGACTATTGGAGGGTCAAGGAGGATATCATCTTCAATAACAAGGATAATTTTAAAAATTCTATCGCTTCCAAATTTAAAGATAATTTGTGGTATGAATTTTTGTATTTACAAAACACAATGGGATGAAAGAGTTTGTCACCTTTGCAACATTAAGAGTGTTGAAGCTGAAAATCACTCTCGCTTGGATTTCTCCGATCTTACATTCATTTGTTCTAATTTTCAAACTATTTTCCCAACTAAATATTTTCCAAACTTCCAACCTTCTTGAATTTTGAAGTTAGAAAAACTACGATGATATACTTTTCTCCTCTCCCTTCTTTTCAACCATAGAACTAAAATGCTAAAGAATCTCAAGTAATCTCTTTGTTTCTTAAGGTTTAATAGACCATATACGTCTTAGTCGACATTAATCATCATCATCACTATTTTATTTGTGCACTTTGATAAACAAATCAACTACCTAATACACTTTGTAATTAAATCAATATTTTTTTATTTAAAAAAATCAAAAAAGTGGTCGTTGTATCTATGTGATTTTTTTTTATTAAATATTTAATTGACCCAATATTAGAATTAAATTTTAAAAAAATAATAATGTAACATTACGTGACACCATCTTCCTCATAAATTGGGTTGTATAGGGCCTCAGGGTTGTAGAGGGCCTCATAAACTAGGTTGTAGGTGGATAGTTTACCTGGTTTACCATTCATGAAATGTGGGGAAGTACAAGGAAAAAAATGAAAACATTAAAGAAATATATTAAAAAAAAAAAATTAAAAAAATTAACCCACAAAACAATTTTTTTTCTTTGTTTCTTTTTCTTTTTAATTATTATTATTAAACCACACTAGGCATATAATATATGGTGTTGTGTTATATCGTTAAGGCACTTTTTTATGTGTAGGTCACCAGTTCGAAACTCCATGGGCATAAGTCCAACCATGTTAAGGGATGTTGTGGCTCATGACAATTTTTTTCTTTGGGGGATTTGACGGATACGATGCCCCTTCATCATAGTTTATTAATACAAATATTAACATATTGTCACCTTAGGACTCACACAATTAAGATATAAAAAAAAATACATTATTAAATTTTTATAATAAATTTTTGTTGTTGATATTTCTTTTAAAATTTTTAGATTCTTTTTAATTAATTTTTTTAATAATATATTTGTTTATTTTTTTCAATATAATTTTTAAAATATAAAAATTATTTTTTGTTTTTTAATTATATTTTCATTTCTAATATTTTATATATAATTTTTATTTCATGACTTTATATATATATATATATATATATATATATATATATATATATAAATTGATATTTTAATTTTTTAATTTATTTGTTTTTCTTGTTTATTTTGAGTGTTTTTTTTTTTTTTTTTTCTCAATTCTTAGAGTAGAGTTTATGTTTTTGATTTGTTTTTTAATATTTTCCCTTCTTAAAAAAATTTCATTTTCCTCCCCTTTTTTAAATAGGGTTTTTTATTATTTTTCATTTTTATTAATAAATAATCAAAATTTATGTAATGTCACTTCTCGATTCACAGTTGAGTTTATGTTTTTTTATTTTTTACCCAATGGTATTAATGTTCAAGGATGTAATGTCAATTAATTACTATTTTTAACCTCATCAATAAAATAAAAGTTAGACAACTTTGAAAGGTACTTAATAGCATCCATTTAAGAAAAAAAAGAAATAGAAATGTACATAACTATGACGTTCCTAGTTTTAGGGTTTTCCATATTAATCATATTTGGAATTTGTTGCCATAATTGAAAAATGTGTGAATTTTAATGCTAAACAAAAGTGGTGCTACATCACAACTTTTTCATTTGAACATAATTTTTCATTTCTTTGGGAGTCATGAGATTTCATCTTTAATATCATGATTGAAAAATATTTGAATCTTAACCTTCAAAAAAAAGGTGATGTCGTATCACCACTTTTGGATCTCAGTATGGATTTTCACGTGCTTCCTAATCACCATATTTATTTTTCAATTTCCTGGTTAAAAAATGTTGGAATTGTAACACTGAAATGAAAAATTGGTGATGTTGCATCACTGCTTCTTAAACCGGCATGAAAATCATGATTTAATTCGACCTCAAAAAAAATAAGAACTTGGTAAATTTCCCGTTAAGATGGTAACACTTTTATTTCCATTTATAGTTGTGGATGCTCATAATGTTGATTAAAAAATAACGAAAAGGTGAACAAAGCTTTAGCAAGGAAAATTTTCAGGATGGAAGTTTATCTTAAAGTTTAGAAACCTTGGCGAATATTGCAAGTCCCTAATATGAAAATCATAAAATGTTTGGAAATATTTTTGTAAAAATATTTATATTTCTAATAATTTTATATTAGTTTATATAAAATTTTGGTGATTTTTGAGGTAACATAATTTTATACTATGAAATGTGGGCGAATCATTTTTAGAAAAAATGGAAATTGGCAAATCGTTTTTTGGAAGAAAGACATGGAAAAGTAGCCCACGTGTGAATATTAGCACCTAAAAGTTTCCTTGAGATTTAGAGGAAGAAGTTGAAAGAGAAGTAAATGTTGAAGCATAAATAATTGGCGCCTTAGAAAATTATAAGTAGAGTCAAAAAAAATATTAAAACATAGAAGGAATTGTTTCAAAAGTATGAGAATAATGGTTTTTATTCTAATGAATAATGTATCATAGTATTAAATAAAAAACTATAATAAGGAAAGAGAGTAGATGAAATTCTGATAAGGTAGCTGAATGAAAATGAAAGAAATGGTGATAATTTAGGAGTAGAGCCTCGCTTCAATGAAAAAAAATCTAGAGAAATAAAATGCTTAATTGAATCAAAGATTAAAGTTTGGTAAAGGTAATGAAATACGAGATAACATTTTCAACTTCTATATGTATCCTTTAATCAAATTAGGTCTTTGTTATAAATAAAATCATGAGACTTCCAAGGGAGAATCAAACGTCAAAGTTATTGGAAGAGATGCAAATAACCTAAGAGTCATGTTGATGTGCTCAAAATTTATATCAACAGTAAAGAACGTTAGGACCAATAGAAACATATTTTTTCTAAATTCCCTATCAAAAATACAAGTAGTACAATTAATGAAGTAAAGGACTAGAATAAGTTGTTTTTTATCACAAATATAATGAACATGGATTTAAAAGAATTTTTGCCTCGAGAAGGCCCTTCATCTATCTGTATCAAAATCCCTTTTTCGACATTTTCATTACTTATAATAATTTTGGTCATAAAGAAATGAATTTAAAATCCTATGTAACATATGATGATATGAACAATAGATATAAAGGATCCTTCAATACTTCGAGGAATTATTATGTGATAAAAAATCCTACAAGTTTCAATGAGAATGTTGCTAGAAATTGTTATTCATTTTCCTAGTTATTGGATCATGTTGAATGATATAGGTGCAATAACTATGGGAAAAAGGAATGTGATCATTAGAGAAATTTTGAAGTATATAATGGGCCTAAAAATAATATACAACCAAAAAATACTTTATAATAAACAATAGGATTCAAGGTTATGATGTCAACCATGGGAGATAATTCACCATTTTTGGAGTAAAAAAATAAAAATATTAAAAAATGACTTTTTCAACTCAAATTTTCAACTAATCTGCCTATAGTTTTAAGAAAATTTAAAGTGGAATCACTCATTCGATGCATAACTTTATTACTCATCTAATAAGTATCCATGATGCATACTTTCGATGAACTCTACTACACGAAAAATGAGGAATACATGAAAACATTATTGCAAACATATTTCTCATGTATTTCTCATTTTTTCGTATCGTAGGGTCCATAAAAAGTATCTAACATGGGTGCCCTTTACATGAGTAATTTTTTTTTTTTCATCCAATGAGTGCTCTCACTTGAAATTTGAGTAAAACCATAGGGAGATAAGTTTAAAATACGAGTTGAAAATGTAGTTTTTTTCTTTTTCCCCTCTCGAATTTGATGATGTAATCTAACATTATTTTATTATTTCCAGTATTATTTTATAACATTCCTTAGGAGACATGTTTTAGACCACAAAATTTTGTCTAGTGTATAAACACATCATAGTAATGGATCCTAAATAAAAAAAAGAAAAAAACAATCTATAAGGGTGTGGAAAACAAAACAAAAAAGGTAGGAAGAATGCGGATTTTCTCTATATGATAAAAATAAAGGCAGGGAAAATTTTAGGGGCTAATATTCGTAGGTGGGCTAATTTTCAATACGTTTTTGACAAAAAATATTCGCCAATTTCCGTTTTGTTGAAAATCGATTCGCCCAAATTGTATAGTATAAAATTATTTTACCCTAAAAATCACCAAAAATTTATGTATACTAATACAATTAATTAGAAACCTAAATATTTTTACAAAAATACCATAAGAAATTTTACAATTTACATATTGGGGACTAGTAACATTCACCAAGGCTTCTAAACTTTAAGATAAACTTCCATGCTTAAAATTTTCCCTAAATAAAGGAGGTCAATGGGTCATATATAGTGGGTTTTCAAAGCACATTACATGAGATAAGATCATTATTTTCTCTGTAATGGAAGCCAAAGTGGGAAGTGTTACCTTTGGAAATAATGCACCGACTCGAAATATGGGTAAATGAATAGTTATTCTTGATATTGTGAGGACTAAAACTTAAAGTTTCTATATGTTAATGTTTTAAAACACAATATTCTGAGTGTTAGTAAAATATTTCATGAAGAATTTCTCTCACATTTTGTGTTGAAGAATGTGAAATAAGGAAATTAGGATCAACAAGGTTGGTGGAGAATGCAGCTAGGACCTCGAGCAATGTAGATATCCAAAATGAAGTAAAATGGAAATGTTGTGTGGGGAAATTATATTAAATTTAGTTATTATATAGAAGGATGGATCATATAATTCATTTGCATCTAGTAAAACATAGAATATAGAAATTAGTGAGATACATGCCAAGAATATTGAACACAAGCAATTTCATTTTCAAGCCATGTTAACATGGGGATCAAAGCATGGTAAAGGTTAAGCCAAAGGAGTACTCTTCGATAAATCCATTACAAATTGTTCACGAAAGTCTCTATGGTTCTTCTAGAACACCAAAATTAATAGGTGAGAGATCATTTATGCTTATAATTGATGACTATACGAGAGTAACATGTGCTACAATATCTAAGGAGAAACCTAAAGATTTTGAGAATATCAAAGCTTTCAAATCCTTAATTGGGAATTAAAATAATCTAAATATCATAGAGAGGAAAATTTAATAATAAATTCATTGAACTGTATGGAAAACATGGTATTTGAAGCAATTTTTCAATCGAATAACTCTAAAATAGTATGGTGTTGTTGAGAAAAAGAATAGGAATATGCAGGAGATGGCAAGAAATATTTTTAATGAATAAAATCTTCTAAAAACATTTTGGGGAGGAGAAGTCACTACAACCATTTAAATCCTAAATAGAGATCAAATCAGTGTAAAAAATAATAAATATCCCTATGAATAATGGAAAGATATACCTGCTTTAGCCAAAAATTTCAATATATTTGGCAGAAATTTCTTCATCAAGATAAATGAAGACAATTTAGGAAAAAATTAGTCTAGAGGATATGAAGTAATATTCCTTCTTTATTCATCTAGGAACAATTCATATAAATGTTATGATAAAATACCACACAAGATAATAGATAGGATTGATGAAAAATAGATGAATAATTTACCTCATAAGGAAAGGTCACAAGAAAATCAAGATCCAAAAGAGGTATTCAACATGGAGCTTCAAGAAGAAGAAGAAGAGGAAGACTAATAATAACAAGAGGAAGAGGATGAGTTGAAACAAAAATGATAAGAGGAGTAGATAAAACTTAAACATTCAAAAACTCCATCTAGGTATTTTAATAAAAATAATACAAAAAATTAAATATTTTGTGACAAAGATTCAAAATTTTAGACTAGGAGACAAATCATCTTACAAAACACATGAAAAATTTGTCCTTTTATCCATAATAGAACCTAATAATTCTTCACAAGCTAGTAAATATGAGAAATGGGTCATTCTATGAAGGAAGAACTAAACTAGATTGAGAGAAATGGAACATGTGAACTTGCACGTAGAACAAAGAATAATAACGTAATTGGAATTAAGTGGGTCTTATGGAACAAATTGAATAAGAATTCACCAATAATTAGAAATAATGTTAAAAGTTGGCTTGCAAAAGTTATGAACAAGTGGAATAAGTTTACTTTAAAGAAACATTTGTCTTAGATTTGAGACTGGAAGCCATTATAATGTTCTTGGAATTTTATTGTTTTGAAAATTTCAAGGTTTATCAAATGGATGTCAAGTTTTTTGTCCTCAATATAAATTTGGAAGAGGAAGTATATGTTTAAAAACCAAATGGATTTCAACTATCATAAAATGAAGACTATGTATGGAGGTTGAATAAATCTCTTTATGGTATTGAGAAACCTCCCATATATTGGTACTCAATATTTGTTAAATGCATATAGTAGAAAGGATTCAAAAAGGGAGCAATAGATAGTAACTATAAATCAAAATAGGTAATGAAAACCTATTAATAATTTCACTCTATGAGTACGTTATCATATTTGGAAGTGATGTTGACACAAAGAACGAGAGGTTTATAGCAAAATTGTAGAAGAATTTTGAAATGTCCATGTTAGGAGAATTATCATTATTCCTACAATTACAATTTTCATAATCAAATAAAGGCATATTCATCCCAAACCTAAAAATCGTAAGTAAATGTTAAAGAAGTTTGGAATGGAAAAATTTTCACCTATTAGCACTCACATGGTCACAAGATATAGATTAAGGAAATATAATGAATCAAATATGAAAATCCAATTGTACTGTTAAGTCATCCAAATTTTTTTATATTTTACAACATCAACACATGATACCATGAAAAAAGTATGGTCTGGTTGCACACGTTTCAATCTATATCAAGGGAGACTCGTGTACAAGTAGTGAAAAGGGTTTTTGTTACATCCCCTCTTCATTTCCCCAAAATTTGTGATGTAATTAAACACTTGTAATGTAATTGGGTTATTTTAATTTATATTAATATGTACTAAAATTTATTATGTGATGTGTCATTATAATTTACTAGTAAAAATTTTACAAATGAATGAAAGGAGAAACCAACATATCATGATGCCTTGGGAGTAGGAAAAGTTGACTAGGGAGGAAATCATGCAAGGAGGTTTTGGTAAAATCCTAGAATTGATTGAATAAATATATTTTCCCTTGGTGTGATGGTTGGTTTTCTAAGGAATATTCTAGAAAAATATTTGTAAGATGAAGGATCATGGTGTGATTATAAAAATATGAAGGAGAAACCATCAAAGGTTTTTGGGTTCTTATTTTCTCCTTATATTTTTTGTCACACTCCCTTTCTCAGAAGTTTGATTTAGAAAGATAAATGGTGGAAAAACCTATGGAGGTTCAAATCCTGTGACTGGTGAAGAGTTATAAGTGACAATATATGTGATATAGATTCAATTTTCTATATGGGTAAAAGAAAGTAACTTTAACCTTTTGTGTTAAATCCATTCTTAAGTCCCTAAATCTACTTTTCCCTCAAGCCATTAAGATCTATCATAAGGTTGGCCAGCTATGAGAAAAAAATTAGTACAACTGAGCCTAAGGTGGTGGTGGGGGGAAGGGGGGGGGGGGGACATGGCCCAACCTACTTTAGATCCAATATTTTCTAATTACAATAGATATATGTTTAATTTTGTCTTATTGATATGTATCGCATGAATTATTTAGTTATATGTAATAATTATTGTTGTTGTTATATTATTTTATTTATGACCATTATGTTGGTTATAAAATAAAGTCTAGGTTAGTGAGTTTGAATTTAGTTAGCCATGGAATTTAAATGAATTTGGATTACTAGGAAACGATAAATATGGGTAATTTCATGCATCCCTTATTAATTACATGTTTTCCATATTAATTTCATGTTGAATTTTTCTTTTATTTCCTCTACATGTTACAAATTATTTCATGGAGTTTAATGGTGGAAGCCAAAATGTGATTTATGGAATAAACAAGCCATCTTGGAATTTTCTCCATAAATTTTCCTCTGTGAGGTTATAGAGCTTGAAACTTGGACCATTGTGGGGGGAAATATTTTTGATCTTCTAGGTCAATTTTCATATATTGGTTCGTTGTATTTTAGATATATTTTATAAGTTGGTCGGGCTTCCTAAATTCCTCTTCAAATAGGAAATTTGGAATTTTCTTTATAAGTTTTCTTTTGGGAGGTTCCCAAGGATGAAAATTTGACCATAGCAGGGGTAAATCCTACTCATCATATATTTTAATTTTCATGCCTTCTGTAGCAAACCACCCTACCTTCCCTAGTTGACTGGTTGCTACTAATAATCTAATCTTTCTTATGTCTCTTAAAGAAATGGGATTAACTAATTTTATTTTATTTTCTCTATCCTTACTATTTATATATTACTATGATTCATTACTCACAGTTATATATATACATATACTCACCCCATTGCAATTCCATTGCGGCACCCCCAGCCACCATTGTATTCGACAAACATAATTTGAGCAGGGAGATTGGTGGTCTTTGAATTATTATGTCAGACTATGTGTTCGCTTGCTAACACTAATCATCCCATTGCAAACAGGGTTACAACTATGGGTTGAAAGCCTCAATTGGATGAACCAAAATACATTTTCACATCCATCAAATATTTTTAATTGTGCCACCCATCTCCTCTACCTTCCCTTGGGTCCACTAGGGGGTGTCACAAATTACCCCGTTCTTTAAATCGCTAGTCATATCCAATGTCCATTAATGCGGTGGCCTTGCCACTTCATATGGACATTTCCGTTCTAAAAATTGAATACGTTTCCCTCCTTTATAATTCCATGATGGGGCTTGTAGGACATAACATCCCGATACTTTCCTTTTGGTGCTTTCATCTGATTCCCTCATTTTGTTATCAAATCAAATCCAAAAAATATTTTGTTTTAGTTGGGAATTCTTACAAATATATAAGCGATCTTTGTACCATAAGGAATCATTTTTCCAACTAAATGTATTAGATGTACTAGGATATTTCTACAACTTTTGAATGAGTATCCACACTTTTTCATCCTTCTTCGATTGATCCCTTGCTTTGGTTATCCAATCTGGTTGGATAATAGAAATGGGACAAAGAAATTCTTCCACCTCTTCATTCCTTCTTCAGAGTACATATGCAACAACATTTAGCTTCCTTTTTTTGTAGATTATTTTAAAGTCATAACCCAACATCTTTGTGACCGATTTTTGCTGATCTTCTGAAGATAGTCTTTGTTCCAAAAAGTTTTTAAGACTATCATGATCATTTTTTACCTTGAAGTGTCTTCCCATTAGGTAAGGTCGTCGTTTATTTAGTGCATGTAGTATTGCTAACATTTCCTTATCATAAATATATTTCTATAAATACTTTCATTTGATTGGACGACTTTTAGAGTCAATGGGTCTTCCTTATTGCATAAAAACAACACCAATTCCATTTCCTGAGGCATCACATTCCACAATAAAGGTTTTTGTGAAGTTTGGCATAGCTAACATCGGTGCTAGGCACATTTCCTCTTTAAGATGTTCAAAGACCTTAGTTGCTTCAGGAGTCCATGAAAATGCATATTTATTCAATAATGTTGTTAGAGGTGCTTCTATGCTCCAATAATTGTTAACAAACTTGCGATAATGCCCTGTTAACGCGAGAAATCGTTGCAACTACTTTATGGTTGTGGGAAATTTCCATTCCTTTATGGCTTTAATTTTGTTAGGGTCTGCCTTAACACCTTCGTGAGATACAATATGACCTAGATACTCCACCTCTTGTATTACAAATTTTTTTTTTGATGTTTTTGCATATAATTGTTTATCCTGTAATAGTTTGAGCACCCTGTCAACATGTTGAACATGATCCTTCCAAGACCTGCTATAGATTAGTATATCATCAAAAAATACTAGCGCAAATTTTCTAAGGAAGGGTTTGAAAATGGAATTCATCAACCCTTGAAATGTAGAAGGTGCATTAGTAAGGCCAAAAGGGATGACCAAAAATTCATAATGATCCTCATGAGTTCGAAATGTTGTTTTCGAAATATCTTCATTCTTCATTCTAATTTTATGATATCTTGAATGAAGATCTAACTTGGTAAAATAAATTGCCCCATGTAATTCATCCAATAACTCATCAATTACATGAATGGTTAATTTATATTTAATGGTGAGCTTATTTAGCTCCCTATAATTCTAACACATGCACCATGATCCATCCCTCTTGTGCATCAATACCACTCGAGCAGATAAATAACTTTGACTAGGTTGAATTATACTAGCCTCTAACATTTCTGCAATCATACATTAAATTTCACTCTTTTGGACATAGGGTTATCTATAAGGCTTGATTTTTGAAGGAAAACTTCTTGGAATCAAATGAATAGCATGACCATGATCACGAATAGGTGGGAGTACTTTGGGAGTTTCAAACACCTTGTAATGATTGTCTAAGACTCTTTGGAGATATACAATAATTGATGATTTTGATGTTGGAACTTCTAGTGATCATAGTTGTGCAATTACGCCTCGTTTTTATTCCTTTACAAGATTTTTCATGACATTAGAGATCATTATCTTTCCTGGCTTCCCTATGATACTGTGTAATTCGAATTCCTTTCCTTCTAAAAAAAATATCAAGAAAAGTTCTTGAAAATTAAAAGCTACTATCCCCAAAGATTGTAACCATTGTACTCCTAGTACAACATCAGCACCTCCCATTGGAATGGAAAGCATTGGACTATTCAATACATATTCCCCCATGATTATCTTGATATTACAACATTTTCCAAAGAAATTTATAGTCCCTCCATTTGCAACCATCACTTGACATTTTGGTGTTGGGTATCGGAAACAATTCAATTCCTTGGTTACCTTACAATGAATAAAATTATGGGTACTACCCAAATAAATCAACACTATAACCTTTTTCTTCTTGATATGTCCTTCTATCTTGCGAGTTTTAGGAGTGGTAATTCTTGCTAATGCATTACATGATATGGTTAGACTCATTTCTTCCTCTTCTAGGGCTGGTTCCTGGTGTATATCCTATTATTTTGAATATTCTTGTTCATTTTAATCTTCCTCCTCACAATCTATGTAAAATAATTTATTCTCCACACACTTACGACCTTTAGTGTATTTTCTATCAAAACTGTAGCAAAGCCCTTTTTCTCTTTTTTCTTCCAATGTTTGTTGTGTCAACCTTGTAGGTTGTGGAAGTCTAGGAGTAGCAACACTTCCATCTTTATATATGTGAGTGGTAGGCTTCCTTGTAGTCATAATTTTACATTCATTTTTTCTTTCCAACCCGAATTCCTTTTCCAATGAATCAGGTTCCCAGACGCAAATTTCATGTTGGATGTTATCCTTTAAAGTCCGTATGAAGACATCAATCCTGTGTTCCTCTGGAATATCAGTTACCCTTATATTCAATTTTTGGAAGTCCTCAATGTGCTCCACCACTAAACCCTTTTTTTTGAGATTTATCAATTGGCTAAAGAAGGTGTTGCTTTTTTAATCCTCATAATGTGTTACCATTTCCTCCGTAAAAATTTACCAAGTGACAATTTTTTTATCGGAGCAAGGCCATTGATACCATACCAATAAATTTTGTTTTAAATGTAAAGTTGCAATGCATACCTTCTGTGTGTTTTGCACATTATTAAGATCAAAATATTGCTCCATATGTAGTATTCATGTTACAGGATAGTTGCCATCAAACTTCCTCATATCCATATTTGGAATATGGTGGCTCTTCCATCCAACATTAGATTTTATGAAATCATGATTAACATTTATTTTATTCTCATCACTAGTTTCATGTACTACCTTTTCGGCATTAGGAAACATTTTTTATATCAAGCTTTTCAAACCTTCCATGTGTGCATTTAGATCATTCTTCATTTTTTCCATGTTGTCTTTCATGTCTTCCATATTTTCTTTCATTTTATCCATCTTAGCTTTCATTCCATCTTCCATGCCTTCCATCTTAGCTTCCTCGCCTTTCTTCAAAACTTCCATTTCATTTTTCTTTCTCTTTTTGAGAGCAAAATTTGGTGCACTTTCTCTTGTAATTTTGATATGTCATGTTGCAATACTTCGCCTTCATGAGTCATAGTAGAGCCTTGTAAAGGCTTAATGGGTTTTGAATTCTTTCTCGGGGGCATTTTATAGCCGAATACTAATATATATTCTACAATATGCCCTTGAAATCAGTTCAAAATGATTTTTCACACAAGACTTATGCAATTTCAAAAAAAATACACACCTTTTTATTGATTTTGAGGAGCTCGATATTGAAATTGAATTATTTCTGCTATTTAAGATCTTCTATATCTAGAATTAAGCTCTCTGGTGGCCCTCTGAAGCTTCTTTAAATTGCCACAGGTCTCACCTGATTTGGATTCTTCAAGAAGAAGTTATTCCCAATCTCCCACAATGACATAATTATGGATTGGTTCAGCAGAGCAACCTTGTACAACGTGTTGCATGTCAGTTTTTCCTCCTTTGGCTCTAAAATTTATACAGAGGTAACTACAATCTATGTGGTTGCAGCCTCTTTTTACAGAGTTCTAATCCAATTCTCAAAGAGAGAGTTATGACGATTTTCCCACGGTCACCTCTTTGAGATGAAATTCAGGATCCTGAAGAACCCCTAACTTCCACAGAACCTATCTTCAAAACTATTGCAAATCAATGTCTGAAATTTTTCCACAACATTCCTCAGGATTGCAGCTTTGTTCTCTAAAAATTTCAACTTCTGAGCCCTCGTAGAAAAATTCAACGATGACTTGTTTAGATTAAATTCAGGAGCCTACAAAAATCCCTAACTTGCATAGATCATATCTCCGAAAATATTGTGAACCAAGATCCGAAATGTTTCCACAACATTCCTCAGGATTTTTTCTTCTCTTTGTAAAAAATTTATCTTCTGAACCTTCATAGAAAAAATGTTATAGAGAAAATTCCACGATGACCTGTTTGGAGTAGCGAAACCCTAGAATCCAAAGCTCTGATACCAAATGTTATGAAGTCAGCTCCAAAAATAGAAGAAAAGAGAGATCAACGCCTTAGAAATCAACCACTTCAAGGGGGAAACCTCTTATACATGACATAAATGAATAATTCTTGGATAATACAAATGACCAAAACCTCCTTCTATATATACGAGTCCATGGGGCCACAATATAATCCTATTCGACCTAACAATAATAATGTAAGGGCACAATAATAAAAATATTTGGGTTATATGGGTACAACAATAACAATAATGGGGCTAATCTAATAACAATAATGGACTAAAATAGTAATATAGGGACCTAACACCTTTACACCTCTGTAATGAGGCCTCTTTTATCTCATTGGCTCTCTTCCACTACCCTTCTATAACCATCCAAGGTGGGTCCCTCCAACACATGTCAACCCTATCCTGGCTTCTGGGTAACTCCTTCCCATGTGTTCCTTTGTGTGACTCTGGGGTGGAGCCTCCGGGATGCATCATCGCCACCCCTTCTACCTTGATTCTTTGAAAAAAAAAACCTTTTAATTTTTACTGTAATGGCCAAAGCGATGAGATTTCATATAGGCTCCATTCTCTGCCAATGGGGAAACCCTCCACCTCTGAATTGCAGGCCTAGTTGGATCGATGCCCTGATAGCTTTGGCACTCTCTTATGTTATTATTCTAAGCCTCCATGGCATACATTCCAGGCCACGTAGACATGGGCCATACCTCTACATAGCCATTACTTCTAATTGGCCCATATTTTGACAATGCCATGACATCCCATGTCGAATCATTATAACCTATTTTTATTATGAGTTACTTTCAACCTCTAAGGAGATATTTATATGTTGAGTTGTCCCATGGCCCACCATGCACCAATCCCATGCATCCTAGGTTACATGGAGGCCATAGTGTCCTGACCCATGTCTTCCCACACTTCGCTGCATGCTCCCCCTTCCTAAGTTAAATGATTTTTTGGCCTCAGGGATGAGCTCTAATGTGGGCTCCATTCTAGCTAATGAGAATGCTCACTCCCTGCAAGTTGTGAGATTAGATGGCCTAGTGCCCATTCATCCTCATTTTCCTTTTATGATGCAATAATATACCTTAGAGATATTTCCTCTGATCCATGTCATCTCTCTTCATCAAGTAATGGTAAGGTGAATCTAAGCATGCTTGTCAAGAGCTTCCACAACTAGGTTTTCCCATGGTGTCTTCACTCAATCAACCTTTGATATAGCATGTGTTTTCATTGAATACTAAAAAATACCCTTAATCTGAATACATATTGGAAAATACCTCTAAAAGTCACATTATTTAACCCCCTGCCAATACAAACCCAATACACCTTCACAATTTAAAAAAACCCTACTTTCACTACATATTGTAGGTATCCATTTATTCATTAAAAATTTTTATACCACTTTGTATTTTTTCATTAACTTTGACCTCCATTTTTTAAACCTACTAATATAAAAACCCTTTAACCTTATTATATGCTCAATATATTATGTCATTTTTTCTTCAAAATATATCCCCCAATATGAATGCACATAATATATATTTCTCCGCTAGTGATGCCCCTGTGGGTTTTCCTCGGGTTGGAGGATAAGGTTTATTAATTTAAGTTATAAGTTTCATACTCCACCCAACTTCATCATAATGTTTCTCTCAGTTGACCTTTTACATGGCCCGGTTAGGTATAACTTGTTATATCTTAAGATTCATGCTTGATCTTGGCCTTGGTGGATATCAAAATATCTTTCTCCCATTCTACATCTATTGCCACTCACTATCCACTTAAATAATGGCCTGGCAAGAATGTTTCTGTGAACATCAATATTTATGCCAACGTTCAGTGATGACTAGTGTGGCTTACTAAAGCACCTATCAGTGCTTCCCCTCTGGAGCCTACAGTAGAACCAATATACTTGAGTCCATGGTATTCATTAGGCTCCATGAAGGCCACACAAAAAATAGCATTCTCCAAACGGATGGAAAAATACTTCAGAGGGATCAAATATAGGAATGCCTCTTATGGGTAGGTTCTTAATGGTGAAGTTCCCAACCTTCAAGAATTCCTCACTTAGGGACAGGATATTATGTAATATTCCCAAATGGGAAAAGCAGGAATATAGTGAAAAATGATGGAAAAATAGTGTAAAAAATAATTTAAAAGCAATAGGCCAATATGGAGACCTTTCATATGTTATAAAAACAGAAAAATATGCATAATAAATGGGCCATAAGTTACAAAACAAGAAATTACAAGCCTCCAATGGACAAAATCCCTCAATATGAGGTGCTGCAACGATATAAAAGCAGGAAGATCCTTACAACATTGTTTTAAAAGATCTTCTACAAAAGGTGATTATACATCAGATCTAAGGCTGATATGTGCCTCAAAAGATAGATATATTATATATCTGAGCACTATACACCCTCCTTTGAAGAACCCCTTCAGAGTTTTCAACAAAACAAGATCTACAAGATGGGGATCTAGGCCCTAAGGTTGCAGTTCTACTGCAAAATATAGATCTAGAAAGTGTGGCTGATCTGATATCATCGATACAATAGCCTCCTCCAATAGATCCTCTAAGTGAAAGGAAGATCTTGTTCACTAGAAAATTAACTCTCCAAATGGTGTGCCAAACCACCATGCAACTCGTCCTATAGAAATAACACAGATCTCGAAGAAAAATGCACTGTAGGGATAAATAAATAGTTGGCCCGATGCTAAGATATGAAAATATGCTCAAAGGCCTTCAATATTGTCCTGCCAATAGAAAGGAAACCTTCTCCATTGAAAATAAACAATGAAGTGACCTAGATATAGTCTCCACTTGCTGCAAGCTGCAAAACAACCAAACCTTCAACAAGATTTGTGCTATGGATGAAAGAAGAAGCTTGGCCTTAAACCTGATAGTGGACAATGTAGTACAAGACTCCTCCAAGAGATTCTCAATGGAGTAGGTGGGATTTCTGATCAGGAACACCTAGTGCTAAACAACACTCAATCTCAGCTAAAGATCAAGAGAAAGATATATGTCTAAATAGACCATATATTCATAAAATCATATATGAACATACATAATGAAAAATGGCTGCCATCATCTTCCTTAAATAAGATATGAGCTTTCAAATCCTAAGCCCCATACAATAATAGCACTACTTTAACACAAAGCGTCTCAATCCAAAACTGTGTTTTCCCTCATTGATGACCAGTCCTCCGTGATAGTGCCATTGATTTGGTCAAGGTTGACCCAGTCAAGGTGTTCTAACCCATTTTCACACCAAAGGGCGCTCAATTAACCTTCCAATATTTATATCTTTCACATTTTGCATTGATTTATTCCTTATTAAGGATAATTATGGACCTCCATTGTCCTTTTATTCCTTAAACAAAGCAACAAAACAAAATTGAATATTCAAACTAGCTCATGGATAATTAGGAATATTACAGTCCACCCTTCGCAAATGTTTCTTTTCCTCAAGAACTTGACAAGGTGAGTGCTACAACTCTCCATAATTGGTGACACCAACATGTGATATGCTTCCCTCATAAGCTAAGTGTCTACCAATCCATCCCTCCATGAATTTCTCCTCCAAAGTTCTCATGAGATGAAAAGAATCCATCCCATAAGGAGACAATAGTTCAAATGAAACAAGCATGGTTTTCCCAATGTTCTCCCTGGAGAATATCTCTCCCATAGGGCACATACACTCCTCCCATCGTCCCTCCGAACATTCCCATAAAAAGTATAATTACATCATCAATGTATGGGATCAAAATTAAGTACATAGAAACAAAAATTTCGGCAAATGGAGGTGGGTCACAGTCCCACATGTGGAACCAGTGCATTAAATCTCTTGACTGCCTAAAGTAATGATATGGTAAGTGGTTTCCCCACCACCTAATTTCTGCCCAAGTTATCTCACCATGGCTGAAAGTGTGAGATATGTTTGGTGCCTTTGGAATGCACCGATAATGATACAAAATCTCCCTTTTGCATTCAAGGGAGTGGTCATGTTCAGAAAATTTTATGGCCCTAACTTTGCCATGAATTTTATATGTAATAATGCTCCTTCTTGGAGCTATGGCCTGCTTATACACGATAAAATAATGAAAATGATCATCAAATAAAACATTAGGTACATAAGAATGTTCTTTAAAAAAAATTATCCTCATACAAATGGAGTGGTGCATAGATATATCTCCTCTCATTCCAAAAGAGGAAAGAGGTGGTTGAAATAACTCCTTCATAGAGTCATGTATCTCTTCCAAATCCATATGCCTCATGCATATTTGAAAATGTTGATATAGTTCTTCTTCAAATCATTCCCATGTGTAGCTTTCCATGATAGTGTTGTAGGCCTTCATGGAATAACTGTGGCTGAAAAATAACTCTTCATGAGCCCTTTGTAGCAAATTCTCCTTAAGCATGGAGGCTCTAGATAAGAATATCCTACCATGATAGTGGATGAATTATTCTTGGACTGAATAGCCCTCTTCATGTAGTTGATCATCAGGTATCATACATGTGAAAATATCCTTGGAATAATCCACTAACAGTTGGGATTTCCAATATGGATCAATATTCCATAGTGATAGCATTGATGATCTAATATCACAAAGAATTTTTGTCATATGGCTATTATTCTCCTTGACCTCTCCCATGCCAAAGGTATATGTTGGAAGGTTTCTATTCATTCCTTGCTGCCCTTCCTGCATATGCACATGCTCAAGTAAATATTGAAGAATTTATAGGTTAGTCTCCCATGGGAAGCTATCATCCATCCAAAAATTCCTTGTTTTGGACAAAGCATGCATGTGTGGCCACCATATTCTTCCATGTATGGATGATTTCTCCTCGAGTGAGAACATATTATGACTCTTCATAGCCAAGGAATGGTCTCCCTGCCTCAAGATGCTGTCATAATCCATTCCTGCCACATATCCTCTCAGTGCAGTATGAGATGTGAGAGTGGGTAATGATGAGAGTGGGATGATGTCTCCCTCCTCCTTGAGCCTACCGAATACTCTCAGCGTTGTATCATGGCCTTCTAATGCTACCCTCACTCTTGGATCTATGAATGAAGCATCATGTAGTGAGACATCTCTCACCAAATATGAATTAGGCGCCCTCCCAGGTGCTTTACCACAAGATAGTGATGTCTCATGGAGCATTCTCATCTACATAATATATGGGATCATCATTTCCATGCTTCCATTGCACAAATTCAACTATGTTTCATGCATGGAAGTGTTATGATAGTTGGGTACCACTCTTAATGATGCAAGAGTTCCTCTAATTGGAGCCATTTCTCCATCCTCACCTCCAGATGGTGGTGGATCATCTCTTGCTATTCCAGCACTATGAACCCTCTCTTGTTATTATTTTTCTTCCTCTTGATCATCTAAGAAGACCTCTATATAGTGTGATTTTCTAGCTACACATCTATGTTTGGGTGCCCAAGCTTCTTAGCATGTGAAGTAAAGCTTCCTCCTACCCAAATGTTTCTAGACATCATCATCAAGAGGTTTTCTGTATTGCCTCTCCTTTGAAGGAGGAGCTTTCTCTTCTTTTCCCTTTGATGGAAAAGAGGGCTTATGTTGAAAAGTTTCCCTTGCTTTTGGCAAGGCATCTTGAAAGTCTCTAGCCCTTTCAATGACATATTGTAGGGTAGTGGGATTGGTAGAAATAACCAACTGATGAAGAGGTTCATCTAACCCATCAATGAACATATACACCCTTCTTCCTACAAATAAATCAGGAAGCATAACAGAGAGTCTTAATAATTCAGGAATGTAATTTTTTAGATTACCTGATTGTTTTAGCTTTGAAAGCCCCGTCAATGGTGCTTCAGGATCTCCTCTATAAAATCTTTCCACCAGCCTCCTAGTGAAATCTAAATATGTCGTCAGATTGGAATGACCCAATATAGATAAGCCATGGAACCACCAGTCATGTGCCTCCCCCTAAAGGTGTAGCACTGCAATCTTAATGGCCTCCATTTATGGAAATTTTTTGAACTGGAAGTAGATGGCAAGCTTTTATACCCATGATTTGGAAGTGCACTTGGATGACCCATCAAATTTGGGTAAAAATATTTTGCCCATAGTGTGGTGTAGATCATGATTCTGAATGAATCCACCACTTTTATAATGATGCCTTGGTGTTCTATTTTCCTTGATTTGACAAAATTATTGAAAACTCAAGTTGTCCTTGAATATATGAGTTTGATACTCATACTCAATTAAATAATATTCAAGGGATTCTTGCCCTTGAAACCCTTCATTTCCCACAGCTAAGAATGTAGGCATTTTAGAGCATTGGGAAACTTTTGGTTGCTACACTAGTTGATCACTCCAGTGATGAGACATGCCGAAGGCTTCACCATGATGAAATCCTTTAGGGTATTCCTTGTATCTATCCATTCTCATCTCCTTCATATATCCAGAAATGTCTTTCATGGCTCTAAGAAGGATCTTAGGGAACTCCTTCTCTTCATCTTCTCCTCAAAATAAAGGGGTTTTACCGATGTCTTCCTTGTCATTTGTATAATCAAACTTCTGGTGTCTTCTTCTTTGATACCTATTTTCTCTATCAATAGGAGGCTCTCCTTCTTCAGATGACATATTTTATTTTCAATATGCACAGGTTGTGCCAAGATTATGCTCTGATACCACTGTAATATTCCCAAATGGGAAAAGCAGGAATATAGCAAAAAATGTTGGAACAATAGTGTAAAACATCATTTAAAAGAAAGAGGCCAATATGGATACCTTTCAGAATTTATAACAGCAGAAAAATCTGCATACGAAATGGGCCATAAGATACACAACAAGAAAGTACAAGCCTCCACTGGACAAAACCCCTCAATATGATGTGTTGCAACTACATATAAGAGTAGGAAGACCCTTACAACGTTGTTTTAAAAGATATTGTACAGAAAATGATTATAAATAATATTTGGGGCTGATATGTTCCTCAAAATATATATCTATTACATATATGAGCACTATACACCCTCCTTTGAAGAACCCCTTAAGGGTTTTCAACAAAACACCATGGACAAGATGGGGATCTAGGCCCTAAGGTTGCAGATCCACTGGAAAATATAGATATGGAAAGTGTGGATGATATTATATGATAAATACAATAGCCTCCTCCAATATATCCTATAAGTGAAAGGCAGATCCCCTTCACTAGAAAATCAGCTCTCCAAAATGGTGTGCCAAACCACTCTGTAACTCCTCCTACATAAATAACGCAAATCTTGAAGAAAATTGCATTGTATGGCTAAATAAACAGTTGGCCTAGAGCCAGGATCTGAAAATATGCTCAAAGGTCTTCAATATTGTCATCCCAATGAAAAGGAAAGCTCCTCCATTGAAAATGAGCAATGAAATGACCTAGATTTAGTCTCCACTTGCTGCAACCTACAAAACAACCAAACCCTCAACCTGATCTACATTGTGGATGAAAGAATAAGCTTGGCCTTAAGATTGAGAGTGGGAAATGTAGTATAAAATTCTTCTAAAATTTTCTCAATGGAAGAGGTGGGATTCCTGATCAGGAACACCCAGTGCTAAACAACACTCAATCTCAGCTAAAAAACAAGAGAAAGATATATTTCTAAAGAGACCATATGTTCAGCAAATCATATATCAACATACATAATTAACAATGGCTTCCATCCTCTTCCTTAAATAATATATGAGCTTGCAAAGCCTAAGCCCCATCCAATAATAGCACTACTTTCACAGAAATCATCTCCATCTAAAACTATGTTTTCCCTCATTGATAACCACTCCTCCATGACAATGTTGTTGATTTGGTCAAGGTTGGCCCAGTCAAGGTGTTCTAGCCCCTTTTCACACCAAAGGGTGCTCAATTAAGCTACCAATATTTAGCCCTTTCACATTTGGGATCGATTTATTCCTTATTAAGGATGTTAGTATGAATCTTAATCACAAGCATACGAAAAAGGCTCAATTCAGACGTGCATAAGAAACAACCCTAATAGTAAAGTTGGTTGACAATATCTTTAGATCTGCAATTAGTTGACCAAGATAAATGCTACAAAATCTAGATCCATGCATTAAAAGATATTAAGTAGTAAATAAAAGCTAGAGTTGTTCCATGCATCTAATAGACAAGACAAGAATGTTTTAAATATTTTTTGTATTTTTTAACACCTCGGATGGGAACATAGAAAGATGTTACTAGTCCCCCCAAAATGAGATGGGTTCTTGTAAGTCCTCAGCACTTCAGATATAAAATCCCTCTCTCTTGATGGTGTAGAAAACCCAGAAAAAAATGGAACTCAAAGGGAGCTCACAAGAAAAATGGTAGCAAAATATGACAATGATGGTGGATCAAAGTCAAACGAAAAGTATAGATTCAGAGTGATCTTTAAGCAGCAATAGGTAGTGAGAGAATGGAAAAACCCTTCTATTTATAACAAAATATTGAGTTAGTCTAGATATTGGTGCATAATTAAAATATTATTAACCAAATCAAGATCCAAATTTTATGGAATTTTTTATTATATTTGTTGATGGGAAAAAGAATTTGACTTTGGTCAAATCCCTTTATTTGTAAATAATAAATAAATAAATGATTTATTTATTATTTTAAGGATGTGGTTGAGTAATAATCAAATAAATAATGATTTATTTAATTATTTTATAAATTATTTAGTCAAGTTTAACAAGGAATATTATTTAAATAAGGTTTAAATATTTATTCCTAGAAAATAATAACATAAATAATGATTTATCTAATTAATTTTCTTGTTTTGGGTTAAATATGACTAGGAATATTATTTAAACCGTTGTTTACCTAATTATTCCTTGAGGAAAATCAAACAAATATGGATTTATCTAATATTTCCTCATGGGGTTTCCTATTTAGACCATAAAAAACTTAATAAATGTGGTTTACTAAGTTATTTTTCACAGTGAAAGAAATTTTACTTAGAGAAAAATTGGTCTTACATGGTGTACTTTGGTCCATCTAATAGTAACAAGTTAGATGACCAAAAAATGGTGTAATACATTTCCCCCCAGTGTGCGAGCGTTAGAAGCTAATCGTATGACCGAAGTACGTTGTAAGAATTTAATCACTAGACACCTAAGGGGAAGTGAGAGAGAGAAATATAAGGTAGACCAAAGCACTAGAGGACTAGACCCTGAGGAGGCAAGACTTATAGGTGTGATAAGTCTATCTTATGAGTGAGTACCTGTGGTACAAGCGGCAGGGGAGGTATACCTATGTCCACCGAGACAAAGTACAAAGAATAATGCGTCCAGTAAATAAGGGGTTGAACTATATAGTACATGCTAGTATAAACGTGGGCCAGATAAAAACATGATAATGAATCCCACATACATACTATGCCTGGGATAACATACAGGACTTATACAATAATATCTGAGTACATGAGATATAAATAAAACCAAACTGCCCCTATAAATAGGAAAGGGCTCTGAAAATCTAACTGATACATGCAAACTAAAAGGCGTTGCAAGTGGCTGAGACCGACATCATCAAATATATGGAGCTACATCAAAGGCTGTAATGAAGAGGGCGTCTGGGCATGTGGGGGGCTAACTGAAGGGCCACCCCCTCATGAGGTCTGGAACATCTCACACACACCTGGGCATCACCAATACAATCTGCTACATCATTGAACCATCAAGTATATGGATCTCGATCATGCTGTAAGGAGTTGGAGCTAAGAAAAAATCAATTCAAAGGGTAGTAAGGAGTCCCCTCATTCATTCTATCTGTACACTGACAAGTATGATTGTTTTGTGCAAATATAGCAGAATTACAGATCAAATAGAGAGAGAGAGACCTGGACACATTATGGTCAGAGATTTGAGAGGATCAGGGTATCCATAATCAATTCGCCAGGTTTGGAGTTTTCAAGTTTGTAGAGAACCCACTGATGAGAGATAGAGAGGCCTTGTTGGCCCAGAATTCCAGTTATTGGGATTTGGACCATGAGGTCTTTAAAGTGCAAGGGCACTAGGTCGAGTTGACAGTCCAGGATATATATTTTTTGACTGGTCTCCCACCACTTGGGATGGTTGGGAATACTCAGCCAGTGTTACCTCGAGGGTGGAACATCATGGATTTTGTAGAGTGCCATTGTTGACCAAGTCTCCATGTCAAGGGGACACGGATACTCATTGGGGATCTAGACTGGTTAGAGACCTTTGTTGTGGCTGCAGCAGTGTTGCAGATCTTGGGTGACTAGGCACTCCACCACATCACTGGAGGGTAGATGATGCTTGTGGAGAGTGTTTTGAGTGGGAACTACTATGGGTGGGCCTAGATGATGCTATCGTCACTGAAAGAAAATTTGTTTCTATGCAAGCAGTAATTGAACCATGACTGTGCATATGGTACAGTGTTGTGCTCGCTCTTCTTTGAGGAGATCTTGACTCTTCGACCTCGTAATAGCTCTAGCATGGGGTCTGAGGGATCCCAGGATGTGCCGGTGGGGGCGACTACTGTGAAGAGGAGGATGTGGGGTGGTTGGATGTGTGTTCCGACCCAATTTCTTTGGACATTGGGATCAGATGTCGTTGTACATAGACGAATATCCCTATAGTGGGATGAGTTATCATGGGGACCCAGACTTGCCACTGCTGCCTGGTCAAGTATGGGGACCCGATGGTAAGTGACAAGTTTCTAATATTTTATGTGCATTGTAAAGTTTAATAATATTGTAGATGGTACTGATTCTTTCACTTTTGGTACGACCTGGTGAAATTGGCCGGGTATATGGGACGACCTGCAGTATCAAGAGCTGCAGGACCTAGTGGATCGAGAGTGCCACAAAATGAGGATGCAACAACCCTGTTGGAGGACATCCATCATAGATGTGATAGGCTTCTGACTGGTGTCTCAGAGCGTGGCTGGAAAGACTTAGATAACCAGTACATAGAGCCATGGATTGGGCTACCCTCGGAGTGGCGAGGGGTCATGCGGCAGATGGTGATGGCCGAATAGTGGATGTGCGATCTACGAGCTATAGGAGTAGATCCATTGGCTCAGGCTCCTCCAGATAGTGATTAGTGTGTAAGGGCAGGTGGTGCCCCTAGTTTTTGATTTTTTGTAACATGCTATGGGCATGTCATATGTATAAGAGTTGATGGACTCTAAAACATTTAATATGACACATATTATGGATATGCATCATTTTGATGAATTTATGTTATTGTCTTGTGTGAAATACATGTGCTAAATTCCAATATATAATATTGTTTGCAATGCAATCTACATAGTGATTTTGTGCTCTAGGTACATGACTGAATGTAATGATTTCAAATTCACGCATCAAAATCTTCACTCGTAAATATCTTCTAAAAAGGATAGGATAATGAACACGATATACACCATTAAATTTCATGAAAAGAAGGATGGAATGTAAATGAACATGAAGCTGGAGGATGTGATTGGAAAGGGCATCGGTTAATAAACCTCACACTACATCATATTCGGCCTAATTATTTTGGCAGTACCAATGCATACACCGTTCAAGAGAACAAGTGAATTAAAGGGGGTGAAAATGGCCCAACCTGTGGAGGCTAGATTCTGGGAGTACCGACTTGCACCATCGGCATAACCGATATAAAGTGTGGACAGGAGGTCCATCTAAAATATGCCACAAGACAACAAATGGGAGGATGATGAACAGTCCTAGCAACCTAAGTGCAAAGTGGAAATCAAACAACCACTTCAAGAGTGAGTGATCTGGGTAGGATGTCTATCGCCCACACACAGTCGGGAAGGTGGTGTGTGGGAGCTACCATGTGGGAAGCTTGTACTCAGGCCGCAAAATTCACCATAGACACAGATGGTGCCATTATGCTTATGGCCGAGAAAGATGAAGTCACAGGTGGACAAGGCTTCCATGATGTCATCATCGCAATAGAATATGGAGTGACTGGAGGAAGGGAGACCACATGATGCGGTGAAGCTACCTGACTCATCATCATGAGAATAAAGGTTCACATGCACATCATGATAGGGGATGATAGAAGAACAAGAAAATAAGGGATCTACTGATGTTGAGCCCAGGGTGATTGTTGAAGGGAGGTCGAGTGAAACAGAAGGGGAAATCTCAGAGGGATTTTCCACTGAAGGTATCATGGATGATGATAGGTAGAGGATGGTGGCCGTAGGCTTTGTCATCTCGACATCAGGAGGGGGAATTTCAATGGGAGTGGGTAAATCCTCAAGCTTTCCTGAAGCATACTGCGCAACGATAGGAGAGGCAGACTGGTTCTGTTTAATCTCGTACTCCCAAAATACCTCCAAAGAGGCACGGTAATGCATGAGGCAGGGAAAATGGTGGGAATAATGACCATGGAAAACACACAAATCACAAGGTTTATTGGTTTGAATATTATTAGGGTTCTTGGCTGTATTCAAGGAAGAAATAGAAGCTTCAGGGACCGCAGACTCAGGGAATGCAACATTAACTATGTGCTTGATACGAGGCAACTCGAGACAAGTATGGGTGGCATGACCAAAGAAATAACACAAAGCACAAGGACTTGGAGGTTGAGGGGGAGCAGGGTCAGTCAGGGCAGATTTGTATTTTGGTGCCTTCTTGTGAGCTTTGCCCCTTTTACCCGAAGATGTTGCAACAAGAGAAGGTTCATGTTGAGGTGGCTGAGGCACAGTAGCAACGGGAGGAGTCATGGGGACCGGTTGAATAGGGGTAAAAGCTAGATAATGTTTGGGTTGACCAGACGATGTAGCAGCTAGGGGATCAAGGTACCAGATAGGAATATCCAGGGTCAAGTTAGAAGGGATAAGGTAGCCATGACAGGTACTAAGAGCACTCTAGGAGGGTGAGCTAGGAACAATATCTGGCTGCAGGGGTAGTGGCCAGGCGAGACGGCTCCGAGATGGTTATGGCCTAGAGGAAACGTTCCAGGAGGGTAGAGGGGCTCATGGATACCAACTGCAGGTGAAGGGATAGAAGATGGGAGTCCACAAGGCTGAATCAAAGGGCTAGGAGAAGGTTTCAGAGGGCGGGGCTGCTGACTAGCTGAAGCGGGCTACTTGAGGGAAGCCCTAGACGATTGCATCATGCAAACATTCGATGAGGTAGGAACAGAGATAGGAAGAGAAAGACCAAGCAATGTACCAAGTAGAGAGGAGTCTTTATAGACTCCAGGTGAGACACTGGTCAAGGGATCGATGATTTTCTTACTGGCCACCAAAGATATGATGGAATTAGGGGAGGTCTGAGACTTCGGTTCGTAGTATGTCAGCTGGTTAATGGTGACTATCTTTCCATTATGGGGTAAAGAAATATTGTGGTGAACCATAGATGGTACAACAGACATCGTATAGGTGTAGCTGCGAGCCATAGAATGTTGTAATCTAAAGGGGAATCAATGACTTCTATGTTAACACAAACAACCTTGCCCGCAAGAGTAATAGGATAATTGTGGAACATGCCAATGGTTTGGGGAGCGTAGCCATCCCATTCTTGAAGGGTGATGGTGGAAGGGGCCAACTAAGGTGATTTGAGTTGCTTCCAAATGAACCGAAGTGGACATCATGCAGGAGGATGCCCCCTCATCAATGATATAATAGAAAACATTGGCATTCCGAATCTTGACTGGGATTTGGAAGGCGACGGAAATCGAAAGAGGAGGATGTTCTAACTCGTTAATATCATAGAAGGATCTATAGCATCCATGGCATATAGTAGAGATTTTCATTGTGAAGGGCATGACTAGAGGAGTTCCAGCATTAAGATGGCAACAGGATATTGCGCCAAATCATCTACTATACTATACAAATGGGCATCTTTTGCAGAAGCAGTATTTCGGCATAATGGTCCCTTAGGGATCTTGGTATGAACCTCTGCCTTAGGCTGAGGGATTTGTAAAGGACTATTAGTTATTAAAAGAGGCTCTGTAGAACCTGAAGAAGGTGGCTCCGGGGCAGATGTAGCGGGGGACTTGTTGTACTAACAGGATTGACTTTGACAGTTGAGGTCAATGGTAATGGGTTAGTCATAGTTCATCATGAGAATCTGGTAATCGAAGGTACCAGATGGAGGAGGTTGAGTGGCCACCTGACCTTCAGGTGGTTGGGTAGCCACAAATCCTTGCTGAGGGAAAGGATTAGTAAACACAGCCGGCTGACTAGGCGCGACATTCGGAGGGAGATAAGGGGAGGCTATT
Organism: Pinus albicaulis; assembly: GCA_034641835.2. Classification (NCBI taxonomy): domain Eukaryota; kingdom Viridiplantae; phylum Streptophyta; class Pinopsida; order Pinales; family Pinaceae; genus Pinus; species Pinus albicaulis. The sequence goes on along the minus strand of CM076576.1, from coordinate 250,468,701 downwards.
GTCCTCACGAAACATCATGAGTGTCCCACATCTTCTGCATCTGTGGTAAAATAGGAAAATTTTGTGTGTAATGACCATAAACACTACAACAAGAACTAGGATATTTGTACGAACAGACTTGTCCTGCCTTGGCTGAGTCCCCTATTGCTGGTTAGTTGTGTTAGGTGCATTATTTTGAGGATTAAGCCTAGGATTAGCAGGGGAATATTTATTTTGAGTTCCTTTCCACTTATTTTTGGAAGTAGGAGGATTATTCGCGCCCTGCTGTTCATACACCTACCCCTAAGGAGCCAGTGGATGTTGTTGTGGGGTTTGAGAAGGCAAGGGAGGCGGAGGTGCTAATGCTTGAGGAGCTGGAGCACCAGGCTCCGGATACAGATAATAAGGAGTTTGGGTAACATTGTGGTAAACAAGTTGAGGAAAAGGAGGAGGTATGTCGTATCCTTGATACATGCTACCAGGAGGGGGAAAAGTGCTGAAGGTGTTGGCCCCTCCCTGAGGGAAACCATAGCGCATAGGAGGTTGAGCGTATGGATGTGAAAGAGCTCCAACGATACCATTGGTGGCATGAGATTCCCCCGATGCATTGGCACCACCGTGTCTAGGAAGATCAGGTAGAGCGGTAGAAACATAATGAGACTGAGCATAGATCAGGTCATATTTTAACGCAATCTGGAGAGAATCTTCTTTGGTTTGAGGGAAATGTGATGCAACATATTTACCTATAGCAGGAAAAAGAGATCTAAGGAACCAGTCCATATATACATGGTCTTCGAAAGTAGGGGCTCGACATAGGCTCTTTCTTCTCTACCATTCTTGGACATGATCGAATAGGTGGGTCATAGACAATTGATAGAAAGAAGAAAAAATTTTGGTACCGGTGTCGTAACGAAGCGGAAGCTGGAAATAAGATAGAAAAGCTCAGGTAAGAGTCACAAAGGTGGTATGAGAGGATGAGGCTTGATCAACAAACCACTTAGAAGCTTCGCCAGTAAGCGTACGTTGGAACAACAGAAGACGGATAGAGTCATCGATAATGGAGTTAGATGAACACCACATGTGGAAAGATATAACATGATTTGTAGGATATTCTCCACCAAGAACTTAAAACATGGGGATGGCGGAAGGGAGCTTGGTTGGAATAATAGGCCAACGAGTGTCATGGCATATAGGTTCATTGATCAACTGGTTAAAATGAGGAATACTGAGGCCTGCCATATAGGGGAGCAAGGGCAGAGTCGGGGTAGTTCTTGTTTCCGTCCCACTAGTAGTATTAACAGCATTAGGGTCGGGTCTAACACTAGTGTTAGGTCCTGAACTACACATGGTGAAGGTGACAGGGGGGGAACCGGGGGCAGAATTAGAAGGGGAACCCAATGAACTAAGAGAGGAGTCGAAGTGTAGACTCGGAGGAGGACTAACTAGAATCCTACGTGAAGGAGTAAGTCTTCCTACCAAAAACTAAGGGTGAAGGCCAAGATGTCTCCTAGATAAACCCCTTGGTGGCACAATGATAAAGGCACAAACATGGCACAAAGGGAAGAGAGACCAATAAGGGAAAGGAGGTGTAGGATCAATTGATTATAATGTCGAAACAAGGGCAGAGAGCTGTAGGACCAATTGATTACAAGGTTAAAGTATTTTATTGGTGGTGTTAACCAATATCTTCTTTACTTAGGGTGTGTGTGTTAAGTGTGTTAATTTTAAGTTTTAAACCTAGACATTTGTAGAGAAAAATAAAGTGTGTTGTATAAATGTAAATAAACTTGTAGATAATAGTATATGAAACTAAAATAACAGAAAAAAAAATATCTGATTATGCATTAATCTAAACCCAAGGAGGCAGGCCTCTCGACAAGTAGTTTGTAGGTGGGAAAAAATCTAGTCAAAACACACCAAAATAGCCAATAGATCTAAATTCTGGAGGGAAAATGATCTAAAGGTTAGATCTGTTGGAAATAGGTGTAGAAAAACAACAAGAAATCATAGGAAAATTGTTGTAAATGAGGTGTCGAAAGGCTATATCCTGGAGGCAAGTGGGGGGGACCCTAGAGGAAAACCCAAAAAAAAATAATAGGAGGTGTTTTGGATATATAAATAACAAATTTGAAGTGGATATGAAGGTAAGGGATCAAATCTGAAAAATGGCTGAACACACTGAAATTTCAGACGACTTGCTGTAGCTAAAACTCTTCCACAAAAGGTGCTTGGTACTGAAGCCCTAGGGGTCTAGGTTCCCACATTTATGAGTAAAACATAACAAGTACAGGTCCAAAACAGGTGGAGACAAAGGTCAGACAACCTTGAAGAGAGGCCCAGACAAACCTAGAAAAATCTTAGAAAAATTCTCACAAAAAGTTCAGGTCGCAGTTTTTGACATTTTTTTTACAGAGGTTGCATGTTTTGGCCTTTTTTCTACACCCTGGAGGTTCAAGTCATATTTTTTGGCCCAAAAAGTGCAACCTGCACTTTCGGCACTCTCATGAGCAAGTTTTAGAAAAGTTTGTCGTCTCATCTGTGGCTAATGCCTGTCACCTGCGCAATAGGTTTGAAAACACACTGAAGTTAGAATTTTCAGTGTTTTAGGGTTCTATAGGTTAAAAAAAACATTAAGAAAATAAAAATAATAATTTGAGAGAAATATTAGGGTTTGAAGAAGCTGGATATGCAAGGATCTGAAAATTTATAGAGGTCGTAATCATAAACCCTTGTGGAGTTGCGAGTTGTTAGTGTGAATCTTAATCGCAAGCGTACGAAAAAGGATCACTTTAGTCGTGCATAATAAACAACACTAACAAAAAATATGGCTCCCAATATCTTTAGATCTGAAATTAGTTGACCAAGATAAATGCACCAAAATCTAGATCTATGCATTAAAAGACATTAAGATGTAAATAAAAGTAGGAGTTGCTCCATGCATCCAATAGATAAGAAAATAATTTTTTAAAGAATTTTATATTTTATGACACCTGGGAAGGGAACATAGAAAGATATTACCAGTCTTCCTCAATGGGATGGGTTCTTGTAAGTCCTCAGCACTTCAGATATAAAATCCCTCTCTCTTGATGGTGTAGAAAACCCAGACAAAAATGGAACTCAAAGCAAGCTCACAAGAAAAATGGTAGCAAAATATGACAATGATGGTGGATCAAAGTCAGACCAAAAGTATAGATCCAGAGTGATCTTTAGGCAACAAAAGGTAGTGAGTAAATGGAAAAACCCTTCTATTTATAACAAAATATTGAGTTAGTCTAGATATTGGTGCATAATTGAAATATTATTAACCAAATCAAGATCCAGCTTTTATGGAATATTTTATTATATTTGTTCGAGGGAAAAAGAATTTGACTTTGGACAAATCCATTTATTTGTAAATAATAAATATTTATTTATTATTTTAAGGATGTGGTTGAGTAATAATCAAATAAATAACGATTTCTTTAATTATTTATAAATGATTTAGTCAAGTTTAACAAGGAATATTATTTTAATAAGGTTTAAATATTTATTCCTAGAAAATAATAAGATAAATATTGATTTATCTAATTAATTTTCCTATTTTGAGTTAAATATGACTAGGAATATTAATTAAGTTGTTGTTTAACTAATTATTCTGTTAGGAAAATCAAACAAATATGGATTTATTCAATATTTTCTGATGGGATTTCCTGTTTAGACCATAAACAACTTAATAAATGTGGTTTACTATGTTATTTTTCATAGTGAAAGAAATTTTACTTAGAGTAAAATTGGTCTTACATCGTGTACTTTCGTCCATCTAATAGTAACAGGTTAGATGACCAAAAAATGGTGTAAGAAAGGAGAATTATGGACCTCCATTTTCCTTTTATTCCTTAAAAAAAGAAACAAAACAAAATTGAATATTCCAAATAGCTCATGGATAATTGGGAATATTACATATTCCATGCATGACAACACTAGTAATCTTTTGGCAATTCCCAGCCAAGGACATGCAGTAAACTACTAAAGGGTCTCCATCTCACCTAATACATGCTAAGAGCATCATGCTTCCAATCATGTGTGCAAGAAGATATATGGTGCCATTAAGGGGTTTCAAGGGAATTTGGCTATCGGTTGTGATGTGTTAACCCTTCTCTTCTTCATGAGATACTTTACCTCAGACACCATGGAAACTATTATTCATCCAGTAAATAATTAGACATGTTGTCTTAAATCTGGGATGCAACTCAAAATTCACATATGTCCTTGAACCAATCCGAGGAAAATGAGTGACGTAGCCCCACACTAGGGAATTTATCTCAAAAAGTTGCAGAGGCTCTTATGTAATATCAAAATTTATTAAAGTTGAGGAGGTAATACTTGGCTTCAACACGTTGTTGTATAAAATGTAACACATGATGTAACAAGTATGTGTGTGTGTTTAGACATTTTCAAACATGAAATCTCTACTAGGTCCCTATAATACTAGTGTAGCCCCTTATTTATATCATTAGTGTAACCCCCATATTGTTATTGTTGTGCCCTTACATTATTATTGTTATGCCGACTCTGATTATATTTTGACACATTACACTCCTATCTATAGAAAGGAGGTTTTTTCATTTGAATCATCCAAGAAATATTAATTTATGTAATGTAAAGGAGGTTTCTGCCTTAAAGAGGACATTTTTCAAGTCTCTGATCTACTATTTCTATCGGTTTGTGAGTTAGTTGCATCACATTTGGTATCAGATCTTTGGATTCTAGGGTTTCACTTCTTCAAATAGGTCATCTAGAATTTTCGTTATAAAGGTTTTTATATGAGGCTTTAGAAACTTAAATTTGACCACATGGAGATGCAATCATGGTGAAATTTGTGTAAAAATTTCAGATATTGGTTCTCTATATTTTCGAAGATATGATCCAGGGAAGTAAGGGTTTGTGCAGGCTCCAAAATTCAGTCGCAAACAGGTGACCTAGGGAAAATCATCATAAATTTTGTTTCTGTCATCCGATTTGAATTATGTAAAAGGTGACCGAAATTGCACGGAATGTATTTTTTTTTTGTATTAATTTCAGGGCCTAAGGTCAAAATACTGATATGTGAAACAACATACAAGTTCTATCTACTCAACCCGTCTATAAGCATGCCAACGTGGGAGACCGAACATAACTCTTTATTTAAGAATCCAATCTCGGTCTCAATTGTAGTGTTGGAAAGAATACATAAAGAGATACAAAAAAACCTATTTGCATATCTTTTGAGATCCGTAATCACAAAGATAGAATATTTTAAATATCGAACTCCTAAAATACAAGAAAAAGTTGTGTATGTTTTAATTTTGCTGAACTTTTGTTTGAAAAATTAGTTTGAAGTGATTTAAAGGGAATATTGAAGCATAGATATTATTATATAGTTCTAAAATTTCTGTCATTAAGCCCTCATAAAACTCTACTATGACGCATGAAGAGGAAGAAATGCAACATGATATATCAAAATTCGGAGACCAAGTGTAACAAATTCCGCTCTCGCAAACAGTAACCAAAAATGAAATGGAAGGTAATATGGATGGTTTAAAATAATACATGGAAGTTTTAAATGATGTATTAAAATTAGACATAAAAGGTTTGAAGGATGGATTCAAAGCAGACATGGAAGCTAAGATGGAAGGTTTGACAAAGTTTCTACAATAAATGATTCCTAATGGAAAAAAGGTATTCAGTGAATCTCATGATGAGTAAAAAATGAATGTTAATCATGATTTCAAATACTCTAACTTTATATTTAATACCCACCATATTCTAGATATATATGTGAGGAATTTTGATGGCAAGGATCTGATAACATGGATACTCCAAATGGAGCAATATTTTGATTTTTATAATGTGCAACACATAGAAATTGTACGCATTGCAACTTTATATTTAGAACCTAATCAATTTCTATGGTATCAATGGATTTGTTCTCATAAATCACTTGTCACTTGGTCATTTTTTACAGAGGAAATCATAGCACATTATGAGGATACATAGAGAAACACCTTCTTTAGCCAATTGATAAATGTCAAAAAAAAGGGTTCAATGGTGGAGCACATTAAAGACTTCCAAAAATTTAATATAAGGGAAAATGATATTCCAAAAGAGCATAGGCTTGATGTATTCATAGGGAATTTAAGGGATATCATCCAACATGAGTTTCAACTTTGGGAACCTGATTCATTGGAGAAGGAATTTAGGTTGGCCAAACAAATTGAAAGAAAAATTACGGCTACAAGGAAGCCTACCACTCAAAACTATAAATATGTAAGTTTTTTCGCTCCTAGCCTTCCACAACCTACAAGGTTGAAACCAAAAAAATTGGAAGAAAAAAGGGAAAAAGGGATTTTCTACAGTTGTGATAGAAAATACACTGAAGGTCGTAAGGGTGTTGAGAAGAATTTATTTTGCATAGGTTGTGAAGAGGAGGAAGAAAAGGAACAAGAAATGTCAAAATAAGAGAATATACACCAAGAGCCAACCCTAGAGAAAGAAGAAATGAATCATACCATATCTTGTAATCCATTGGGAGGAATTACAACTCATCAAAATCTCAAGGTGGAAGTAAATATCATGAATAGAAGGTAATAGTGTTGATTGATTCGAGTAGTACCCATAATCGTTTTCATTGTAAGATAGCCAACGAATTGAATTGATTTATATACCCAACACGAGAGTGTAAAGTGATGGCTGAAAATGGAGGAACAATAAATTTCTATAGAAAGCACCATAATATAAATGTAACCATGGGGAAATATTTATTGAATAGTTCAATTCTCTCCATTCAAATCGGTGTTGTTGATGGTGTACTTGGAGTCCAATGGTTACAATATTTGGGTACAATACATTTTATTTTTCAAGAAATTTTCTTGATTTTTTTTGGGAAGGAAAGGAAGTTGAATTAAGGCGTATTATGTGGAAACTAGGAAATATTTTTATCTCTAATGGCATGAAAAATCTTCTAAAGAAAGAAAAATGTGGCATAATAGCACAATTTGTTGGGAAAAAATATTGAGAGGGAGGGGGGCGAGCGAATCAGTATTTAAAATTCATAGAAAATTTTATTTAATTTATTGATTTATATACGTGAGTTCACTTCATCCAACTAGTGTATATACACAAATTTCTTTAAGGAAACTTTCATATGACGAGTGAAATTATTATTAAGATAAATCTTCAGTAACTTTAATTAGACCAGTGCATCATTCATTCATCATACATTTACTAAGCATCAAACATGTACAGTAAGAATATAATAAATCTTCACACATAATAAGTACACATGAACACTAGGATTTAATGTGGAAACCCAATTTCAGAGAAAGCCATTGCTACTGTCATCTTTGTCTTCTATATTTATGATATAAAAAATTTCTTACAATCTTGTACTGGTGCAGACTCATACTAGCACGTAGGTAGCCACCTGCAGAAGGCTACAATCTACTCTCATTATCCAGATACTACTGGAAGGGAGCTCCAACCCCCTGATCTCATTTACCAGCCACCATTGGAATGGAGCTAAAATGCACTAATCTAATCATCAGCTCCTACTAGCAAGAAGCTTCAACGTTCACACTTAAGGTTAGAGCCCTCACAACCACTACAGACCACATTTCATAAATTTTCGCACTCGATCCAACAACTTTTAATTCAAAAATTTTTTTAGATCAACTGAAGAAAACATCAACCCAATTTGAACAGAACAATGCGATCACTATAACCAAAACAAAAAACTAAATCCAAACTTTTGCATCAATATACATAATCAACTGCAACCCCGATCATTCATAAGACACATGTATATGCTACTTTACTCATGGAAACCCGCGTGTATGCACACTTTTCTATGAAGAAACCTACATATAGATCTTAATATATTAAGATTATATTTATGACCAAACTCAGAATAAATCATATATATTAAGACATATTTTGTAAGTTTTACAAAGCCCTCATACAGTTAGTGGCATCAATAATGTTTCACTCAGCCAATCATGGATCTTTAATCATAATCAAATAGCAACATAATCAATACTCAAACAAAGCAGATCTATATGAATAAATCATTGTCAAACAACAAAAATGCGGTAAGACTGATCAGAAATTTCCTTCAACATTCTTCAGAAAAACCCTAGCTTGCATATACGGCTTCCATAAGAAAAATCTGCGACTATACGTGCTTCTTACGAAACCAACTTGAATATAGAGCTAGGTATTTTCATGGAATATATACACACCATTGTAGAGCCGAACTCACATGTATACGTGCCTTACACATGTCGAACCCATGTATAGATATGTACATAATTCAGGACTGTGCAATATTTGAGAACTACAAACTTACTCAGATCATACCCTTCACTTCAACAAACATGCACCAGACCATAGATCTAAACAACTTATAAAAAAATCATGTAAATACATAGTCATTTCAGTTCTAGAGATCTTGATCCATCATTGTATTCATGAGTGCATCATAATATCATATCTATTTATTGACTATAGACCATTCCATGTAGATATACATCAAATTGAAGTATTTGTTCAATTCACATACTCAAGCAAAAATAGCACTATGACCTTCACCTCCATATATAGTTCAAGCCTTAGCCAATACCATGAGCCAAAACCACACAAGAGTCAATGGTATTATTGGACGGGATAAAATAATCATTGTTGCACTCAATATTGTGAGCTAATACCATGGTAAAGACCCCTGGTATTATAAAGTTTGTGCAGTAGCTCCTATGTGACTTTGATTCTTCGTACTTGTGTGCATACACAGCTTTTCCTTTACCACATTGCATATAGTTCCTAAAATATGTACTGCATCCATATTTTAAATATATGTTGTCCCATCATTCTGACATTCTATTCCATCAATTTTTCACCTTTGAGTTTGTCTAGAAACCATATATTTGGTCTTTTACATGTGGGTTGCCATCAAGGAAAACACGAACATCATAATGCCAATAATATCCCCCTCTGGACTTAATGGAAACAACAACAATGTTGTTGTTTGATCACCACAACCTGTATATACTTGATAGAAACATCAACATAAGCAGTATTCAAACACCAAGTTACTCTCCCCATTTTACATCAAGGGACAAGGGCAGCCCAATGCTAAAACAAGGTTTTTCTTTCCTTATAGATGCAAGAGCTCTGTAGATCTTATGTGCACTCTACTGACCATGCTCCCCCTTAGAACATGATAAATATTCAAATATGTTGTCAATGAAGTACATGACTCTATAACTCAACAGAGTATGACCTTTCCTATCACCAAGGACTCACATCAATCACCCAACCAAGTGGGATTACATATTTGAATCAAATACCCAACCAAGTGGGATTACATATTTGACTCAATCACCCAACCAAGTGGGTTTACATATTTGAAAGAGTCCATACATTACTGAATATGACAATATTTATATCATAGGTCTCAACATGACCCTCACATAAAATTATAGATATGATTTTTATATCCATGACTAAATGACCTCAATAGAGAGAGATCATCGAACATAATTCAAAAACTTTTATAAACATAATGCCAAAAATGCATTATACTCATCAAGGTTAATCCCCCCCCTGAACATGTGCTCCCTAAAAATTTTCAACAACCCATTCATTAAAGCATATTCATCAATCAGATAAATATGAAATAGGAAAATGTAACATGAAAACCATATCAGCAGACTGTACCCATCAACACTTGATCAATAGAGCCAAAGCACAATTGTCATCAACATGAAAAAATATGTTCTGGAGACTGACCCACTGATTACATGCCATAAATATATATAAGCTACTGTTTGAAAAGAGACCTGCGTATATATGTGACTATGTGTTAAGCAACCCGCGTACTAAAATTATCCTTCTAAACTTTTATCTAAAAAAGAGATTAGATTAGTTTAACAACATAATGAGGTAGGGACAGCTCCCAGTTTCTTTTTGATATATTCAAATTCCTCTCTGGGAAGAGGTTTAGTAAATATGTAAGAAAATTTTCCTTTGGATGGAAGATAATTCAATTTAACCTTTTTCTCAAGCACTTGTCCTCGTAAAAATTGATACTTAATAGGAATATGCTTGGCTTTGAAGTGCATAAGAGGATTTTCTGAGATACTAATAGCACTTGTATTATCACATAGGATGGATATGGGTGGAGAACATTTAATTTGAATGTCTTGTCTTGTCCGCATCATCTAGATAAGTTGTGTGCAACATGATGCAATAGCCGCATATTATGTTGATGTTGTAGCTAAATAGAACTTTTCTTCTTGCTGAGCTAGGATACTAATGAGGGCCCCATATAAAATTCACCTCCGCTAGTGCTTTTCTGATCATCAACATTTCCATCACAATCTTCACCTGTGTAAGCATAATGGGTAAGATATAAATTTTTGGATATTGTTGACCAAAGTATGGAGTTCCTTGGATATATTTGAATATTATTTTTACTACTTCGAGATGTGACTGCTTTGGATTGGCTTGGAAACATCCAATAATCCCAACTGCATGCATGATATCTCATGTATTACCTGTTAGATAAAGCAGACTCCCAATCATAGATATGTACTCTGGTTGGTTCACCATGGGAGAATAATCATGAGAACTGAGGTTACATCTAGTCACCATTGGAGTACACACAGGTTTGCCGTCTTCCATCCCATACTTCTTTAGAATCTGCTTGAGATATTTTGTTTGTGAGAGAAAGATGCCATATTTTTCTTGTTACACTTGTAAACCAATAAAATATGTTAGTTCCCCAAGTAAATACATTTCAAATTCCTGCTGCATAACATAAGCAATTTTTTGACTCATGGATTCTTCATTACTCCCAAAAATTATGTCATCAACATAAACAAAAATAATTAATAGTTTGTCATCCTCAATTTTTGTATACAGGTTACTTTTTGCAGATCCTTTTGTGAAGCCTTATTGTTGAACATATTTGTCAAGATGATAGTACTATGCTTGTGGATCTTGTTTTAGCCCAGATAGAGCCTTTCTGAGTTTGAAAACAAGATTTTCATCATTCGCAGGAATGAATCCTTCTACTTGTTCTATATATATTTCTTCTTCCAAATCTCCATTAGGGAAGGAATATTTTACATCCATTTGATAAAATTTGAAATGTTTAAAACTTGAAAGTGAAAGAAACATTCTTATGGATTCAATTCTGGCTACTAGTGAAAATTTTTATTCAAATTTTGTACCTTCTTTTTTAGCACAACCTTTACAAACAATTCTAGCTTCATTTCTAATTACATCTCCATTTTCATTTCACTTATTTTTGAATATCCATTTTTTCCCAATAACGTTTTTATCATGCGGCCTTGGAACCAATTCCTGAGTATTATTATTTTCAGTTTGATCCAGTTCTTTATTCATGGCCTTCATCCAACATTCATCTTTACTAGCTTGATTTAGATTTTTTGGTTAAATTGTGGATAATTGTGTTAGATAACTAGGATATCCCACAACTGTTCTTCTTGTTTGTACCCTAGATTCCTTTTCTCCCAAAATTTAAGATTATGGATGATTATTTTGAACATACCTGGATGGATCCTTTTCTTTAAGTGATGTGTCTTCTTCTTATGCTTCATTCGTTTCTTCTTATATATCATTTTGTTTTTATGTGGGTAAAAATCCATAATCATCATCATGATCCTCTTTTGTTTTTATTTCTTTTTCCAGAGCTATGCATGCTTCATCAATCACAACATCAATACATTCAAAAAAAATATTAAGTCTCTTATTGTATAATTTGTATCCTTTACTTCTAGAAGAGTCAATAAGAAGTATTCCTTCATCTGCTCTAGCTTCAAACTTACCGAGTTTTTCATCATTGTTTTTTATGAAACATTTGCTTCCAAAAATTCTAAATTTCTTTACACTGGGAGTATTACCATACAATAGTTCATAATGAGTTTTATCACTATTCACATGAGCATGGGCCTTGTTGAGAATATTTAGTGTGGTATGTGCAGCTTCACCCCAAAAGGTGTAAGGAGTTCCAACTCATCAAGCATAGCATGGGCCATTTGTTGAATTTTTCTATTCATTCTTTCTGGAATGCCATGTTTTTGAGGAGTTGCAACTATAGAAAATTGTCTTTTTATGCAATATTTTTCAAATAAAACAAAGAATTCATCTAATATGTTTTCTCCTACTCGGCCAGATATGAGACATTTGATTTTTTTATCTAATTCATTTTCAACTAATGCTTTGAAGACTTAAAATTTTTCAAATGCTCCATCATTTTGTTTCAATAAACCGATCCAACACATCAAAGAAAAATAATCAACGAATAAGATATATTATTTTTCACCATGAGGTGACTTTTTCTTTATAGTCGCACATAAATCAGTATGTATAAGTTCAAGAGGCTTACTTTTTTATCCCTCTTTAGCGTTAAATTGAACTCTGGTTTGCTTACGTAATTTACATGAATTACATATAGTACTTTCTAGTAGGGTGATGTTGGATATATCACAAACAGATTTGAGCCTGATTGATTTGCTTATTTGAGAAAAAATGAGATGTCCCAAGCTTCTGTGCCATAAATAGTTTTCCACATACTTGCGTACATAACATTTTTCTTGTCCACCTTTCAAGATATATAGATTTCTTGGGGTTCTTGCTCCTTTTATTATGGTATTTCCTGTGTCAATTTCATCAACCACATATTCTTTTGATCGAAAGAATACTTCATTTCATTGGTCACAATTTTTTCTAACATTGATCACACATTTGGATAACATTAAACAATTTATGTTTTAATCCATCAACATACATAACATTACTAGCTTTAACATATTCTTTTAGAAAAATATATCCTTTACCCTTAATGATAGCATGAGAGTCATTTCAAAAGTGACATTATTTTCCTTTTATAATGAATTCTATGAAATGAGTTTATCTTTATCACCTGCCATGCATTTTGAACATCCTCTATCAATGTACCATTGATTTTCTTCTCATTATGCAAATAAATCAATGTCGCAACTTTCGAATTATATGTCCTTATTTTTCCATACCTTAGAATTTGTGGATATTTATCCTTTTATCTATAAATTTCTTCTACATTCATATTCCTCATGTCCAAAGTTATTACGAAATTAACATTCAATTCATCTTGAAAAGGAGCTAAAATTTTATAAGTATTCTTCTTTATTCTTGTCTCATTTATTTGTTTTCTTGCTTCTCTAGTCATGCTGGTTTTTTATGAAACACATTGAGTGGCTTTGTGACCAAAATTATGACATGATAAACATTGTCCATTAAAGAAGAAATTTTAGCGATCATAGAAGCTTCTACTATTGTTTACCTTTTGACTTATGGTTCTGTTATTGCTCATCCTTGAATTAGAACGAACATGATTTACCTATGAATTGTCTTTGTTCTTATACTGAGTGATGAAATTTTGCTGAGTGGATTTTGTTTCGTTTATATAGATTTTGGTTGTAGCTGAGGAATTTTTTGTCTGTGAAGATTCACCAATGTATCCAAGACCTGAATTCATAAGAGAAGAGTGTTGAAACTTGATAATTTTGTCTAAGGTTTCAGATCCTTTTCGAAAATCTAAGATTTAGAATTTTTACTTTCTCAATTTCCTCTCTTAGGCTTACTATTTCACATTCTAACTTCTCATTATGCTTCTCTTTTTCTATGAGTTGATTCTTTAGAGTATATATGGCTGTTTTTTTTTTCTTCCAAGAATACTTTGAGTTGAGTGATTTCTTCAAGGAAATCATTTTCTTATAAATCATCCATAAAATTACCTTTAGACTCATTACTGTCCTTTTCAAATTCCATGAGTAGGTTAAGATATTAATCAAATTCTCCTTTTTCACTATTTGACAAGCCATAACTATATTCATGAGTATAACAAATTTTCCAATTGTCGAATATTATACTATTACCATTTTCTATATACTTTCCCTTGTTATGATTATCCTTATGAGGAAATTTAGCAGCATAATGACCCACTCATCCATAAGAAAAAAAATTTGCAGGGAAGATTACCTCTGAAACTTCTAGTGCCAAATTGAGGTTTATTTAGAAAATTTACATCATCTTCTTCTGATACATACCCCAATTATTTTTTCTATTCCTTTCAATTTCCTTTCGCAATAGCTTTAAATTTGGATTCTCTAACTTCAGACGGACCTCCTTTTCTCATCTAAAAAGCAGTCACGATCCCATGAAGTTGAAAAATAGTAAGAGTTTGCAGATCTTGCTTCTCTTCAATAGCAAGAAATTTTTACTTGAATTTAGGAGTTATAGATCTTAATATTTTCTCTACTAAATTTTCTTCTTTTATGTCTTCACCCAAATTTCTCATACAATTTACAATCTCATCTAGACGGAAAAATAAACTAGAAATAATTTCGTCGTTATGCATTTTTAGATTTTCATATTGAATTTTAAGAGATTGGATTTTAGCACTTTTTACCATGGCATCGACTTCATATATTAGAATGACTTTGTCACATATCTCCTTTTCCATATCTAACTTCATAACCATGAAAAATTTGGATTCAGTCAAGCTTCCCAATATTGCATTGACAATTTTCGCATTGGTTTCATAGTTCTTCTTCATTGCTGCATCTGTGCGAACTACAACTAGAAATTGGTAACCTCCAAGAATTTCCCAAAAATCTTCTCCAAGAGATTCAAGATAGGATACTGTTTTTTTCTTAAAGAATATTAAATTTTTTTCGTTGAAGAGTGGAAGTATGATAGATGTTGTTCCATATTGGTTCCTCATCTTGGTAGATCTTCCTTCTAACGATCAAACTTTATTAAAAGGACTTGATCTGATACCATTTATTGGGAAAAATTATAGGGAGGGGGGGGGGGGGTGAATCAGTATTTAAAATTCATACAAAATTTTATTTACTTTATTGATTTCTATACGTGAATTCACTTAATCCAACAAGCATATATATGTAGCTTTATTTAAGGAAACTTGTGTATGCCCAGTGAAATTATTATTCAGAGAAATATTTAGTAAATTTATTTAGAGCAGTGAATCATTGTTCATAATACATTTAAGAAGAAGTAAAATGTGCAGTAAGAAAAAAATAAATCATCACACATAAGCAACACACATGAACACCAATATTTAAGGTGGTAGCCCAATTTTGGAGAAAACTACCATTGTTTTCGTCTCTTTCTTCAATATATTATATATAAAAATGCTTACTATTGTGTATTGGCACAGATTCAAACCAACACGCAAACACCCACCTCCAGAAGGTTTCAGCCTTCTCTCATTATTCAGATACTATTGGAAGGGAACTCTAACCCCCTGATGTCATTTGCTAGCCACCATTGGAAGGGATCTACAACCTCCTGATCTAATAACCATATCCTACTAGAAGGAGGATTTGAATTCCACACTAAAGGTTCCAACGCTAAGAACCACTCTATACCACGTTTCATAAATTTTCACACTAGATCCAAAATTTTTTAATTCAATACAACTTGTAGACCAACTAAAGTAAACATCAACCTAATTCGAACATAATAATGCGATCACTATAGATAAAACGCAGAAATAAACCCATGCTTCTGCATCAAGACACCAAATCAATTGCAACCCTGATCATGAATAAGACACATGCATACACTAGTTTACTTATGGAAATCGACATGTATACGTGGTTTTTTGTGGAGAAACCTGCGTAGAGATATTAAAATATTAAGGTTAGAGTTTTGATCAAACTCAAAATAGATCAGAGATGTCTAGATATATTTTGTCAGTTTTACAGAGCCCTCATACATTTAGTGGCATCAATCATTTTTCACTCAACCAATCACTAATATTTGATCATAATCGACTAACATCATAATCAGTAATCAAACAACCCATATCTATATGAAGCATCATTGACAGACAACAAAAAATTAGTAAGACTGATCAGACATTTACTTCAGCATTATTCAACAAAACCCTAGCTTGCATAAACAACTTCCATAAGACAAATCCATGCTATTTTCGAAACCAACTTGCCTATAGATCTCAGTATTTTAAATGAATACATACGCGCCTTTCACGTGTCGAACCTACATATAGATCCATAATTATTTCAGGACTATGCAACACCTAAGAACTACAAAATTACTCATATCATACTGTTCACGTCCACAAACATGCAGTAGACCATAGATCTAAACAAATCATAAACATTTCATGAAAATACATAGTCATTTCAAGTCTATAGATCCTAGTCGATCATTATATTCATTAGTGCATCATAATATCATATCTATCTATTGATTATAGCCCATTCCATGCAGATATACATCATATTGAAGTATTCATTAAATTCACATACTCATGCACACTTAGCACTATGATATTCACCTCATAATATAGTTTGATCCTTAGTCAATACCATGGGAGAAAATGACACAAGAGTCAATGTTATTCTTGGATGGGAGAAAATAACTCTTACTATGCTCAATATTGTGGTCTAATACTATGGCAAAGACCCCTGGTATTATAAAATTAGTGCACTAGCTCATACATGAATGTGCGTCTTCGTACTCGCGTGTATACATGACTTTTCCCTTACCACCTCGCATATATCTCCTCAAATATGTACTTTATCCATATTTTGACAATATTGTTTCCCATCATTGTGACATTATATTCCATCACTTTTTCACCTCGGAGCTTGTCCAGAAATCATATACTTGGCATTTTACACATGGGTTTCCATCAAGGACAATAACTTCATGATAATGCCAAAACAATTATGATCACTAGAGGTTCAAACATCAAAACCATCTATCCCTTCAAATATCCAAAATGTCTTGGACAATCATTCCAAGGTACTTGAGACTCTCAAAGGCCTCCCACCTATTCATGATCATGATAATTCGATTAATTTGATTCCAGTAAGTGTTCCTCCAAACATTAGGCCTTACAGGTATCCCTATGCCCCAAAAGAGGGAAACTGAACGTATAGTTTCAGAAATGCTAGAGGGTAGTATAATTCAACCTAGTAAAATATCCTTTTCAGCTCCAGTAGTATTGGTGCATAAGAAGGATGGATCATGGTGTATGTGTCTGGATTATAGGGAGCTCAGAAAGCTCACTATTAAAGATAGATTTCTCATCCCTGTCATTTATGAACTATTGGATGAATTACATGGAGAAACTTACTTCACCAAGTTGGATATTCATTGAGGATACCATCAAATTAGAATGAATACCGAAGACATTACGAGAACAACATTTAGAACTCATGAGGGTCACTATGAATTTTTGTTCGTGCCTTTTGGCCTTACCAATGCACCTTCTATATTTCAAGGTTTTAAGAATTCCATTTTCAAACCGTTCCTTATAAATTTTGTGTTAGTATATTTTGATGATATACTAATCTACAACAAGTCTTCGAAGGATCATGCTCATCATGTTGACAAGGTACTCAAAATGTTGGTGGAGAAACAATTATATGCAAAAACCTCCAAATGTTTCTTTGGAGTATAGGAGGTGGAATATCCAAGTCATATTGTATCTCATGAGGGTATTAAAGTAGACCCTAATTAAATTAAAGCCATTACGAAATGGAAAATCCCCAAAACCATAAATCATTTGCGAGTATTTCTTGGGTTGAAATGGTATTATTGCAAGTTTATTAAGAATTATGGGAGAATAGAAGCACCTATAACAACATTACGGAAGAAAGATGTATTTTCTTGTACTCCAGTAGCAACTAAGGCTTTTAAACATCTAAAAGAGGAAATGTTCCAACCACCGGTCTTAGCTACGCCAAACTTCACAATAATATTTATTATGGAATGTGATGCCTCATGAAATATAATTAGTGTTTTTTTAATGAAAGAAGGAATACCCATTTCTTTTTAAAGTGATGCAATAAAACGAAAGTATTTACATAAGCCTATTTATGAGAAGGAAATGTTCGCAATACTACATTCACTAAGGCAATGGAGACCTTACCTAATGGGAAGAGACTTCAAGGTCAAAATAGATCATGATAGTCTTAAATACTTTTTGTAACAAATATTTTATTTAGAAAAGAAACAAAAATGGGTCACAAAAATGTTGGGTTATGACTTTTAAAAAATCTAGAAAAAAGGGAAGAAAAAATTTATTGCAGATGTACTCTCAAGAAAGGATGAGGACATGGAAACATTCCTTTTTTCCATTTCTATTATCCAAGTAGATTGGATAACCAAAGGAAGGGATGAATCGAAGAATGAAGAAGAAGTGTGGACACTCATTCAAAAGTTGGAGCAACATCCCAATATATAAAATACATTTAGATGAAAAAATGATTCATTATGGTCAAAAGGTTTCTTATATATTTGTAAGAGCTCCCAGCTCAAAAAAAATACTCTTTTGGAATTGCACACCTCTCCCTCGAGAGGGAACTCGGGATTTTTAAACATTTACCATAGGGTCAAGAAATATTTTTTTTGGGATGACCATAAATTTGATATTCAAAAGCTTGTGGCGGAATTTTTCATTTTCCAACAAAACAAAGTTGAGACAATTAAGACACCATGTGAGCTAAAACCTTTATCGATACCAATTCAGCATTGGGAGGAGATTTCAATGGATTTTATCACAATTTTACCCAAGTATAAAGGAAAGATTAGTGTCATCATTGTTGTAGTTGATAAAATTACAAAGTATTCACACTTTTGTGCATTATATCATCCATTTAAAGATTGTACAGTTGCTACTATATTTATGGAAACAATTAAAAACCTACATGGAAACCAAAAGATTATTGTAAGCGACAGAGATCCCATTGTCACTGGAAATTTTTGAATGGAATTATTTTCGTACCTGGGTAGTCAATTACCTATTATGTCATCTTATCATCCTTAATATGATGGGAAAACTAAGTTAGTGAACAAATGTTTGGAAGGATATTTTCATTTCTTTATATTTGATAAGAAAACACATTGGGTCAAGTGGTTACCTCTGGTTGAATGGTGGTATAACACTTCCTTCCATAATATAGCCAAAATGACCCCATTTATGGCACTTTATGGATATCCTCAACCATCCATCACATCATCTTTAAGAGAAGATTATAAACTTCAAGTAGTGGAAGATCACATCGAGTATCAACAACAAGTTCTCCAACTCTTAAAGGATAACCTAACTTTGGAGTGGAAAGAAGCTAACCAACAGGCATATCAACATCATAGCGAAAGAAGTTTTGATGTTAGATCTAAGACCTTTGTGATCCATAATTTAGATAAATTTCTTTCAGATTAATAACATCATAATGATTTGGTAGATGTTTCTAACCAAATAATGTGGTAAATCCTCAGGACAAGGTGAAGAAAATAATCGATATCAATGAGGAAACAGTGTGGATGCATCATTGCATGGATATAACTGATGGAAAACTAGGCGTTAAAAAGTAGCTGTTATTGGTTCATTAGTAAGTTATTAAAAATAAAATTTTATCATTAAGGAATATTTTAAAAGCGGGGCAGGGGGCTAATGATAAAATTTTATTATAAAAGTGTAATAAAGGGCCAGGAATAAAAGAATATAATTTTTATTTATTTATTTTTATTTTATTTTAAAAATATTTTTAAAGTATTTATAACTAAATAAAATAAATACCAAAAAACAAAAAAAACCAAAAAAAAGATAAATAAATAAATAAATAGATATATATATATATATATATATATATATATATAATAATAATAAATAAGAAAAAAGGAAATAAGTTAATAAAATGATCAAAATATTATTAATATTACAATATGGTTAAAGGAATTTAATAATAATTATTTATACAAGGTTAAAAATATTAATATTTTTATTTTATTATGATAAAAATATGAAGGATCAAGAACAAAGGAAAAATATAATAAGAAACAAAATAAGACTAAATGAACAGTATATAAACACAAAGAAGAGAGAATAAAATCACAAAAGAAATCAACCAAGACCACAGGTAACCTGTGGTACGAAAACAATGGGGAAAAAATCACCTAGAGAGAGCCGGAGTCCAACTCTTACTCAACTTCCACCCATCATCCCTATTGAGATTCTTGGGGTCCCTCTCAATCTCAATAGCCTCCCTAAGCTTCCTATGGTGGAAGTGATCAACCCTAATGTAGGTGACTAGGTATTTTTAAAACTACAACCGTACAAACAAATGTCCCTCAAGAAATATAAGAAGGATAATAAGCTATAACCAAAGTACTATGGTCCCTACAAGGTGTCACAAAATATTGGTACTATGGCATACAAATTGGAGCTTCTTTCATCTTCCCGAGTGCACCTAGTTTTCCATGTTTCATGCTTATAGAAGGTTATAGGTGACAAGCTTCCAGTTCAAACAATATTTCCAGAAATCAACATGGAAGGAAAAATAATATTGTAACCTAAAGTATTCATGGAAACGAGAACTTGATAGCTATGAAATTGATCAATTTCAGAGTATCTCATCAAGTGCAAGAACTTACCCATTGAAGATTCGACATGGGAGGATGAGAATTTATACAAAAGCATCCCGAAATACTCAAGCATTGATGAAAAGAAACTTTTGAAGGAGAGGGGCATGTTAGGTCCCTATAATAATAGTGTATCCCCTTATGGTTATTGTTAGTGTAGCACCCTTAATGTTATTGGTGTGCCCAGGTAGTCCCCATATTGTTATTATTGTGCCCCATATAGGGCCACTATTGTTATTGTTGTACCCTTACATTATTATTGTTATGTTAGCTGTGATTATGTTATGGACCCTTAGGCTCATATATATATAAAGGAGGTTTTCTCATTTAAATCATTTAAGAATGATTCAATTATGTAATGTAAAGGGGGTCTCACCCTTGAACATGATATTTTTTAAGCCGTTGATCTACTATTTCTATTGCTTTGTGAGATGGTTTCATACAAATCTCCAATGTAATCATTCAACATTAATAAAAGAGATCTTTGTGTCAATTGTTGCCATGTTTTAGTTTAGAAATTCATTTATCCTTTAAATGCTTCCATACCTTACACATTATGTTCTTAATTAGCTGTTATTAATAACATAGTCAACCATTTCACACAACACAACATTTCAGTCAATAAATGTAGACACATGTTCATCACATTCATAAACACTGTTTCAATCTAGAAATATAAAAGCACATTCATTAGCATTGAAAATGAATAAGATAACTTATATTGTAATTTCCATGGAAAATGAGTCTTGGACAAGGACTCTCCACCCAACCATAGATAGTTGCAGTCAAACTCAATTGTAGTTGTCACCCCTAAGGTAGATTTTAGAGGCTGAGGGGATTTGTCAAAGGAGTGAAACACTAACTTCTAGCTGAAATAGAGATTCTGTTGAACCTCCACCTCCACCCACCATCGACTTAGTAGTCAAATTATATACATGCAATCCAAAGGCCAACTACCTCGAACCTTCAACTACCAAATGGAAGCCAATCAATAAATACAGGGAATATAAAGGCTTACTTCTTCCACCCAAACATAAAGGGAATCCAGAGGCTTATTTTCCACCCAATGAGATATAGCGAATCCATAGGATTTTTCCTCTTCCCAAGAGTGTCAAGGGAGTCTAGAGAAAAAATTATCCACCCTAAATAGAGTGGTTCCACTAACTCTGAGGAATCCATAACCCACTATAAAAATCACAAAAAGAAAGGATTTAGAGATCCTCCCCCCTGGAATCCAAGTACATAATCCTCCACATTCATCATCAAGGGAATCCATAGAAACACCATATCCACCCTTTGGCTTTACATGGACTCAAGAGGTGTTGTTCCTCACCAAGGACATACCATATTCATGCCATTAATGTGAATCAAAATTTTGTATTTGCCTTCTCTTCTCTTCAATAAATCCTTTATCTTCTCTTCTTTTCAGTTATATTCTATATTGAATTCTACTCGAATGGATGAATCTACTTCCATGAAGGAATGAATCCCCACTCCCCGTAAGGATGAACCCCTTCTTTTTCCTTTGTTGTTTACTTTTAAGAACATGGATTGACTTCCCTATCCTTGTTTCCTTTCAATGTATTTCAAGGTAGCATGGTCCTCATCCTTCTCCTTTAGTCCCCTTAAATTTAGAAAACCTGCTCATTGAAAGCACACTAACCATCCTTTAATGACTATTAAAATAGTCTATATTTCCTGCATAAGGAAACCTTACATGTCCCAAGCAAGCAACCTCCTCAACTATGGAGTCTGTCTCCCTTTTGACCCAAACCTTTTTAATATATTTTGTAAAATATTTAAATTTCATTTTCATGAGGAAAATAGAGGTTGGGGCTATCATATACCCCTCCCCCTTGAGGTAACACTCCCTTAGATGTTCTTCCAGTCAGATACAGCACATGGAAACAAATAAAATAAAACACATACTTCTTTATGGAGTTTTTTATGTACAACTTTGTACAATATTTACAATCCATACATCCATTTTCTTTAACTATAAAATAACTATAAAAAAAAGGCTATTATTCTCTCACGAAGCTAGTAATTTTCCAGGTGGCCTCCTCTCGCCTAAACTACCTCCATTTCACTTTATTATTATTTATGGATCAATTCTAGAGCATAACACTCCTCTAGTCTAGAATTCATAATGGCTCTGGCTTGAACTCTCCCTCTAGTTCGACCTATAGCATATACCAATGAATTACATGAATAAAATCTTGTACATATCGTTTAAGAAAATCAACATGGAAAACATCATGGACTTTAACTCATTGAGGTAAGGCTATCCTATAGGCCACTAGTCCAATCCTTTCAAGGATCATAAAAGAACCGAAATACCGTGATTCAAACTTGGAGAATGACCCAAACCTTAAGGAAATATTATTGGGTTCGATCCTCAAATACACATGTTCCCCTAATTGGATCTATCTATGCACCCTATGCTATTTTGCATAGTGTTTCTCCCTATCTCGTGAAAACTTCAAATTATGCTTGATCAATAGAAGTTGTTGATCCATTTCTTTGAGCATGTAAGGAAAAAATAGGACCCTCTTTACTATATTATTCCAGATGATAGGAGTATTGCAACTCCTCCCATACATTGCCTCAAATGTACTCATCTTTATGAATTCTTGGTATCCATTATTCTATGCAAACTCTAGAAGTCACAACTACTCCTCCCACTTATTGGATTGATGCATTACATACATCCTCAATATTCCTCGAGGATTCTATTTTCCCTCTCCATTTACCAATCTGTTTGTGTATTATATGTTGTACTAAATGCAAACTCGATCCAGAAAACTGCAAACAATTCCCTCCAAAATCTTGAAGTGAACTTAGCATCTTGGTCTAAAATAATTTCCTTGGAAATTCCATGTAGTCTCTCAATCTATTTTATGAATATTTTTTCCACCTCACTTGTTTCGTTAGTGGACTTTACTACCAAAAAGTTAGATACCTTTCTCAATCTGTCAATAACTACCATGATTGTATCATGTTACTTGGAGGTTCTAGGAAAAAATATGATTAAATCCACGAAAATTACCTCCCATTTCCATTATAGCATGGGAATAGTATGCAATAATCATGTTGGATTCTTGCATGAAACCTTCACTTGTTGAGATTATATAAATTTAGGCACGAAATCAACCACCTATTTCTTCAAATTTTACCAATAATAGAACTATGTGATGGTCATTACGATCTTTAAGTGCTCTGGGTGGTATGAATATGGCTTAACATGAAATTTTTTCGTTATAATCCTCTTTAATTCATCAATATTTGGCACACAAATTCTATTTTTGAACCTAATTAGATCATCATAAATGAGGTGATGTTCCTCATCCCCACCACATTGTAGAAAATATTCTTTAATTTTATGATATTTTTCATCTTTTTGTCCCGCAATATTGACCGATTCTATCGTTTTTGTAGGAGCTTACAACTTCCAAATTATTCATTTGAATCCTCCTACTAGGTGCATTAACAACCCTATTTTATTTTCCATGACATACTTGATATCATAGAAAAACTCACTAATTATGTCCAGTCATCTAACTTTTCTTGTGTCTAGCTTGGGTTTCTCAAAAAAATACTTGAGCCCACTATGGTCTGCCATAAGTGTAAATTTTCTTCCAAGGAGGTAGTTCCTCCACATATTCAATATGTGAGTGATGAAAAATAACCCTAGATCATGAGTCACATAATTTATCTCATGCTCATTCAATTTCCTTGAATCTTGACATACTACTTTCCCTTCTTAGATCAAGACTCCACAAAGTCCTTCCTTGTAGGAATTTGAGCACATCACAAAATCCTTGTTGAGATCTATAATCCTGAACACTAGTGCATTCTTAATAAATTTCTTCAGTTGCTAAAAACATGTTGCACACTAAGCTTTCCACTCAAATTTATTTCCTTTTCTTTTCAATGATGTAATAGGATAGCCTATCTTCGAGAAATTTTTGATAAATCTCCTACAATAATATACCAATACCATGAATGATCCAACCTCATTCAATTTTTTTGGAATTTTCCACTCCATTATAGATTTTATCTTTTCCCGATCAAGGAATATTGCTTCCTTGGAGATAATATGATCCAAATAGTGTATCCGTGACTGAAAAAAGTAAAACTTTTTGAGCTTTGCATAGAGCTTGTTCTCCCTCAACAACTGTAGCACAACAACCAGATTATTTTCATGCTCTTCCTCTTTCTTTAAGTACACTAATGTGTCACCAACAAAAAAAATGGAAAATTTTTCCAGAAAAGGACAAACAAACTATTCATTAAGCACATCAACGTGGTAGTGGCATTAGTAAGCCCAAATGGTACCACCATAAACTCATAGTGCCCATATATTATCCTGAATGTAGTCTTGTGAATGTCCTCCTCCTTGATCCTTAATTGATGATATCCTGAAATCAAGTCAATCTTGGAGAACATTATTTCTTCCCTCAGTTGATCAAAGAGTTCATTAATCCTTGGCAATGGGTACATGTTCTTTATGGTCACCTTTTTTAATTTCCTGTAATCAATGGATAATCTACGAGTTCCATCCTTCTTCTTTACAAACAATATAGGTGCTCCGTATGGAGACACACATTCTTATGTAACCCTTGTCCAACATCTCTTTTAGTTGCAATTTTAGCTTCACCAACTCAAGGGTACTCATCCTGTATGGTGCCCTGGATGCTTCCATTGCTCCAGGTACCAACTTAATGAAATATACCTATCTATGATGAGGTAGTCTAGGATCCTCCACTGGAAAGAAATATACATAATGTTGCAGACCTAACTAACTTTTTAGCAGTTCAATTCCCTCATTTTCAATGTCACTACGAGAATTTCCATTACTTAATACTTGCATTGAAAACAACATGCACCATTTTTTTTTGTTGCTCTTGGCCTGCATAGATGTGATCAACCTCACTAAAGTAGGATTTTCCCTACCCTATTGAACTTTGGTTTCTACTTTCTCATCCAAGGATTCACTTTTGTTTTCATAATAGTCCACTTTGGTCTTATGCAAAAACAACCAAACCATGCCCAATAATATGGTGTATGCACCAAATGGAAATACTTTCAAATTTTATTTTGTAGACATGCCACTAAGCTGAAATGTGTACATGATCTCACCTAGTGATTAATCCTTCTTTTGGTTCAAAAATAAAATTGAACCAACCATGGTTATTCATGAAATTACTTGAAAATTTTACATTTCTCAATAATCTCTAGGCTGATATAACTGTAATTAGAAAATTGATCAATTAAATTAGAAACAAGTTGGTCATGCAACTTACCTTCCATCTCAATGATGGATGCCTAGTGGTATAATAGCTACCTACGGCTACATAAATTATGGGAAAACTCTAATCTACATAACCCACTTTTTGAGCCTCTTGGGCACTATAAATATTAATTTGGTCCAAAATTTTGTTTATGTTGAAAATAACTTTTCCTGTTGTTTTCACCACACATCCAACACTTTAGTGGTTCTCGGCCCTTAATATTGAGATTACATAATGTTGGTTGTTGCATATTTATGTTAATAACAATATTATCCTTTTGGTCACATTTATTTATAGGGGTTGGCTGCTTACCTTATCTCTTTTTTTACCTTTTCTTAGTCCAATTTTTTTTAATTTCAACATTGTTCTTTTCCTGCGAGTTACCCTTAATTTCTAGCCTACATCTTGCTTGCTCATAGCAATGCTTAAAATTATTATTAACATCCTTCATAGTATGAGGTTCTAGCAACTCAATTTTATCTCTGAATCTTAGCCTTCTCATCCTTCAGATATGGCACATACGTTAGTAGTCCTAAGAAATTGGAGACATATTCATCATTTGATAATTTTCCCATATTGATTTCATATAACTATTTTTCCTTCCCATTATAATAAAAATCAAACAAATACTACTCTCTAAAGAGAATTTTAGTTTTTTTCCAATTCAATTCCTTCTCAGAAAGGCCTCTAACATTTTTCAAGCCTTCCCACCATATGTCTTATTTCCCTTCAAGTTGTAGGTCGAAATTTTGGATTTCACATTTTACAATAGCCATGAATTTTGGAAATTTTCATCATTAATAGAAACCAAAATTCTTCTTCTTCTAATTGATTCACATCCCCATAAAATGTGGGTGGCTTGGATTTCTTAATTTCCTTATGAATTTAATCCTTTCCATTTCTTTGTTGATGATGATGATGGTGATGATTAAAGTGATGGTGGTGCCTTCTGGTAGTAGGACTAGATGGTCTTCTAGAACGATGCACATAAGTGTTGGATACTCCCCTTGGGGTGACTAATGGTGTGTAGCCTGGAATAGTATCTTCACTTTAATGCCTATACCTTTGATTGAACCTATTACCATCTAGCCCATTTTTATTTTATTCTGGATCATGAAGGATATTTTTATCTCTATGGCTAGTGCTCGTATCAAGTGTCCTTATCCTCTACAGATCTGAGAGACTTTGTAGGATGACTGCATTTATCTCAAAATATCTTTCTTAAGCTCTTACCATCCTCTCATTATATTCTATGAAGCTTCTAACACTAGCCCGTAGGCATCTAAAAGTATCCATCCAATCTATAGAGTGATTATCTCCCCCTTGGTCAATGTATTACCTCATCACTTCCATGCTATGATTGGTCAGAATTGTATTGAAAAATTCTGATGCTCATTTTTCACTTATTTATACCTTAATTTTCTTGTGATGTGCTGCTAATGACACAAAATATTAGATATTTCTTATGATAGATAAATAAACACAATTGGGACCATGAATTTGGACCCATGGAGCTGCGATGACTATCTATGATCAGAAAAAACGTCCATGTTACTATGCCAATCTTCTTTAATAAATCATATGCATCAATCATACAACAGTAAATTCCACTATGAGTGCATAGTTAATAAATAAATAGACAAATTATTCCCTGAATATTTCTCTTACAAAATTGTTGTGATGGAATATCTACAACAATAATTCACGTTAAATCCCATGGTTATTAACAAAGAAGTAAATTAGTAATGTAACCTTCGGGCCTACTAAATTCCCACACTAATATGTTTGATAATTTAAACAATCATGTCAAATATTTAGTTTAATTTTGATTTAAGTGGATCAAACAGTCAACAAAATAATTGGGCTTACTAGTAATTTACTTAAACTAACTTGTAACACCTAAACAATTGTTTTAGTTCATTTCTAAAATTCATCACTTTCTCATTATAGAGCTCATTCATTCCAAGTGTTGAACCTGAATGCTTTGATACCACCTATAATAAAATTACCCACCTTCCACAGTGGTATGGATACTACTAATAATCTAATCTCCCTTATGCATGTTAGTGAAATGGGATTTGTTCCTTTTTTTCCTTACTATTTGGGTATTATTATTATTAATTGATTGCAGTTATATATATATATATATATATATATATATATATATATATATATATATATATATATATATATATATATATATATATATATATATCCTTACCGACCCCATCAAATTCCCTGGCATCCCCAACGTCTACCATTGTATCGATTGCATTGAATAATGTGCTCGCTCGATAATGATAATCAGCCCTTCGCAATCAATGTTCTAACTGTGGGTTCTAAGCCTCCATAGAATGGGCCAAAATAACTTCTCCCTTTCAGCAAATATTGTTAATTTTTCCCCCATCTCCTCTACCTTCCCTTGCATCAATAGTTGGTGTTTTAAATTACCACAATTGCTATATAACCAATGATCTCCACCATCCATTAATGCATTGGCCTTGCTACATCATCTCCAAATTTACCTCCCAACTCTTTCATCCACTGCCCTCCTTTATACTTCAGGAATGAGACGTCCGAGATAAATCATCTCGATGCTTTCCTCTTGAAAAATTCATCTATTTCCCTCATTTACACCTACAATATGGGGCCTTTGGTACACATCATCCTGACGCTTCTATCCCACTAAATTCCTTTAGCTACCCTTCTTTAGCAATCTAGGATGGGTCCCTCTAGGACACATCACCCTCGTATAACTTCCTGGTCACTCCTTCTCAACAACGTCTTTGCGCTCCTCTAGGGTGGGGCCTTCAGGTGATGTCATCCCAACCCTTGCTACCCCGACATTGTGAAAACAAAATCCCCTTTGAATTTTTAGGGTAATGGCCTATGGGATGCGTTATCATATGAGCTCCATTCATAGCCAATGGGGACATTGTCCACCTCCAAGCTACAAGCCTAGCTGACTTGATGCCCTATTATCCTTGCCACTACTTTATGTTACTATTATAAGCCTTTGAGTTGTGGCTTCTCATCCACACGGCCAGTGGGTCATACTTCCACCATAACCCTTAATTTTGATTGCCCCATGTTGTGATAATGCCATGACAACATATGTCGAATCATATTGACTCCTTTTTATTTTTCTTTTCATTACACCTCGAGGGAGAGAATTATAGGTTGATTTATCCCATGGCCCACGTTGCACTAGTATCATGCATCTAGGGTTACGTGGAGGCCACCATGTCCTCGTCCACATCATGTTGTGGTCCACTGCATGTTTCCATTCACAACTTATGGGATTTTGGCCTCAAGGATGATTTTCCATGTGGGCTCCATTTAAGCCAATGAGAATTGTCTCCACATATGAGTTGTAAAATTATATGGTCCAGTTGATCTTGGGGGCTCAAGAAAGGATCATAAATCAAAGAGGGCACATGAAAGGCTCACAAGTGAAAGTTCTTGGATTTTACTAAAACCAAGTTCAGATTGAAGAGATTGTCATAATATTTCCAACGGTGCAAATGGCACCTCAATCTGACATAGTATGTGAAAGTTATTTCTAGTCAATTTTTTTATGAAACTTGACTGCATGGCTAAAGTTAGTAGCGTGCCAACTAAAAATGGAGTCTGATAAATCTGACGAACCCGCGAAATTTTACAAAAATTAATGAGGAAACAATTTGGCACATTGTGGCAACCGTTTCCGGTGGTTGAAATAGGTGAAATTTTCTCCCACTTAAAATGTTCGGTGACCCCAAAATTGTATCCAATATTTTTTAACCAATATGTTCTTTTTAATTAAAAAGTAAAAATATTAAGAAATTATAAAACATGGGTTGGCGGGCTCCCACCGTCACTAACCACTCTCCATATATATATATATATATATATATATATATATATATATATATATAAGATGGCCTAATAGTCATTGACTACCACATATGCTAATCTATATCAAACCCGTTTCTGCCATTTTAAGCATCTCCAGACCATGGGGCAGACCCTGGGCCCAAAAAAATCTTCCCCAAATTACAAAAAATTCCAATTAATAATAACCAACAAGCATCAAGTTTGGAGAGGGCGGGGTTTGAATATGCCCCCAACGGGATCTAATGCCAACCATACGCAAATGCACCAAGAGTTTAACATTGGTTAATATGACCTCCAAACACCTTTTAAACTCGAAATTTTCCATTCAACAAGGGGATAAGTAGTTTGGAACCCAACACAAGGGAAAAACCCTAAGTGGCATGGAAATCAAGGAGCGGGACCCTAACGTAGTGGAATATGCCAGGAATCTAAATGATTCCCTTGATGCAAAAAATTTCACAGTGAGAGAATTATGTCGAGTTTATACTCATTATTCTCAGTTTTTCATAGGGAACATGGTGGTGTAATTGAATTCCTCATCTTAGTAGTGAAACTTCAGCTAACCTGTCTTACATAATATTTATATAATCTTGAAGAATCATGGAGATTCCCTAGAGGCCAAATTTTCACAGTCTCAGGATGAAGCCAAATTCATGCTCGTTTTTCTCAAATTTTCACCAAGAATGCGATGATGTGATCAGATTCTTCATCTGAGCAGCCAAATTTCAGTCAACCCCTAAGAATAAATCTTTGGGGAATCTTTGAGATTCCCAGGGGGTCCAGATTTTGACCAAGCTAGAAAGGGGTCGAGTTTCCAATCATTTTTCATGATTTCTCATCAATAATTCAACGGTACCATCCATTTCATCAGTAGAGGTGTGCATTTTCAGGCCATCCCCGAAAGTGGAGGTATAAGGTGTCTTTTTCACATGCATGTAATTTTAATTTTTTTAATATTAATGAAATAAGCCTCCCCACATTGTGGAGAGCCTAGAGACAAAACCCACACTAGGTGAACTCCATTATCAACTTTTTGTGTATTTTCTTTCATGGTTTCCTTTTTGTTTACTTTTCTTTAAAGTATACACATCTAGTTACTCATAGTATTCCACATGAAATTGTGCTAAGGTAATATTCTATGTAGAAATAAACAACAATAGAAAGCAACATAAACAAGGATTCACAGAAAATAGAGAGATATCACATAAACAATGTAAAATATGGAGAACAGTGAGCCATTTTATTATATAACTGAAATATACAGCAGATACAAAGGTGATCATAATGATGGCACCTTGGATTGCACAAGGCAAGCTAGATATTCTCTTAGAAATAATGAATGAATGGCTGCTCTATTAGTGATTTCACTATCTTAAAAATCCTACGGCTACTACTATTGGACTGTTGCTACTGTTGGAATGGGATAGATATTTGGGGCTATTCCCCTGCTAAATCCCCAGCCCTAGCACTACCTCCTCCAAGAACTACATGATATCTCCTCAAGACAGCATTATCCAAACAAATGCGTAATCCTTGGCTATGATGCTATGGCTCCCACCTGAAAATAAATGGATGTAACTCCTCACCCGAGCAGGCACTCCAAGTCCCCTAGGGCTGAGGTTGGGAACTCTCCTCGGAGACAACTGCATGCTGAAAAACACTTGCAGGCTTCATGAAATATTGTAGGTGTTCTCAATTTTAGAAGACACAAATCAGATGATTCATAATTGATTGAATGAATGAGGAGCCTCTTCCTCTCTTTATGCTTGGAGAGATTTTCTCACACCTAGGCCTCATAAAAAATGTGTTATCCCTCTTGGCCACGCTATTCCTCTCTCTCTACACTGTCATGGGCCCATGCCGCCACTTCACTCACGTTGCCACTTCGACCCCTGTGTCCCATGCTATCAAATAATAATGTGCTCAAGTGCCTTTAGGGAATGTTTATTTCCCAATCATAGGCTAAGTTTCTTCTTACCCTCTTTATGAACTTACTTAATATTTATAAAATCAAACTAGCCAAAAATTAATATTTCTAATTAGCTACTACTAATTGGGAATATTACAGTCCTCCCCATCAAAACATTGTTTTTCCTCAAGCAACTGCAATGATGGATGCTGCAAAATATTCTCACTCTCCCAAGTGGCACCCTCATCGAGCAAGTTCCTCCACCACACCAAATACTCCCTAACCATCCTGCTCTGCAACTGCCTCTCCCTGGTATCTATGATGGCTTCAAGATGTAACACCAAATTCCCCTCATCATATTTTGGTGGAAGCTCCTCGGCTATAGTCACCTGCTGCCCCAATGACTTTTTCAGGTAGGATACATGGAATATCTTATGGATCCTGGTACCTCTGGGTAACTCCAACTCATATGCAATCTCGCCAATCCTGTGTATCACCATGTATGGCCCATAGAAGTGGGGCTTGAGCTTCTCGGTCCCCTTATTCTTCAGCGTGGACTCTCGATATAGCTGAAGCGGTAGGTATACCAAGTCCCCTACCTCAAACTTCCTCTAAACTCGTCCTTTGTCAGCATACAATTTTTGTTGGTTCTGTGTTGTAGCTAAGTTATCATTAAGAGCCCAGAGTATATCGTAACTCTCCTTGATCCAGTCCTTGGCCCTGGGGGCCTTACTAGCACCAAACATCACGTTATAAAAAGACAAAGCATGATATCCATATAAAGAATAAAGTGGAGAAATACCAATGGACATATGGAAAGTAGTGTTGTAGCAGTATTCTTCTAGGTGCAAACGACATAACCAGGCCTTCTGCTACCCTATAACATAGTTCTACAAGTAACCTTATAGCCACTTGTTCACTATCTTTGTCTGCCCGTTAATCTGAGGGTGATAAATAGTGCTCAGAGTCTAAGCTATACCCACCAAATGAAAGAGATCCTACCAAAATCCGCCAATGAAATGATTGTCCCAATCACTAACAATGGTCTTTGGGAGACCATGCAGCCTGAAAAAATCCCTGAAGAACAACTCTGCCACCTTTTTTGTTGTGTACCATGCTGATATATCGAAGAAGTGTGCATACTTTGTTAGCCGATCAACGACTACAAAGATACAATATTTGCCCTGCACCATGGGCAACCCTATGATGAAATCCATCCAAATTCTCTCCCATTTCCCCTCTAGAATGGGAAATGGTTGTAGTAATCCTGCTGGATGGCTCATCTCCCCTTTGTTTGTTGACATAGTTCGCACTCCCTAACATGCTGGAGTTGGTCCTCCTTAAGGCCCTCCCAAGAGAAACTCTCCCTAATGGCCCTGTAGGTTTTGGTGAACCCTTGGTGGCCTGATAGTGGTGAGTCATGTGACACACGTAGCACCTTCTCCTTGAGCTGAGAAATCCCAGTCAAGAAGATCTAATCCCTGAAATATATCACCTAATCCATCACCCTGTATTTGTCATCCATGACCTGCACGTCCAAGATCTTGCAGGAAAAAGGGTCTTTGGAGTACTCCACCAACAAATAAGCCCTCTAATTTGTGTCTAAACTCATTGAATACAATGATTCTTGTCTGTGTGAAAGAGCATCGACCACCACATTTTTATTCCCCTTGACATACTCACTGTAAAAATCGTATGCTTCTATTGCATATTCTTCTACTCTAAAAATAAACAAAGGATATTGTGGTCGGTCTTCACCCTGAATCTGTTTCCCACCAAGTATTGTCGGAACTTGGCTAGTGCATGCATGATAGCCATCATTTCCTTGTTGTATATGGGATACAACCTCTCCTGTGGCAATATCTTCCTACTCTTGAAAGCTATGGGGTGGTTGTGTCAAATCCAACAACACCAAAACTGGACAGCTGCTCATCCCCTCCTTGAGCCTGTCAAAATCCCTCAGTGCTACGTCCGTCCAACTGAATGTAACCTTGTTGGTAAGATCTGTGAGGGGTGCAAAAGTTTGGCAAAATCCTTTGACAAAATTCTGGAAGTAGGTGAAAATTCCTACAAACCCATGAAGTCCAGTCACATTCTTCAGCTCTGGCTAATCCTCGATGGCCCGGATCTTCTCCTTATGGACTTTCACTCCCTCCACACCAATGATATTCCCAAAATAGAGCATCTCCCTCAATCCAAATTTTCACTTGGAGAGCTTAGCATAGAAATGCTGCTCCTCCAGTATGCGTAGTACAACCTCAATGTCCTGCAGGTGCTCCTCCCACGCCCGACTGTATATCAATATTTCATCAAAAAATACTAGCACAAAATTCCTTGGTTGACCATGGAAGATGTGGTCCATGAAGGACTAGAATATGGTTGGTGCATTGCTTAGCCCAAAGGGCATCACCAAAAAATCGAAGTGGCTATAGTGACATCTGAAAGCGGTCTTGGGAACATCCTGGACCCTCATGCGGATCTGATGGTAACCCGATCTTAGATCCATCTTCGACAAGAAATTTGATCTCCTCAACTCATACATCAAATCATCAATCCATGGTATGGGGTATCGGTTCTTCATGGTATTCTTGTTGAGATACCTATATTCGATACACATCCTCAGGGTGCCATCATTCTTCTTCACTAGTACAATAGAAGAATAAAATGGGCTAGTGCTGGGTCAAATGTGTCCCAGCGCTAAGAGCTCATGGATAGATATCTCAATATCATATCTATAGGCTTTAGGATGCCTATACAGTGTAGTAATTTTTATTGCCTAAATATACCTCAGGTTGAAGGAAGGCAAAGTCTAGGGTAACATCAAACCACGCTTAATCTGGTAGCTAGCCCTACCAGATCGGGAGAGGGCTCTCTCCTGGTCAATATCAGCAAAAATAATCAGTGAGGCTTGAGATGACTTGAACAAAGGCTGATTTTAGGCTAGGTATATATGTAAAATATTTTTTATTTTTTTTTGAAGGTGTTTGTTGGATCAAAGGGAAGGGCAAATTTTGGGTCTCGGAAATGATCAGTTTTGCAGAGAGCTGAATGGGACAAGAAAGGAAATTGTTTTGATGATTCAAATTGAATTAAATGGATAGCTTAGAACGATGAGGAGTTGGATAGGGTAAGATGATTTCAGGAATCCTCTTGAAACAGTTGAAAACATAGAAAATTAAACAAAACTCAAGGTAGAGCACTGCAAATCTAATGAATTCCACCTTTATCACTTATTTGATTAATTTAAGAAGAAAGGAGAAGGGAAATGATGCATATGAAACATCAGTAAAATTAAAATCATAGAGAGAAATACACCATCAAAACATAGAGCCACATGGATCCCAAAGAGTGATGCAAACCCTGGTCTTTCCTTTGCCAAAATGCAGAGATGAAATGTACAATAGAGCTCAAATCAATCCGAAGTGTCCAACCCTGAAAATGACTGAGAAAATACAAGATATAGACAAGCATAAACCATCCCCATGCCTCTAGGGGTCGTGCTCACTAGTTTAGGAGTTGTTTCAACAAGATCTAAACTAAGAACTAGAAAATAGGTAGTGGAACAACTTGCCTCTATAAGATAAGAAACTGATTCATTCAGTTATAATTCACCTTTTGATGAATGAATCTACTTCCATGAGGAAAATTTTGTCAAAATTACATCAAGATCCATGAAATTACATCAAATTATGTCAATATTTTTACATGTGGAAGTAAAAAATTCAAACTGGCCAAAACTAGACGAAAAACAGAGTTACCGAGTCAAAACTGAGCCAAAATCCCCAATGCGTCGCTCCAATTTGGAGCCGATTTTGAAGGCCTTCCTGGTGTCCAAATTGAGCGCAGGATAGCTCATTGGAAATATCTGCCTGTCTAGTTTCCAACCCAAGTCTAATTTCAGAATTTGGTTTCCATTTTCCCCTGCAAAAATGAGTTTTCCCAACACTGCTTCCTGTGTGTCCAAAAAGGTGCAGAAAGGTCAATTTTAGGGTGTTTTTGACCCTTCCAGCAACCCAAAACTTGTCAAAATCTTTGGATAATGGGTATTCATGCATAAATTTTCATGAAAAATACAAAAATACAATTTTTTTACGCAAGACGAGCTCCCAATCATAAGCACGCGCCAAGTGGCGCGACGCGTCGAGCAGGAAAATCTGTGTTAAGGCCAAAAAATTAAAAATTGATAAAATGTGTCCCAAATTTCTTGAAATTTGGGATAAATGTCCACCATAATGTGCTATGCTGGGCCAAGGAAGCTTCTGCCAAAATTTGGATTCTATCATGCCTTTGCGACGCTTTAATGCCCTATTTAAATTTTCCTTCGGGATCTTAATTCGTGCCTTGCAAACATGATTTCTTGCCCAATAATGATTCTTCATGTGTCTTAACATATTGTTTTACTTGTTTTCCTTCTCCAAAAGCCTCTCCAAATGAATATTTACTCACTCAAGCCAAGTCTCTCGATCAACCTCAATCTCTTGCTCAATGGATGTCATCTCGGTTTGGCATCTTTGGGCAGCTTGCCAGTTCTCATGGATATTTTACAACTCCATGATATTTGCTGATCTTCCAAATTTTGTTTATCTGCTCAAGGTAATTGATAATCCATTGGGCTATTTGAAATTTGATGGACAAAGTGTCTATCTCTGCCTTCTGCTCCTGAATAGTCTCCCTCAACTTTGAGCTTGGTGAGCTCAAATCCTCATCAATGAGTATGAAACATGTATCTTGGCCTCCTGAAGGTCCCTCATCCTGCATGGGCCTCTTACCATTGTCATGTACCTGTACCTATGCTGCTGATGATGGAAGCAAGACCCCTTCCACCCCGGATGGAGATAATACTTTCCTGGCTGCTGCAAATAATCCTCTGGTGCCTCTCTGATAAGTTACATACATCGGCACACTAGTAGTCTTTGTCTCCTGATGTCCAAGGTCTATATTGTCTTGGATGAAAAATGAAAAGTTTGGTGTCCTTGTTTTATTTTCAAATATGAGATAACAATTGAGGGACTACAGAGGGGATAGAGTAGTGGGAATGATGGACTATAATTAAGTGAATTTTGCCACTTGAAATCTGTGATTTGATAAGTTTAGGGACAACCACTTAATTTCTTAGGATAGCCTTTGGGTTTAGGGAAATTTACAATTGGGATGTGGATAATGGAAATGGGATAGGAATGCATGACTTAGGGATACAAGGGAATAGGGAAAGGGGCTGTTGTGACAAGAGAGACAGTGAGGAGGGGAAAAAACAAGGTGGAGAATGGAAGTATTTGGCACAAAAACAATTTGAAAACCCTAAAGGAGACAATCCTCAAAAGAGCTAATAGGGTTTGATTTTCTGTATTCAAATATTCAAAAAAAAACACCAAACACATTTCATGGGAAATGGAGTGGTTGCATGAACTTACTTGAACCAAGAGAGACTGAGAAAATTTGATGAGTTGGAAGAAATAGCAATGAATTTGCTTTCTGCCATGTGCGTCGCGCGCCTAACCCAGTGCGTCGCGCTACTTCAATGCGTTGCGCAGGAGCAAGTTTACACAATGGGAGCCAACCCAATGCATCACGACACCCACCCAATGCATCGTCCGACTAAAAGTTTCACAAATTCTCCTTCAAACTGTTTGCTTTTCTCTTCACGAATTCTCCTTTGCTCACTACTGTCTTCTTGGCATACAAAGGAGCTTTGGGAAGATGAAAATGTTTTATATGCCAAGGATTTTGATTATTCTTTTCAGAAAACCCACTTTGCAATGGAAAAAATCTTAACTTACTTGCACACCATAGAGTTGAGCACATTTGGAAATTTTGGAGAAGTTTATGGTGAAATTGGGCTTGCATCTCTATGCGTTGCACCACAAGCCCAACGCGTCGCGCCCTTTTTCAGGAGACATTTGGAGACCTTTGCGGTGTCCAAATTGGGCTTAGGATAGCTCGTTGGAAATCTTATTGAGTCTAATTTCCAACCTAACTAGAATTTTTCAATTTGGAGTTTATTTTCCATGTCAAAAATCAAATCTTGCAAGACTGGTAAAAATGTGAAAAATGAGGCTGCCTCAAGGAAGAGTGTTGTTGCAGTCAACTTTTGTAGGTCTTACGCAACTCCAAATTGAGCTCATAATAGCTCATTTTAAATATATTTGTGTCTAGTTATCATTTGACTCGTCAAGCAAGTCATTTGGCCAACCAAGCTAAGAGAAATACTGATTTTCCCAACATCACTTCAGAGGTCATCAATTCTTCTGAGGCAACTATATTTTTGACGTTTCTCTAAAACCATGAAACCTGTGTAAAAAGTGAAGGAGGTTTCTATTCCTTGGCCTATTTTGGAAAAAAAACTCTCTATTTTTTCCCAAATTAATCTTTTATTTCTCAAAAACATCATTGGAGTAAAACTTATCCCGATATGTGGAACAAGCGATTTGTTGAAATGAAGCGAAATGAACGGGATAGGGGGCTTCTAAATTCTTGAGAAAATGTTTGGAAGTAGGGAGGGATTTTAGGAAGCAGGGGAAAGTGGAATTTAAAATATTGAGTGAGGGTAAGGGGTCAAAAAGGGAAAAACACAGGCCTAGCCTAGAAAATTGCCAAATTGTAGCAAGAAACTAGGGTTTGTGCGAAAATGAGGAATTTGGGGGATCACAGTGATGGGAAGTGTTTAATAAGGTACATTAATGATAGGGAAATGTGTATGAACATGAGGATACAATTTTTTTTGATGATTTTACCATCCAAGAGAAATTACCTCCAAAACCCTAGGAGAGGGAAATGAACCTTACCTAGGCACAACTGAAGCATGAACAAGGTGTAAAATGACCCAGTGGAACTTGACATGATGATGAAAACCCTATAAATGATGGTACACTCAGCTGAATGGTAACATGGACCGAAATTTGGACAACTTTGAAAGGAGTAAAAGAAAACCCTAGACCTAATACCTAGTGACCAAATTTTACTTGAAGACTCACTTGAAATGACAAAATTTTACCTTGACACCTTAAAATCACTTTTTAAGAGAATGTTTGATCACTGGAGGAAGGCTGCAAATACTGACACTAAAATTGGCTCCAATGGGGATGGTATCTCGTTGGAGGTGCCAAGAACGACAGATCTTTGGGAGAGCAGACAACTGCCTTCATCCATTGGGAAATGGAATAAAAAACTCAAGCTAAAATGCATGACTAAAAACCGACACAAAATAACTTAATAACAAGAATGAAAAAATGACTCGCAAAAGACTCAAACAACTGACACAGCAAAACCGAAATCAGACCTTCAATTTTATAGCCTCCAAACTGAAACTATGTTGAAACTGACTAAAACAAAAATGACCCAAGACCTACTTAACTGAAATTATTACTTACAAATATTTTTAATGGAAACAGTCCATCGAGATTTGAGGGCTTCAAATCATGATGACAACCAACTGCCTACTGATGAAATATGTACAATCATGTGTAGTGAGCCTTCCAATATAACCAATCCAGCATATGGCTACATACCAAAATTCTACTCTCACCTTTCTAAAGCAGGTAGAATGATGTACATGTAGGCAACTCACAATAACCACTGAAACCAAGGCTTATGATAATGAACCAGGCAACATTTATCTTTTCTGATGCTTGCAAAAGAATTCCGAAAGGATCTTGAAAATCCTGAAGCACTAGCTTGTCTTGAGATCCAGCAACAAAAATACAGCTACTTGCTTCATTTTGATCTGAAAGAACAATTGATTGCCGAGTGATAGGAAGGCACAAAGAGGTATATGCTTCCACCATCTGAGTGTTAGCTTTAAGTTCCTTGAGCATGAGAAATTCGGGCATATTGTCTCTCTCAAGCTCATATTCCTCAACTTCATGATCTAGGTCATTCTTAAACAGAAAACAATCTTCAAGATTATCAAACATGATAGCCTTATCATATTCATGAAAGAAAATATTATCTGTTTGCTGATCTATAAATCTAATTACAAGACCGTCATCATTTTCAAAAGAGGAAGAAGTTTCACCAATACTTTCTTGCCCATGTGCACACTGCAAATCTGCTTTAGCTTGGGCTGTAACATGACCTTTCAGGAGTTGATCTATCTCATCTTCAGACAAAGGAGATAATGTTTTTTGTTTTCTTTTGCTCAAAAAGTGATTGTCTTCATGAAATAACATTTTAAAACATGAAAAAACTGAATCTTCTGAAATTTGAAAACATTGTTGATCATCTTCATATGACATGGCAATCAAATTATCATTTATCACTGAGTTATTGAAAGAATAATTTTCACTTACTTGAACAAAGATCTCATCTTGTTTTTCATGAATTGACTGGATTACCTCCTCATGAAGGCTTTGTTCTAGTGAAATGAGAAAATTTGGATCAATAACTTTGTCTTCTTCATTCCAAATGATCTCAACAGCAGAGCTCTCCTTCATGGGATTCGACACAAGGTATTCTTGATCATCACTATCTGAATCTAGATCTGAAATAGCTGTCTTGACTTTATCACATTTTGAAATTGAAACTTGAATTTCCTGTATATTGTCTTCTTCTATGGACAGATCTGAAATAAAACCTTCTCTTTCATCATTTTCCATTGTACCAAGATCTTGATCCTGCTGCAAAGTTTCCTGAGCATCTTGATGGGTATCCTCTAAGTTCTCTTTATGCTGCTGAAATGGATTTTCGTACAGAGCCTCCATGATCTCATCGTTCATTAAGTCATCATATTCATAAAAATTTTCAAGATTTTCAATAAAACTATGAACATGGCTACAACATTTCTGAACTAAAGTTAAGGATGGATAAGATTCATTATACCTTTCAAAGAACATGGTATGAAAATCCTTTAAACAATAAATACAAGCAGGCGGCAAGCTTTCATACCAAGATCGGACTTGACCTTTGAAAGTGGCCATGAATATCTTCATCAAGAAGCCTTCAGGAAAATCAACCTTCAACTTGTGATTATGTATGTGAAATCTAACTAGATGTAAAGCAATGTCCTTCCTATAATCATATTTAAACATAAAGAAATTCCTTTGCCAATCTACCTTAGGAATTTTATTTGGAAAACCTAGAATGTGATATCGACTCATGGGAGCATACCTTCGATCCAGGGAAACCATTTTGATAAGAATGAATTCACCAAGAAACTCCTCAGGCTACTAATTCTTGAAGAGTAGAGTCACCATAAAAATTTTGAAACTTGGGATTCTTCGACAATGGAGTCGCCAGGTGAATGATTTCAGCCTTCCTATGTCTGATCGTTGTCCACCATCAACCATCAGATCTAACTTGATACATGTACTGGGGAAATTTTCAAGTCAGATGTTACGTTTACAAACTAGACCGGAGATTGACTGAAGCAACGTTTATCTACTTTCGCTAATGCAAAGAAAGAGCGTTTCAAAGGCTACCTGGCATAACTTCAGGCTCCGTTTGTAGCTTATAAAACGAATAACAGTAACAAGAAAAAATTTTTGTTTGATTCCCCAGTATGGTCGCCACTATGTTATTCACTAAATATACCTCAGTTTGAAGGAAGGTAGAGTCTAGGGTAACATCAAACCACGCTTAATCTGGTAGCTAGCCTTACCAGATCGAGAGAGGGCTCTCTCCTGGTCAATCTCAGCAAAAATAATCAATGAGGCTTGAGATGACTCGAGTAAAGGCTAATTTAAGGCTAGGTATATATGTAAAAGAGTTTGATTTGTTTTTTGATGGTGTTTTTTGTATCAAAGGGAAGGGAAAAATTTGGGTCTGGGAAATGATCAGTTTTGTAGAGAGCTGAATGGGGCAAGAAAGGCAATTGTTTTGATGTTACGAATTGAATGAAATGGATAGCTCATATTGGTGAGGAGTTGAAGAGGGTAAGAGGCTTTCAAGAATCCTCTTCAAATAGTTGAAAACATATAAAATTAAATAAAACTCAAGGTAGAGCACTGCAAATCTAATGAATTCCACCTTTATCACTTATTTGTTTAATTTAAGAAGAAAGGAGAAGGGAAACGATACACATGAAACATCAGTAAATTTACAATCAAAGAGATAAACACACCATCAAAAAATATAGCCACATGGATCCCAAAGAGTGCTACAAACCCTGGTCTTTCGTTTGCCAAAATGCAGAGATGAAATGTACAATAGAGCCCAAAAAAATCTCAAGTGTCCAACCCTGAAAATGACTGAGAAACTACAAGATATATACAAGCATAACTCATCCCCATGCCTCTAGGGGTCGATCTCACTAGTTTAGGAGCTGTTTCAACAAGATCTAAACTAAGAACTGGAAAATAGACAGTGGAACAACTTGGCTCTATAAGATAGGAAACTGATTCATTCAGTTATAATTCACCTTTTGATGAATGAATCTACTTCCATGAGTAAAAATTTGTCAAAATTACATCAAGAGCCATGAAATTACATAAAATTACATCAATAGTTTTACATGTGGAATTAAAAAAGTCAAACTGGCCAAAACTAGGCGAAAAACATAGTTACTAAGTCAAAACTGAGCCAAAATCCCCAATGCATCGCGCCTGAAATCTCTATGCATCGCGCTACTTTGGAGCCGATTTTGGAGGCCTTCCCGGTGTCCAAATTGAGCGCAGGAAATCTCGTTCGAAAGCTCAGCCTGTCTAATTTCCAACCCAAGTGGAATTTCTGAATTTTCTTGCCATTTACCCCTCCAAAAATGAGTTTTCCCAACTTCTTCCCGTGTGTCCAAAAAGGGGGAGAAAGGTCAATTTTAGGGTGTTTTTGACCCTTTCGGCAACCCAAAACTTGTCAAAATCTCTGGGTAATGGGTAGGCATGCATAAATTTTCATGAAAAATGCAAAAAATATAAATTTTTACACAAGAGGAGCTCCCAATCATAAGCGCGCGCCAAGTGGCACGACGCGTCAGGCAGGAAAATCTATGTTAAGGCAAAAAAATTCAAAATTGATAAAATGTCTCCCAAATTTCTTGAAATTTGGGCTGAATTTCCACCATCATGTGCTATGCTGGGACAAGGAAGCTTCAGCCAAAATTTGGAGTCTATCATGCCTTTGCGACGCTTTAATGCCCTCTTTAACTTTGCCTTCAGGATCTTCATTCGTGCCTTGCAAACATGATTTCTTGCCCAATAATGATTCTTCATGTGCCTTAACATATTATTTTCCTTGTTTTCCTTCTCCAATAGCTTCTCCAAATGAATATTTACTCTCTCAAGCCAAGTCTCTCGATCAGCCTCAATCTCTTGCTCAATGGACGTCATCTCGGTTTGGCCTCTTTGCGCAGCTTGCCTGTTCTCATGGATATTTTGCAACACCGTGATTGTTTGCTGATCTTCCAACTGTTTGTTTCGTTGCTCAAGGTAATTTATAATCCATTGGGCTCTTTTCAATTTTACGGAAAAAGTGTCTATCTCTGCCTTCTGATCGTGAATAGTGTCCCTCAACTTTGAGCTTGGTGAGCTGAAATCCTCATCAATGAGTATGAAACCTGTATCTTGGCCTCCTGAAGGTCCCTAATCCTACATGGGCCTCTTACCCTTGTCTTGTACCTATACCTGTGCTGCTTATGATGAAAGCGAGACCCCTTCCACCTCGGGTGGAGATAATACTCGCCTGGCTGCTGTAAATAATCCTCTGGTGCCTCTCTGATAAGTAACATACATCGGCACACTAGTAGTCTCTGTCTCCTGATGTCCAAGGTCTATATTGTCTTCGATGAAAAATGAAAAGTTTGGTGTCCTTGTTTTATTTCAAAATATGAGATAAAAAGTGAGGGAATATGGAGGGGATAGAGTAGTGGGAATGATGGACTATAATTAAGTGAATTTTTCCACTTCAAATCTGTGATTTGATAAGTTTAGGGATAGCCACTTAATTTCTTGGGATATCCTTGGGGTTTAGGGTAATTTATAATTGGGATGTGGATAATGGCAATGGGATAGGAATGAGTGACTTAGGGATACAAGGGAATAGGGAAAGGGGCTATTGTGAGAAGAGAGACGGTGAGGAGGGGAAAAAACAAGGTGCAGAATGGAAGTATTTGGCACAAAACCAATTTCAAAACCCTAAAGGAGACAATCCTCAAACAAGCTAACAGGGTTTAATTTTTTGTATTCAAATCTTCACAAAGAACAACAGACACATGTCATGGGCAATGGAGTGGTTGCATGAACTTACTTGAACAAAGAGAGAATGAGATAATTTGATGATTTGGAAGAAATAGCAATGAATTTGCTTTCTGTCATGTGCGTTGCGCGCCAAACCCAGTGCGTCGCGCAACTTCAATGCGTTGCAAAGGAGAAAGTTTACACAAGGGGAGCCAACCCAATGCGTTGCTCTCACCCAATGTGTCGTAACACCCACCCAATGCATCGTGCGACTGAACCTTGCACAAATTCTCCTTCAAAATATTTGCTTTGCTCTTCCTGAATTCTACTTTTCTCACTACTGTCTTCTTGGCATACAAATGAGCTTTGGAAAGATGAAAATGATTTATATGCAAAGGATTTTGATTATTCTTTTCAAAAAACCCTCCTTTCAATTCAAAAACTCTTAACTTACTTGCACACCACAGATTTGAGCACAGTTGGAAATTTTGGAGAAGTTTATGGTGAAATTGGGCTTGTAGCTCTATGCGTCGCGCCACAAGCCCAACGTGTTTCTCCCTTTTGCAGGAGACTTTTGGAGACCTTCCAGATGTCCAAATTTAGCTCGAGATAGCTATTTGGAAATATTATTGAATCTAATTTCCAACCCAACTGGAATATTTCAATTTCGAGTTCATTTTCCCTGTCAAAAATCAAATCTCCCAAGACTGGTAAAAATGTGCAAAATGAGGCTGCCTCAAGGCAGAGTGCTGTTGCAGTCAAATTTGGAAGGTCTTCCTCAACTCCAAATTGAGATCATAATATCTCATTGGAAATATATTTGTGTCTAGTTATAATTTGACTTATTAAGCAAGTTATTTGACCAACCAAGCTAGGAGAAATGTTGATTTTCCCAAGGGCACTTCATAGGTGCATCAATTATTCTGAGGCAGCTGTATTTTTTAAATTTCTCTAAAACCGTGACACCTGTGTAAAAAGTGAAGGAGGTTTTTATTCCTTGGCCTATTTTGGACAAAAACCTGTCTAATTTTTTCGAAATTAATATTTTAATGCTCAAAAACATCATTGGAGTAAAACTTATCCCGATATGTGGAACAAGGGATTCGTCCAAATGAAGCGAAATGAAGGGGATAAGGGGT
The DNA here is from genome assembly GCA_034641835.2 of Pinus albicaulis. Lineage (NCBI taxonomy): Eukaryota > Viridiplantae > Streptophyta > Pinopsida > Pinales > Pinaceae > Pinus > Pinus albicaulis. The sequence goes on along the minus strand of CM076576.1, from coordinate 250,423,904 downwards.
TTATAAATTCTTGAGAAAATTTTGGGAAGTAGGGAGGGATGTTAGGAAGTAGGGGAAAGTGTAATTTCAAATATTGAGTGAGGGGAAGGGGTCCAAAAGGGAAAAACATAGGCCTAGCCTAGAAAATTGCCAAGTTGTAGCAAGAAACTAAGGTTTGTGCGAAAATGAGGAATTTGGGGGATCTTAGTGATGGGAAGTGTTTAATAAGGTACATTAAGGATAGGGAAAGGTGTATGAAGATCAGGATACAATTTTTGCTGATGATTTGACCATCCAAGAGAAATTACCTCCAAAACCCTAGGAGAGGGAAATGAACCTTACCTAGGCACAACTGAAGCATGAACAAGGTGTAAAATGACCCAGTAGAACTTGAAATGATGATGAAAACCATCTGAATGATGGTACACTTAGCTGAATGGTGACATGGACCGACATTTGGAAAATTTTGAAAGGAGTAAAAGAAAACCCTAGACCTAATACCTAGTGACATAATTTTACTTGAAGACTCACTTGAAATGACAAAATTTGACCTTGACACCTTAAATTAACTTTGTAAGAGCATGTTTGATCACTAGAGGAAGGATGAAAATACTGACACTAACAGTAATAATAACATGGATGCCCTTCTCCGTCTCAATGGTGTGCTCAAACATCTGATCCAATGGCTTCCCTGGTGGTATATCTCTAAACATTGTGGCATACTTGTCCAAAATCGACTACACATCTAGGTGCACGCCCTTCCTTGTAGACCCTGCCTCCAAAATATGTAGCTGTACTGCCTACTATATAGATCCCTTCCAGAATCATCCTCCATCTGATGTGATGAAACTATCTGTGGTGAATAAGTGTGCATTCCCCGAATCATCTCATGCTTCCTAATATTCTTGTCTATCCACTCCATCTCCAACGTCTCCCAATATGTAATGACCTTACCCAGTTTTATCAACCATTGCACATGCAGTATCACATTGGTGTTTGAAATTTCCACCACAAATAAATGATATGTCAGAGTGTAAGTCCCCATAGTCACTGCTAAGGCTGGCACATACCTGGCACACTGCATGGTTCTCGCACTTGGTACCAATACTAAAAACCCATCAAAGCTCTCTGTCGGTATGCTCCTCTTCTCTACCAACTGTGCATCAATAAAATTGTGGGTAGCTCCACTATCCACTAATATTGAAACATACTTTCCCTGCACAATACCCTAGACACACTATGTCAAGTATTTTGGAACCCCTTGCAGAGAAGCAAAGACTCCCCGAGTAGGTGAAAACACATCCCCTCTTGCTCTTGGTGGTGGAGGTGGTGGATGATACCCTATGTGTACTACACCATTGCCTCCTTCCTCCATCTCCTCATATGCATCCACTTCCCCATCACTCTCGGAGAAGACCTCTATGTAGTGTGCCTTCCCAGAGGCACAATGATGTCCCGATGCCTACGGTTTCTAGCATGTGAAGCACATTTTCTTCCGTCTTGGGTATCTCCATGTATCATCATCCAAAGGCCCCTGGCCTTGGTTCCCCTTCCAGGATGGAACCCTCGTGTCCTTCCCCTTCGGCTAAAATTCTGATATTTGGGGGGAAAGGAGCTGTAGTCCTGGCCAGGGCATCGTGAAAATCCATGGTCCTCCCAACTGCATCGTGAAGTGTATCTGGCCTCGTATATATAACTAACCCTCGTAGAGGTTTTTCCAACCCATAAATGAACATGTATGTCGTCCTGGCTAAAGACAAGTTGGGTACTATCACGGAGAGTTTGAAATACTTGGAAATGTAGGTGTTTGGGCTCCATGTATGTTTGAGCTAGGTCAACTAAACAAAGTGGTACTCTGTATCCCTCCGATCAAACCACTCTACAAATATTCGTGTAAAATCCACAGAAGTTTTCATCGCTGAGTGACCTAGCGTGGCCATCCCGTAGAACCACCGTTCATGGGCCTCTCCCTCTAGGTGCAACACTGCCACCTTGATGGCCTCTCCCTGTGCCATTTTATTACGATGGAAATAGATATCCAACTTATCTACCAAAGCCTTTGCTGAAAATTTGGAGGATCCGTCAAATATTGGCAGGAAAAATATGCCCATTGTGCATTGTACATCCCCATCCTGTGTGTATATGCCCCCTCTTCTTTGGTTACTAGGCCTGTTGTCCTTCTTGAGATGAAGAAAATGATGGAAGGAGAGGATCTCCAAAAAATATTTCCCATAGGTCTAATACTTAGCAAAATAATCCCCCATATGAATCGGCTCTAGTTCTTGAGATGCTCCTACTCTCATTCCTGTAGCTAGAAATGTGGGCATCATGGAACGTGGGGGATTAGTTGTGAGCTACTCCTACACCTGGTGGTAAGTGTTGGACCTTTCTTTGATGTGAAAACCCCTTGGGGTTTCACTCTGTCTCTGATATATGGTAAAATTATGCCGCATCTCTTCTATTCTCCTCTACAGCTCCTGCACATATTTTAGCAAGAGTTTCCTAAACTCCCTCCCTTCATCTATCTCACCTTCCATCGGTCCTCCCTCCTCTGTGTCTGCAACTGCAATACAATATCCCTCTCCAAAAGTGGTCTCAAGCCTACGCTCTTGGTCCTTTTAATTCCTTCCCTGGAAAGTGATATATGTTTTTCCTGCTGGTGTCATAAACAATCTCCTCGACAGGTTGAGCCAAGTCTATGAGCTCTGATACCACTGTAATTATGTAGAAATAAATAGTAATAGAAAGAGACATAAACAAAGATTCACGAAAAATAGACAGATATCACATAAAAAATGTAAAATATGGATAATGTTGAGCCATTTTATTATATAACTAAAAGATACAGTAGATAAAAAAGTGATTAGAATGATGGAACCTTGGCTTGCACAAGGCAAGTTGGAGATTATCTCAGACATACTTAAGGAATGTTTTCTCTATTAGTGAATACCCTGTCTCCAAAATTTTGCTGCTACTGCTACCAGACTGTTGCTATTGCTGGAATGGGATATCTCTTTAGGGTTCTTCCCTTGCTAAATCGCCAACCGTGACACTACCTCTTTTAAGAATTGCATGATCTATCCTCAAGAATGCATTGTCCAAATAGGTGCATAATGCCTGGCTATGATGTTATGGATCCCACCTAAAAATAAATGGATGGAACTCCTCACTCGACTAGGCACTCAAAGTCCCCTAGGGCTGAGGTTGGGATCTCCACCTAGAGACACCTGTGTGCGAACAACACTTGCAGACTTCACTAAGTAGTGTAAGTGTGCTCAATTTCGGAAGACACAAATTAGAAGATTCATAATCAAATGAATGAATGAGGAGCATCTTCCTCTCTTTATTTTTAGAGAGCTTTGCTTGCACCTAGGCCTCACCAAAACTATGCTATCCCTCTTGGCCATGTTTTCCCTCTCTCTCCGCGTTGTCATGGGCCCATGGTGCCCATGGTGCAACTTCCCTCAAGGTTTCCACTTCGACCCCTCTGCCCCACACTATCAAATAATAATGTGCTCAAGTGACTTTAGGGAATGTTTATTTCCCAAGTGTAGGCTAAGTGTCTTCTTACATACTTTATTAATTTACTTAATATTTATAAAACCAACTGGAAAAAAATTAATATTTCCAATTAGCTTCTGCTGATTTGGAATATTATAGCTAACATCACAGAATTAAAATATCTTGATTAATTATGATAGCTGAGAGAATCTGGATCATCGGTGCGTAGTCATCCTTGTATTATTTTCATGCTGCAAGAAAAAACCTCCCAGATATTTCCTTTGGGCCATATTAGCTCCCTCTTTCAAATAAAATTTAGGTGAATCTAATCACACCAATCAAGACATTCCACAAAAAAAATTTCGTTGGGTTGGAGGATAAGTTTTATTCATTTAAGCTATAAGTTTCAGACTCAACCCACCTTCGGTGCAATGGTACTCCCAGTTGATCTCCACCATGGCCCGATCATAGAGAACATACAAGATCTTGAGAAACACACTCTATCTTTGGCTTGACGGTTATCATAAGATCTCAGCCATGTTCTATGTCTATCACCTCTCGCTAACCACTTTAACCATGGCTCAACCAAAATGGTTTTATGAACATCAATATCTGTGCAAATGTTTAATGATGGTCGTTGTGGGTTAGAAAAGAACCTATTGATTCTACCCCTCCTAAGTTTATTCTAGAACTGATCTTCCTGAATCCACGATATTCATGACACTCCCTGAAGGTAGCATGAACGTTGGCATTATCTGAAGGGATGGGAAGCTCCTTCATAGGGATCAAATCTTATGATGTTCCTATGGGAATACACTTAAAGGTGAAGTTACCGACCTTCAAGCATTCTCCGCTTAGAGATAGTAAATTCTATGATGAGGACACTGGTGGCCTTTTGGCCATTCCTAACCAAGGACTTGTAGTGAATTCTTGAAAGGGCTCCATCTCTCCTACTACATGTCAAGAGCACCCTGCTTTGAGGGAAGCCTGAATAAATCCTATGGTCCCATTCAAGGGTTTCAAGGGAATTTGGCTATTAGATTTGATGCACTAAACCTTGCCTTATAAATGTTATATTGTACCTAAAACACTATGGCTATTATTATCCATCTAGGAAATAAGTAGCCACATCTTCTTATATTTTAGATGATACTGAGAATGCACACATGTCCTTGGAACAACCCTAAGTCAAGGAGTGATGTAGCCCCAAACCAAGGAATTTTTCTCAACATGCTACAAAGGAACTTATGTAATATCAAAATTTATTAAAGTTAAGAGGAGGTAATCCTTGGCATCAACACATTTTCTTATAAACTATAGCACAGGTTCTAACATGCATCTATATATGTGTGTGTGTGTGTGTGAAAACCCTATAAAATAGGAAGTTCCCAATATAATCATTTTAAATTAATAAAAGAGGTATTTGTGCAAAATGTTTCCATGTTTTAGTTTAGATCCTCATGGATCCTTTCAATTCTTCCATACCTTGCACATTATTTTATTTATTATGTTTTATTAACAACATAGTCAAGCATATCACACTACACAACATTTCAATCCATAAATTTAAACACATGTTCATCACTTTTGCTATCCATGATAACTATTAGGTTGTTCTTAAGTTAATTAGGTTGAGTCACTTAGGAGGGTTGAATAAGGTCTTCTGAATTCATAATTAAAATAAAAAATAAAAAAATCATATGTGTGGGGGTTATTGAAGTTAATCATTAATGTGATAGTTGTCAATGTCAAAGAAAAATCTCAAAAATATCTCATGCATAAATTAATCTGGTCATTTCAGTAAATTTGACACTTTTACTAAATTTCATAGCAAATTTAATGTAAACAGGTCAATATTTGCTACGAAATTTCCTGTACTCTAATTTTCTTCCAGTGTTATGTGTTTTTGATATTTTGGAGCTATCAACACATTCAATATGTCGTTGAATCATCAAATAAGGTCATGAATATCATTGTGCCACTTATTCAAGGGGTTAGCTCAACAGTCAAATTCCACATGGCTTTCATGGCTAACAACTCATCATGATGCCAATTCATTACAAGGTCTAAAATACGGTGTATCAGTTGGCCAACACCTTAGAATGTCAATTTTTTCAATAGAGATGGTACAAGTTGAATTGTAGAGAAAGGGTCTTAAAATTATTGTGCAAGATGATAATGTTACTCCATGAAACATGTTAAGGAAACAAATTTTTGGACAATATTATGTCTAATACTATCATACTAGCCATGTACAAGCTTTACTATTATTTTGGAGGTAAAAAAAAAGGAGAAAAATATCAGTGTACTCAGTACTTTCGTAGCGCATTTCAGGCTTAAAGATGAGTTTTTTCTAGGAAAGTGTTGTAGGTTTCTTTGAAGATAAAATTCGGAAAATATTTCCAAACAAGGGTGAATTAGAGCATGTGCTTACCTCATTAACCTCAAGGAATCCCCTCCAAAATTCATAAAGGTCAAATATTATGCAAGGGGTGGATTTTGGAGTTTGTTACGAAAGTTCTTGTAGCTGATTGTTTTAGCAGTCAACTTCAAGCTCACTTTCCGACCAAATGGAAAGTAATTTTGGAAATGTGAAGGAGGTTTCTCTTCAAAATGAGCCTATATACAAGACCATATCATAGGTTTTGCACAACCATCAGGATTTGGAAAATATGCAATCATATTTGAGGCCTATTTTTCATAATCTTTACTAACCAATTTTGTGTGGAAATTTTAAAATTCAACTTGGTGGAGGTCCAAATCTGCATCCATGTCGCATGATGACACATCGGAATTCCAACACATTCAGAATATTAGTTGGTTTCATCTGATAAGGGTTATAAAAATAAATTTTTGAGCTATTTAATGAAAGAGGAGTCCTTTTGAGTTTCAAAGTTTTAAATGGTGGATGCATGTAATGAGAAGGCTATTATGTAACTTTTCTCTAAAAAATTAATATATAGTTGCAGTAGTTGTTTTTAAAACCTCACATTATTGTGGAGCTTATGTGTTTGTGTCTTTCTATTGTATATATTTTTATTAACTTCATAGTATTATTATCTCTTGGAATACATAGTTTTTAAGCTCCAATTTCCTTCATGTACTATGTGTTTGTTGTAAAAGTTATGTTTTAATCTCAATTGCCTCTGTTTCCATGGATTTCATTTTCTTTTAATTGAAGTTCCATATCTAGCTCCATGCCCAATGGTAGCCTTCATACAATCTTCCACCTGAAAAATCACCTAAACCACAAAAATATTTATCAATACGCAAATTGATTTCATCTTGGATATTTCATTATTTTTCTTGAGAGAGCCCTCTCTAATTGGAAGGGATAACTTCCAGTCAAAAGTGGTTTTACATAGTTATGCTAGGTTGGAGTTTGAAAAAACCCAACTAGTTCCAGCGTAGTGATAAAATTTTGGTGCGTCTTCTCAAAGTATAAGAGTGATATAAGCCTAGGTGATTCTTGTGAAAGGAACTAAGCTCTTGAAGGTAGCAGGACAGTAGACAATTCGAAGGATGTAATTCAACCTTAGCGAATCCATTCTCGAAGAGTTAAAAAATTCATAGCTTCATGTTAACACTACTAGGAAATGAGAGACTTATACGCAGCTATGATTTCTTTAAGGTATGCAGGTGTGGAGTTTCCAAAAATTTATGGATTTCCAAATATTTTACCCAGGGATGCATATCTTTTACGTATTGGCCCTAAATTTTATGGAGAAGATTTAAGCTTGACTTTAGATCTTGTATAAAATTTTGTGACATTATTGAGCCCCTTAGAGTAAAAAAAGAATATTTATTCAGCTGGATTTTATATGATTCATTTCAAGGAAGGTGTAAAAGCTGGGTGGAAAGGGTACCTCTTAGATCTACTAAATTAATTTTAGGTTTCCAGATAATTTTCTTGGAAACCTGGATGGAGAAGTTAGAGTTTGTGGCAGGATCTCTTTCCATTCAGGAGTTCACAGGATGGATCGATATGTGCTATGACATAGAAGTTGGTTATAACTTGTCTTCACCACTATCTTTTTATTTAAAGTCATATAAAGGAAATCCTAAAAATAAGATCATATTTTTAGATGAATTGGCTCATGAGCTTGAAAAATATATTGAACATGTTGAAGCTAAAATTCAATATTATTATTTTCAAGATCATATGAAGCCTGTTGAAATTGTTTTCCAGGCAAAACAAGAAGAGGAGGTATTTTCTTTTGACATCAAGATGGAGAAATGTTTTTTTTTTTTAAAATAGATCTGATGACACACAACTGAAAATATATGATGACATGGAAAATAAGTGTGAAGTGTTTAGCCATGTAGGAGACCATATAGAGATTTTTTTCAGTGTTTGTTTTCAACCATGTCTTTACTGTGAGAAACAAATCCATTTTCAGTTGCCATTATATTTTCTAGCTTTTATTTTTTTGGTACATAGTCAAACAATACTTTTATTTCAACAACTACATGAATTACTTCACTGTAGTTTTTGTGTCATATGACTCACTAGCTTCTGAGCAGTATAGGGTAGGAAGGTGTGTGTGTGAATAAGCTCAAATATTCTGAGCATATTTTCAACATGAAAAAAGGAAGCAACAACACAGGAAAATGAATTGCTGAGAGGTAACTCTGCAAATCAGAATGTGTATTAGCTGAAGAATGTGAGTGTATTTATGCATGGAGGTGAGGCTATTGGGATTCACTTCCCAATCACTCTTGGCCTTCCTTATTTCCTAATATAATTTAATATACAATATTAAATATTCTCACCCAACCCTTAGGATTAGGTGTGAACATTCCCTTTTTTAATCCGAAGGGATGTTGGTGAGTCCAAGCACCGATCTGAACTTTTCAAAATTTTCTCTTCCAAGTGCTTTGGTGAAGATATCAGTGGTTTGATCATTTTTGGAACAATGATGTAGATGGATGGTTTTGGCCTGAACATGATGTCGAATTAGATGGTATTTTGTATTGATGTGCTTTGTTCGATCATGGAACTTTGGGTTCTTGGCCAACTTTATTGCAGAAGTGTTGTCGATCATGAGTGGTGTGGAATACATTTTTTTCATCTGCAAATCTTCTAGGATTTTCCTTAGCCACACAATTTCCTTTGTTGATTCAGCTACTGCAACATATTCTTCCTCGGTCATGGAATCTGCTGGAACTGACTGTTTGTGTGATCTCCATGAGACACCTCGTGATCCAAGACTCATGGTGTAACCTGTATTAGACACCCATGTTTCTTTGTCCCCATAAAAGTATGAATCAGAGTATCTGATCAAGTTGAAATCGCCTACCTGTGTATATTTGAGTCCAAAGTCTTGAGTCCCCTTCAAGTACATTAACACTCTTTTTGCAGCAGACTAATGTCCTTCACAAGGTTTTTGCATAAACCTTGAGAGGATTCCAACAACAAATGAAATGTCAGGTCTAGTGGTGGTCAGGTAGATAAGACTTCCTATAAGTTGTCTATACTTAGTTGCATCCTCAAATTCCTTCCCTTCAATGGATGTGAGCTTCAAGTTTTGTTCCATTGGAGTATTTAAGGTATTGCATTCATCCATGCCAAACTTGTTCAAAATATCTCTAATGTACTTTTTTTGAGAAAAAATATATAAATTTAGTATGTTTAATTACTTCAATACCCATATAGTAATGAACATAACCCAAATCAGTCATTTCAAAACCTTTATTTAATTCTTTCTTCATGCATGCAATATAAATCTCATTATTCCCTGTCATCAAAAGATCATCTACATACACCAAAATATATACAACTGTTTTTCCAACTTTCTTAACAAACGAAGTTGCATCATCAAGATCAAAATGTTTGAAGTCAAGTTTCAGAAGATGCTCAGTTAATTTCTCATACCAGGCTCTTGGTGCTTGCTTGAGGCCATACAAATATTTTATAAGCTTTCAAAATTTGTGTTCTTGGCCCTTTACAACAAATCCTTTTGGCTGGGACCTAAAAAATTTCTCCTTTAGATATCCATTCAAAAAGGCAGTTTTTACATCCATATGATGGACTTTCCATCCATTCTGAGCTGCTAGGGCAAAGAGAGTCCGGATGGTGGTCCATTTTGCTGTGGGAGAAATTTTTTCTTCATAATCGATTCCTTATTTTTGTGCAAAACCTTTTTCCACAAGCTTGGCCTTGTGCTTTTCAAGTGAGTCATCTTCTTTATACTTGTTCTTGTAGACCCACTTACAGCCAATTGGTTTTGTTCCCAAAGGCGGATCAACCAGCTTCCAGGTGCCATTCTTTATCAAGGCATCATACCCCTTTTGCATCTCTTCCTTCCATTAATAATGAGAAGTGGCTTCTTTGAAGGAAGTTGGTTGATGATCTATAGACAAACTAAATTCATAGTTATAAGCAATATCCATATCAACAGGAGAATCATAATTATCTACGTCACCTTCGATTTGTTTAGTGGAACTTCTTGTTCCTATTTTTCAAACCTCATCGGGATGAACGTTCTCTAGTGTTTTTGTCAACCATTTTGGGGGACCTTACTGAGATGGCCAAGGCTGCTCATTTGACTGAGTTGGGATTGATTCAAGATTCAATCTCCCAATTATATCAATCACATCATTCAATGTGTCATCCGTGGTTATTTCTTCATGTGGGGGAGAGAGTGCTTCATGAAATGATTCCACAGTTTGATTCAATATAGGAATCCCCCCTTCAAGATGTTGAATCTGATTATCAAATTCTTGGAAAGACTTTGCATGTGTGAATCTATCCCAGCAATCAAGTTGCCACTCAACAGCCTTGTCACTCTTGGAAGATTCAAGGAATATGACATCTCTTGCTATTGCAAACTTCTTGTTGGCTTCATCATAGAGACGATATCCTTTGGAGGTATTGGAGTTCCCCAAGAAGATACATTTTTGACTTCTAGCACCAAATTTATTCCTTTGTCCCTTGGGTATCAAGGCATAACAGGTGGACCCAAAGACCTTGAAATGCTTTACCGAAGGAATGTGGCCATGCTACATTTCAAAATGAGTTTTGTTTCTAATTGAACTTGAAGGACACTTATTCTTTATGTAAACAACACATAGAACTGCATCAGCCCAAAACATCAATTTTAAATTCTTGAAAAATAACATGGAGCGAACCATATTTAAAATAGTTTTTTTCATTCTTTCAGCTACACCATTCTGTTGGGGATTATACGACACAGTTTTTTGATGTTTGATCCCATGTTGACGAAGATAATTTTCAAATTCATTTGAAGTGTATTCTTTTCCATTATCAGTACGTAGGGAGCCAATATGAGTTTGTGCATGATTTTCAATCCATGCATGAAAATTATTCAATGTTTGAAAAGCATCAGACTTTTTATTCAATAAGTAAATCCAACACATTCTGGTGTAGTCATCAATAAATGTCATCATATATTTATTTCCATTTGCAGAAGCAACATGCATAGGCCCACATAAATCTGAATGAATAAACTCAATTTTTCTATGTTCTCTGGAGTGTGAATCGTGAAATGGCTATTTTCTATGCTTTCCCAAAATACAAGCATCACATTCCTTAGGTTTCCTACGAATTGTAGGCAGTCCATTAACACCATTTTTATTCAACAAACAAAGGATTTCATATTTTAAGTGTCCAAATCTAGCATGCCATAAAATACTTGATGGGAATGTACCTTCATCATGATGTGAACTGAATGCAAAGTTTTGAGCATGAATAGATGAACCTTTTAGCTTCAAGAGTCTTCCTTCTTCTATTCCCTCCATGATGAGTGAGTGATCTGATGCTTTTCTAACCTCTGCCTTGCCATAAAAGAAGTGAATGGAGTGTCCTTGCTGTTGGATTTGGACAAGGGACAACAATTTTCTCCTCAACTCATGCAAGTATAAAACCTCATATAGAATATGATCTGGAAGACTAGGAAACTTAAGCCTGATTGTGCCAAGCCCTGATGGCTTTAGTTTGGATTTATCTGCGAAATATACTACTCCATCAACTTTGTTAGTAAATTCTTCAAAAAAATATTTTCTAAATGTCATGTGACATGTTTCTCCTAAATCTAGCAACCAATCATCTCTCCATGAAGTAAATGAAACATCAAACAAGTTTTCAGTTACTCCATTGTTACAATGTGCTAGAACATAATGAGCGGATTCAGGTGCTTTACCTTTGTCTTGATTTCTTTGCTGCTCAATTTTTTTCGAAGGTGTCCTGCATGTGGATGCTTCATGCCCATATTTATTGCAACGTGTGCAATGAAGATCGGATTTGTCAGATTTTTTACCCCCCTTTCCTCTAAAGTTTCTTCCTCCTCTTCCTCTTCGGCCACCTCTTCCTCTGGAAGGATCTGGAGCATGAATCCTTTCTCTATGTGCAAAGTATGCAGCCTATTCTAAATATGAAGGGACTGTCATCTTCCCGAAGGCTTTCTCTCTTTTTGCAAACTTTTTCTCAAGGGAATCAAAGGTGATATGCTCAAGTTTTCCAGTTGCTTTCAATGACTCAAGATAATGTGATTAATTTGGATATAATACCTTAACATATGCCATGAAAGATATGTCAATTTTACACAAGTGCTGTCAATATCATGCATGATAGATCTTACTTCTCAAGCTAAAGCAAGGGGATCATCAATCTTCAATTCAAGACTGAACAACTTAATCGTCAATTGAACAATTTCTTGTTCTGGATGTGAGTCATAGAGTTCTTTTAACTTGCTCAAGGATTCATAGGCATTTGAAAAAGGTGAAATATGGTGACTCACCTCTTCATTTACGGAAGCTGCAATCAAGGCATAGGCCTTGGAGTTCTTGTTTTCCCAAATGGCGAGCTCCTTGTCTGAAGTGGGCTTTGCTGGTGGATTTCCTTCTTGTCCTTCACAGATTCCTTTCCACAACTCATTAAAAATGAGAGTGTGCTTGATTTTTTGAGACCATTCAAGATAGTTCTCCTTTCCGGAGAGAACTACCCCTACAATAGATACAAGAGAATGCCTTCTTCTGAAGGAAAAAATAATTACTTTCCTAAAAAATTTCTTTTGAGGAGAAAAAACTTTGCTAAAAAAATACTGAATTTCTCACCCAATATATATATTTGTTTGGAGAAAAAATTTATATGGGTACAGTTTTATATATGGTTAGGGGGGTGGTATATGGTGGGGGGGTAGTATTGAATAGGACAGACAACGCTGTAAGGGGAGCGTATTGCTATAATGGGCACAGTTTAGATAGGGAATGAGGAGTTGAGGTAGGGTTCTGTACAGTCAGGGAGGGGTAGGCAGTCGGGGAGAGGGCGGGGTAGGCTATAGCAGGGAGTCGAGCGATGGTTGTAGCGGGGGTGGGGTAGGCTATAGCAGGGAGTCAGGTAGGTAGCGGGGAGGGATGAAAGGCCACGGGAGCGAGTGTATGCGGGGTTGTAACCGTCTGTAGGGCTGAAGCCCGCCTGGGAGAGGGGCTGAGGGTGTGTGAGGGGGAGGGTAGGTTAGGGGGCGGGGACTAATATAGAGTGGGCGTGGGGAATGGTGTAGCGCATTTCAATGAGTGAGGAGGGTTCTCGCGTAAGGGAGATGGCAGATAGCCATGGGGAATGCAGTCGGGGATAGGCAATGCGTAAGGGATAGGGAATGCATAAGAGAGATCGACGTAGAGGCAATGTGAGGGTGTAAGGGATGAGCTATGAGGCCAAGAGGTCGTTAAAATTTTTTGGAATTGCAGGATTTTAAAAACTGCAGAATTTGCAGGTGTTTGCAAGAGCTGCAAATTGCAGACTTTCAGGGACTGCAAATTGAAGAATCTTCAGAAGCTGCAAAAATAAGAACTGGGAAAAAATTGGAGATAAAAAAAATGCAGAATTATAGTATATAAAATCAGAATGGCATCAATCTAATGGAGCAGCAAAAAATAGACATAAAAATGACTGAAAAAAGACTGTTAGCAGAAATGAGGGAGTTACACCACAGAAAAAAAATGCCAATAATGGGACTGGCTATGATACCATGTCAAACCAGGAGGTAACTCCGCAAATAAGAATGTGTTTTAGCTAAAGAATGTGAGTGTATTTATACATGGAGGTGAGGTTATTGGGATTCACTTCCCAATGAATCTTGGCCTTCCTTATTTCCTAATATAATTTAATATTCAATATTAAATATTCTCACCCAACCCTTAGGATTAGGTGTCAACAAAAGATATATATATATATATATATATATATATAGAGAGAGAGAGAGAGAGAGATAACAACTAAGAAACAATTATAAGTAATAAAATGTTCTGCAAACTAATCCTACAACAACTGATTGTCAACTAAAGATTAATTATTTAATATTCCATCTTAATCTTGAGGGTCACATTCTTTTATGCCTAAATTTTGATGTATAAATTTAGAATTAAATTTTCCTAGCGGTTTTGTGAAGATATCAACTAATTGTTCCATGGAATCACAAAATTTGAGAAAAATATAACCATCCTTGAGGAGTTCGGGAATGAAGTGAAAATCAGTGTCGATATGTTTTCTTTTTTGATGAAAGACATTACTCTTCGATAAGAAAATAGAAGAAGTGTTGTCATAAAGGATTGAAATAGGTTCATTTTATGTATATCCAAAGTCAGAGAGAAGTATCTTCAGCCACACTATTTGACATGATGTTAAATTTATTGCAACGTACTCAGCCTCTGTTGAAGACAATGCAACTATGTGTTGCTTTTTGGATGACCAAGAGATCAAGTTTCTTCCAAATAGAAAAGCATATCCAGCAGTGCTTTTCCGATCATCAATACATCCTACTATTTTACTGTACAACAACCCTCCCTTTTTTCAATTTTTGTTTATATAAAATTCATTTAGAAATAGGGTCCTTTGTTTTCTTCTTTTAATATAGGAATAAAAGACATAGAAATAAAAATTCATTGTTTTGAAAGACTCATTGCATATCTTTGTTACCAAGTATGTACAAACAAATACAACATTCAAAAACTTCTGATCCGATCAAATATAAAAGACTTTATTATAGAAAATAAATCAATTACAAAAGTCCCATGAACAGTAATCGGAAATCGGAAATCGAGAAAATCTTTGAGAGAAGTTTTACATACATGTTCAAAATCTCCTATGCGATTAGTCCAATCGCAAAGGATTTAAGTTATTTCATTTACATATTTTCGATGCGATGCGATCAATCGCAATCGCATACTCGGAACACTTTTAATAAACTCTTTGTGGTCAATTGAAAATTCCCCAATGCGATGCGCTTTATTATAAGATACATTTCAAAAGGAAATAAACATTTGTTTCACTTAAATGAGAAGAATCCTTATATGATGGACCCCACCATATCGCAAGCGGAAATCGGAGAAGTTCGTAATTGCAAAATCGGAAATCGGAGAAATCTTTATTGTGATATTTATACACCATTTGAATACTTCCGATGCGATTGTTATTCATATACTATATACTTGTCACATCGAAAGAGTTCATAATAGGTAATTTAATATTATTTTCACAAGTGCTAAAACTCCAATAGTACGATTAACATTGAATAGAAAATCAAAAAATATTTGTTTACGATTTTGTTTTGAATACGTGAGTGTGACCCAAACAAAATATTTAAGTGTTACACGGATTCAATAAATAATGAATCATGAACCCATAATTTTTATAATCTTTCTTTTCAATTGCTTGTTTATCACGACTGAGAGCTTATTGCCTTGCCGAATCAAAGAACACCAAATCCTTTCATTTGCAGACAGAGGGAAACAATACCAGACACAAAAATGTCGAAGAGAATGAGGAGAACCAAGACTGTTGTTGCCGCTAAGTTTGTTGAGATTCCTACAGTCTCAAAGGAAAAGCCAGCAAAGATGAGACTAGTTACGGATACATCATGTCAAGGGCTTGGCAGAATGACATGGGAAGGAGTTTATAATCTATTGGAGAGTGAAAAACCTAAAGTCACAATAGCAAAGGTATCAGTTCCTGATGAAGATACCTCAGATTCCGACTCTGAGGTTACTGACAGAACACTTGCAAATTCATTCCTACATCGAATTGCAGCCAGAGCAAACATCATGCCTTATTATGATGTGATTCGATGGGTCATCGATAATGTGGAAATAAAGAACAGAATGTTTATTTCGGCTTTTGGAGAATATTTTGGATCATTCGAAGCAGAAGACCTTAAAGCAATGTACCATCTCCCCGATCCGCAGAAGGTTTATAACAAATAATTTGTCAAAGTGTTTGCTGACAGTAATAAAGTTCAATCTGAACCTATCAAGGAATGGAGGAAAAATCCTGAAAAGCACAAAAATGAATCATCCGGTATGTATTCAGTAGATACTCTCTTACCCCCATACTGCTATGTCGCTTCTATGATGTGTAGATTATTTGGCAATAACAATTCTGCTAGGTTTTCTATACAAATGGTTCCTTTAATCCTAGCTGCTGTCAATTCCGAAATTATGGACTGGGCGGTTATTCTTTCTGATAGGATAGCTAATAGGATACTCGAATACAGACAAGATAAAACCGCTGGAAATACCACTCCCTTTTTCTTTTGTGCTTATATTCTAGACGCCCTTTGTTTCAATTCTGAGTTTCCCTTGTTAGGATGGAAATGGACTGCTAAAGATCCCACTCCGATTCATATATATCATAAACTCCTTTGGAAAATTCATTTCAAAGATCATGTGTATAGAATATGTCATGGTTTCCTTATTCCAGTCTTTCAAACCATTTTCAATCGCTTTCCCCCTAGATTCTCCGACAAAGCCAAAGCTGACTTATCCTCAATAGGAGATTGGTTTGGAGAAGAAAAATTCACGTATGGCAGGATTTTCGGGAGTATTGTGGAACCCCATGTCCTCCCTCTTTTTGTTCCAGATAAACTTCTAGCCCAGGAAATCTCCTATCAATTGACAGTTGAAGGAATGTCCAGATCTCTGAGCAATAGTAAGAAAAGAATGTGGCCTTCGTTTCCATTCAATTGTGGACATTTTACTTTGAATGACTTCAAGCATGCAGAAAAGGAAGTTGCCAAAATAAAGGGTTTTAAATTCGCAACAATCCCGGGGAGACAGTATGATCCGCAAAAGATAGCTTTTAATGTTACTTCTTCAGTTTCGATTGGTCGATTCGAGCATGAACCGGATGAATTTGATGATTTGTTTGTTTCATTAAATGAATTTTCTCAAGTCTATAATTTGTCCAAGTCCAAATTTCAGAAAGAAGAAATGAATAAATTTATGTTATTCAGAAAACAAAGATTTTTGAAGGTTCCTCTAGATCAACTAAGAGTTCCTATGCAAGACGCAGAAATAGAAGATAAATCTGGCAAAACAACAGAAGAAACATCTTTCAGTAAGGCCATTACACAGTCATCTACTGGCTAGTCCATTATACAGACACAAAAAGAAGCAATAGGAAATGATCCGATTGTACATATTCAAAAAGAAATCACTGATGGCAAACCCGATGAAAATACTGATCAGCAATCCACAACTCAAATAGAGAAAGAATGCACAAGTACTGATACTAATGTGCATATTCAAAAGGAAGGTTCAGACAGCAAAACTAATGAACAAGAAGGGAATATGGTGAAATCAGATACACAAATTGAAGGAAACAAAACTACTGAGAAAGTAGTAGACCCTGTTGATCCTAATGTTTCCTCCCAATTGTTGAAACAATACAATCAATTTGCTCATCAATTAGGACTGGAAGATGATCCCAAAGAGAAAAATCCAGAAGATCAGGATGTTGAAATCATTCCTGAACATCCTACAGGACAAATTGTGTTGAAAATTGGGGAAATCCCTCCTCTGGATGTATTCTATAGCCCTAAACATAAGGCTATTGTTAAAAAATAGAGAAAAATAAGGAAAATGGATCAAGACACAATTTTTGCTTCACAGGAGGAATTCATGAGTATTGTTTATAAGAATGCTGAAGTGAATCCATTCGAGGATCTCACTAAGTTATCCAAATATGCAGGAGCATACAGTGCTGCGACAATAGATAAAGCTGCAAAGGTTTCTCAGTTGATGACTCAGAAAGATCTACATCTAGCTTTACTTGAAGAAAAAGCTAATAAAAATCAGCAGAAGATTGCTCAATTTGAATAGCAATTTCAAAGTCAAGAGCTAGAAGAGCAGCTGGCCACAAAAAAGAAGAAAGTTGATGAACAAGCTCTAAACAAACAACAACAGATGAATCAAGAAATTTCAAAGTTACAAAATTTGTTGCAAAATGAGCAAGATACAAAGATTGTACAAGAAAAAGAATTTCAAGCAGCTTTAGACAAATTCAAGGATTTTCCCAAATTAAATGAATTCAAAGCAAAAGCTCTTGAAGCCAATAAACTGCTGTCTTAGCAGTTAAATAATTTTTGTACAAAATTAACTCAAACAGAGCCATTTATTGATATCACATCATCTTTGATACATGACATAGTTACTCTCAGGTAAGAGATTGATGATGTCGATGAAAGGATTTCTAAATTTCTTACTTGGCAAGATACAGAGAAAGGAATAAAATCTAATCTTCCTAAAATAGAAGAAATACATAAGGAAATCATGTTTACAGAGTGGGAACAGCAGTTAATGAAAGCTAAGAGAGCTATATCAAGAGCTAGAAGCATGATGGGTAATATAACACAGTTTATCAATGACAGCTTGTATGCAATTAATCTCATTTCAGATTGTGTTCCAGGAAGTTTACTTAAAGTCAAAGAAATTGATCGCAGATGGAAAGAAGAAATAATGAATAAAAATCAACAGATCAATAAGCTTCAAACAATATCTTGGGATAATATGTGGACCTATCTAATTAAGCCACTCAATAAAAAATTAGCTATTAAATGCCTATCAAATGCTGTTGATTTTTTTATTCCAGAATTCTCCGATGCCACATACGTTGGACAGTTACATTCCAAGATGAGTCATCCGGCAGAGGTCCAGGAAATGTTGAAAATTTTCCACCTGGCTACATTGAGCGAGAAGGAAAAGCAATGAATCAGTTCCATTTTAAGATAGTGTTTCTGTTTTCAAATTGATAAATTGTAGCAGTAATAGTAGGATTCTTTTTTCATGTAATTTCATATTTAAACCCCTCTCATGCATTGGAGAAGGGGTCCTAAGTTGTAATATTTTTGACTTGGAGATTACAATTCTGTACTCCACTAGCTCTTATATTTTATAAAGGATCACATCTGGTGATTTTATGCGGAATTATCTTTAAAGAGTTGCATTTCTGTACCTTGAATTTGATTTTGCATTGGAATTACTGGATCAAAGTATCAGATTTCATTTGAAACTTTCAAGATGGATAAGGTATTTTTATCTATTCACTGTTAATTTCTTTTGTTATATGATATTCTCTTTTAAATTTGCTATCATTTATATATATTTCGTTTTCATAATATTTCTCTATATATCATTTTTGAGTATATTAGAAATATTCACTTTTCATAAATGTATGTAAAATGATATACAATGATGAATACAATATGCTAATATAACTTTGTTTAAATTCTTAAACAAAGTTATCTTTATTTGTTACTGCACAATTTCAATTAAACTTTAATACATTTTTATGGTTATTGTTCAATTGGAATAATTTTAAGTTGTATTCACATATGATACCCGGGTTAGTTTTAGAATTTCTTTATCAGTATTTAGATTAAATTAGATAGTTTCATTTCAGTCATTTAGTCCCATTTTCACTCATCCAAATCAACCCATCACCAACCCATTAGTTATAAGGAAACTGGTCCTTTCAATCCAGTTGGAGCCACCATACCAAATGGATAAGGAGTTGTCCTAAGGTCCCGACCGGGTGGTTTTCCCCAATGTTTGAAGCAGAGATCTTCTAGGCTTCAACATTTTTGGCGCTAGAAGGAGGGCATGAGCTATGAATGGCAAGTAAATCTTTACCCACAAGCCATTCTGAGAGAAAAACACCCTCATTAACTTCTTCAATTTCTTCTGAATTACAAAATCCTATAGAAGGAATTGAGAAGAATATTCAGACACCCACTACCAAAATCTTAAAACAATCAGACAACCAAAATCCTGAGTCTCCTGAAGTACAATATTTAATTCATAAATTGAAAGGATTCTCATTATCTCTAGAAGAGTCTGAAATATCTGAAGGTAGTGTAAGCTCAAAATTTGTTCCTTCAAAACCTCTTACTAGGCTACAAAGTGAAAAACTTGGTATTCCTCCGAAAGAATTCCCTTTACCTAGTAGAGTTAAAACAAGAAGAACTCAATCGGAATCAGAAAGTGATATAAGTTCTTCATCTCATATTCAATCACCTATTTCTGAAACCCCAACTCAACAAAGTGCAGTTGTTTCCACATCATCTGCTCAATCATCATCAATCTCAACATCATCTATTCCAACAACTTCTGTTCCGACACCACCAGTCTCTACTACTCCTTCAACAGTTGTTACAACAATGGCACAGAGACCATGGGCTAGTCCAGGGGCTGTCAACATGCCTGCACCTTTACATGATTTACCTGACAATCCTGGAAAATGGCTTCCAAAGTTCAGTCCAGAGCTTAACATTCAAGCTGAAGAACACATCAATAACTTTATGCTGGCTGTAAATTTGAATGGAGTCATAGAAGAAGATGTTGTAGTCAGACTATTCCCTTATACTCTTCAAGGGGCAGCAGGATCCTGGTACTTTTCATTACCTTCAGGATCCATAACAATTTGGGCTCATTTTTCAGATCATTTTTTAACCAAATTTGGAGATGACAGATCGATAGCTACTTTAATCAACGATCTCTCAAATTTGAAGACAGAACCCAAGGAGCCCATTAAAGATTTCAACGCTAGATTCAACAAACTTTTGAACAAAATCCATACAGATTCAAAGCCTAGTGAACAAGTCAGAAGTGAATGGTACATAACTGCTTTGCCCTCAAACATAGCAATTTTTGTAGATAGAGCTGCAAAACCTACTTTAGCCGAGAATATGAAAGAGGCTATTGCAGTAGAAAAACGAATTATTTCTCTAGAAAAGAAAAATGCTATTGAGGAAAGGAAATCCAAGAAGGTCAGCTTCAAAGATGATTCGAGGAAAAAGACGGCCAAAGACCCATACGACATGGAAGGTTTACAAAAATTTCTTAAAACCATGTCAAATGAAATGGTTGAAATAAAAAAACTAGCTGAAACTTCTACCAAAAAACCGTTCCGAAATTTCAAAAGAAATCAAGTTGAAACTAAACCCCCCAATTCAATCTCTAATGTAGAATCAGAAGAGGAAGAAGAAGAAGATACACCTTCAGTATCAGATGAAGAAGAAACGAATGAAGAAATAGCTGAATTACATGGAATGTGGGATTTTATTCTCCCTAATTCTGATAGTGAGGTAGATCAAGAAGCCATGCCTGTAAGTACTAGGAGTAAATCTACATCGGAGCCTGTACAAACAGTTCCTAAAAAGAAAACTACAACTCCAAGTACCAAAGACAAATCCCCTGCAAAGAAAACTTCTCCATTACCTACTCAAAATCAGCCATCTTCTTCTAATCCTCCTACATCAACAACAAAGACTTTAGTGGTATCAGATCCTATGGAGTATAACATTGTTGAAGACATGAAAAAGATTAAAGCCAACATTTCCTTACATGAACTCAGCAAATTAAAACACCAACAGAAGTTGCTATTAAAAGAATTAAATGCTACACCAATTGCTCCTTTACCAAGTGGTGTAGTTGCAAAAGCAGCTAAAGGAACTGGTAAGCCACCAGACAAAGTAGATGTTACTGATACTGTGCTCATTGGAGAAAGATCAAATTCTCAGACTCCTCCTTTGCTTTTGACTTATGAAATGTACAATAAGAATCTGCATAATTGTTTAATCGATTCTGGAGCATCCTCTAATATAATTCCTACGTCTGTTTGTGCCAAATTGAATATTGAACCACAAAAATCGGCAGTTCATATTGTTCAATTGGATCGCTCTAAAGTTCAAGTGGTAGGAGAAATCAATTCAGTTACTATCAGACTAGCTTCCGATCCTAGGATTGTCCAAAGAATTGATATTTTGATTGCAGATATTCCTGAATTCTATGGATTAGTTTTAAGCAGAGACTAGTCTGCAAAACTTAATGGTTATATCGCAACCGATTATTCACATATGTGGCTTCCTTACAAAGGGAAACCGAATCAAATCAAAGTTGAACGAGAAAAACATATGATGCACACTGTCACTGAATTTGAACAATCTAATGAACCTGTGGCTTTCAACAAAAATATTCTTGGAGGTTATTTTGCTGAGTCATTCCTTGGAAACTTCAAAGCACCACAATCACCCTTTTCTGTAAATACTTTTGTTTCTCAAATAGAAAATTTTTCACAATCTGATTCTTCCATAATTGTAAATATTTCTGATGTAATTATAGATAAGCCAATAGATAAATCTTTATTTTGGTCATTATATTTTGATGGATCAAAATCTAGTGATGGAGCTGGAGCAGGATGCATCTTAATTGATCCAGATGGAGAGAAAACCATGCTATCATGTAGGTTAGAATTTGAGTGTACAAACAATACTGCAGAATATGAAGCCTTGATTCAAGGAATTTATAAAGCTATAGGGTTATATGTTAAATACTTGAAAGTCTTTGGTGATTCTGAAATTTTCATAAAATAAGTTAGGAATACTATCCATTGCCTTTCAGGACATCTTAAACACTATCAAACCCTAGTGCAAGATCTTACCACTCATTTTTTAGCATTCAATATTTCTTCTATTCCTAGGAATCAAAATACATCAGCTGATTTGTTAGCTAATGTTGCATCCAAACTCCTTCCTGCTGAAGATTGCAGTCCTGATAGATTTTCAGTAGAATTGATTTTTCGCCCATCTGTCCCAGATAATGTCACAAATTGGAGAGTATTCTATCATGATCAAGACATTTTGAATTTCATGACTTCAGAGAAATCATATGATGAACAAATTATCGATGAGGATGATCATGATTTACAAATTGCCTCAAAAGGTAATGAAAATCACATTCCGAAATCTGTTGTTAAATTGGAGGACTTATATGATATAAAAGACAGATTCAAGAAAGTTACCAATGCTAAACTTCAAAGTTCCACTTTGAAGTTTGAATTAGTAAATCTTGGTTCTGACTCTAATCCTCAAAATGTTAATTTAGGACTCAATTTAACTCCAGAGGAAAGGAATGCTTTCATTAAACTTCTGAACAAATATAAAAATGTTTTTTCTTGGAATTATGATGATTTAAAAATGTATGATACTTCTGTTATTCAACACACAATTCCAATGCTTCCTGATATTAAACCTGTTCAACAGAAGTTAAGAAAGATTCATCCAAATCTCGAAGGTCAAATCAAATCAGAACTTAATAAACTTTTAAAAGCCAAAATCATTTTTCCTGTAAGGCACTCCAATTGGGTTTCCAATATGGTACCTGTAAGGAAGAAAAATGGTGATATAAGAATCTATATTGATTTTAGAAATTTAAACAAGGCATGTTTAAAAGACAATTTCCCATTGCCAACCATGGAACAGATACTTCAAAAGGTAGCTGGTTCTAAACTCATGTCCTTTCTTGATGGATTTTCAGGCTATAATCAAATTTTAGTTCATCCAGATGACAGATTGAAAACAACTTTCAGAACCAAATGGGGAACCTATGCTTATCAGAAAATTCCTTTTGGTCTAATAAATGCAGGAGAAACTTTCCAAAGAGCCATGGACATAGCATTTAAAGGTCTGATCAATAAATCAGTTGTTGTTTATCTTGATGACATAACAGTATTTTCAAAAAAGAGAGCCAATCATCTACATGATTTAAAGCAAATATTTGAAAGATGTAGAAGGTTTGGTATTTCCTTAAATCCAAAGAAATCTTTCTTTGCTTTGGATGAAGGAAAACTCTTAGGATTTGTCGTGTCAAAAGATGGTATATATATTGATCCAGATAGAGTGAAAGAAATTTCTGATATTTCTTTACCTCATAACAAAAAATCCATGCAATCATTTCTTGGGCAAATCAATTTTGTAAAAAGATTCATTCCTGATTTTTCTCAAATTGTTTTACCTATGCAAAATATGATCAAGAAAAATTCAGTATTCAAATGGGGGCATAAAGAGAAAGAAGCCTTTGAGGCAATCAAACAAGCGATCATTAATGCACCAGCATTGAATACCCCTGATTTTTCTAAAGATTTTACTTTGTATACTTTGGCCACCGAAACATCCTATGTTGTTGTTTTAACACAGCTCAATGATCAGAAAATTGAAGCACCAATTTCTTTCTT
This sequence comes from Pinus albicaulis, assembly GCA_034641835.2. Lineage (NCBI taxonomy): Eukaryota > Viridiplantae > Streptophyta > Pinopsida > Pinales > Pinaceae > Pinus > Pinus albicaulis. The sequence goes on along the minus strand of CM076576.1, from coordinate 250,400,119 downwards.
TAGCTCAAATTTGCAAGGAGTTGAGCTTAATTATTCCGATGTTGAAAAAAAAGCCTTTGCCGTGTTTAAATCAATCAAACATTTTAGACCTTTTCTCTTGAAAACACATACAAAAAGCATTGTCCCATTCTCTGCAGTGAGACAATTATTAGTTCAAAAGGAAGTAGGAGAAAAGAGAGCTAACTGGGTAACAGCTTTGCAAGAATATGATATTGATATTAAGCCAGCTAATATTGTTAGAGGACAAGGTTTTTGCAGATTATTGGCAGGAGCTCATAACATACCAGAAAAACAAGATCCAAACAATGATATTCAAGTTAGTCAGATAAGTATTACAGATTTTGAATCTCAGTATGCTGATCTCATCTATAACTTGAAAAATGGGTATGCTCCTTCTAATCTCAGCTATAAGAGCAAACGTGCTTTAATATTGAAGGCTATTAAATATGATATCATTGATAATGTGTTATTCAGAAAGAATTATGATTCAATCCTATTAAGATGTCTTGAAAAGACTGAAGCTGAAAAGGTGTTGCAGGAATTGCATGATGGACCAGCAGGAGGTCATTTTGGAGGTGATACCACAGCTCACAAAATAATTCATGCTGGTTATTACTGGCCTACCCTTTTTAAAGATATGCATGATTATGTGAGGAAGTGCAAAATTTGTCAAACTGCTAGTGGAAGACAAAAGAAACCAGCTTTTCCTTTGCAACCAGTAAATATTGAGCAACCATTTGAGCAATGGGGGCTTGAAATTATTGGTGAGATAGTACCTCATTCTTCCAAACAACACAAATACATCCTTACAGCAACAGATTACTTTACGAAATGGGTAGAAGCAATCCCTTTGAAGGTAGCCAATTCTGATGCAATTATTGATTTCATAGATCAATTCATCATAACCAGGTTTGGTGTACCTCAAGCTCTTGTCTTTGATAATGCATCTTACTTTTCCGGAAATAGTTTAATAGAATTTGCAGTCAAAAGAGGTTTTAAACTGAAATATTCAGCAAATTATTATCCACAAGGTAATGGTTTGGTTGAATCCACTAACAAAAATCTTATCAAAATCATTAAAAGGACCATTGATCAAAATCAAAAGAATTGGCACAAGTCTTTAATCTTTGCACTATGGGTTGATCGTATTACTGAAAAAGCTTCAATAGGAACTTCACCTTTCAATTTAGTTTATGGAAAAGAAGTTGTGATACCATCAAATTTAGCTCTTCCATCATTAGCCCTAGTGCAATTTATTGAAGAAAATCCTTCTTCATCCATTCAATTGAGATATGATCAAATCCTTAAACTAGAAGAAAATAGAGATAAAGCAAAAGCTATTCATGATAAACATCAACAGCTTGTAAAATCTTCTTTTGATGCAAGTTCTACCGGCTCAAAGATTTTTTCAATTGGTGATCTTGTTCTGAAATGGGATAAAGCACATGAAGAAAAAGGTAAGCATACCAAGTTTCAGAAAATGTGGCTTGGACCATTTCAGATTGCTGAAAAGATAGGCTCAAATACATTCATACTCCAATATTTAACAGGAAAGAGAGAATCTCTTCCTGTAAATGGGCTTGTCTTGAAGAAATTCTTTTCATAAGGAGGTAACCCCTTCTTACTTGTACATATTCCTTTCTGCAAAGTTTTTTAATTGTTTTGCGAATAAAGGTTATTAATAAGTCTCTAATTGACTGTTTACTATTAAGAAAATTTCTTAGGAAGAATATTATAAATATTTATTTTGGGTAAATAAGAATTTTTAAAGAGATGATCACAGTCTTTGGATAGTTTAAAATAAGATGTTAAACTTTGAAAGATTATTTCAATTATTTGCATAATCTTTTGAAAACTTGAGGAAAATGTAAATCATTATAAGTTTATTGAGCAGAGAAAGGTTATCTATAAAAGTAAAGATTTTTCAAGTCTTGGTACTCAAAAAACTCTGAAAATTGTCATCTGTTGATTCTTAAGGATAAAACTATTTCACCCCATCCATTTAAGTTGTGATTTTTTAGAATGTAATTCTAAGAAATTATATGAAAATTTTAAGAGATAAGAGGTCTCATCATGAGCCGACTTACCATGTTCATAAGAAGTAATAAAACTGACATTACCAATACTGCATATCAAAACAGGGTAATGGCTTATAAATATAAGACAAGGGGTCTCATCACGAGCCAGATTGTTCAGTTTAATTATAACTAGTGAATGGCATTGTTATTGACTGGCTACCAAACTAGAACAATGGCTCTTAAAAATAAAAAATAAATAAAAGACAAAAACATGAGATAAAATGTCTTATGAATTTATCTTTTAAAAAGTCATAATTTTAGTTGGATGGGACGATGAATAAGTTAATGGTTAAAAGGTAACCCTGTCGAGACTATGAATGTTTGCAGGCAGCAGAGGCAATACCTATGACAATAGAGTATATTATAAAAACCAAACTTGGAGAAATCCACTTACTTCATTATTAACACCAATCAAAGCTTGAGATAACCCAAAAATGTTTTTATTCTCAAGAAATTAGAAAGAAATTGTAGGTAATTTTTATTCTTTTCATAGTTAGATTTTATTTTTGATTATCCTAAGATAGTTTTCATTATCTATAAAATCTTTACTTACTAAAAATATAGTATTCAATTTATTTTTTCAGAGATAACTGTTTCTTTCAGCGAATCGCCAATTGTTGTACTGTACAACAATTCTCCCTTTTTTCCAAAAAAATTTAGAATAAAATTCATTTAGAAATAGGGTCCCTTTTTTCTTCTTTTAATATAGGAATAAAAGACTTAGAAATAAATATTCATTGTTTTGAAAGATTCATTGCATATCTTTGTTACCAAGGGTGTACAAACAAATACAACATTCAAAAACTTCTGATCCGATCAAATATAAAAGACTTTATTATAGAAAATAAATCAATTGCAAAAGTCCCATGAACAGTAATCGGAAATCGGAAATTAGAAAAATCTTTGAAATAAGTTTTAAATACATGTTCAAAATCTCCGATGCGATTAGTCTAATCGCAAATCTCCAATCGCAAAAGATTTAAGTTATTCATTCACATATCTCCGATGCTATGTGATCAATCGTAATCGCGTGATCGGGGCACTTTTAATAAATTCCTTTTGGTCAATCAAAAATTCTCTGATGCAATGCGCCTTATTATAAAACACTTTTCAAAAGGAAATAAACATTTGTTTTCGCTTAAATGAGAAGAATCTCTATATGGTAGACCCCACCATATCGTAATCGGAAATCGGAGAAAAGTCAATAATCATTCTTTTCGATTGAAGTTCCCCGATGCGATATACCATCATCGCAATTGGAAATCAGAGAAGTTCGGTTAACATAATCGAAAATCGGAGAAATATTTATTGTGATATTTATACACTATTTGAATGCTTCCGATGCGATTGATATTCATATACTATAGACTTATCACATCGGAAGAGTTCATAATAGGTAATTTAATATTATTTTCACAAACGCTAAAACTCCAATAGTACGATTAACATTGAATAGCAAATCAAATGATTATTGGTTTACGATTTTATTTTGAATACGTGAGTGTGACCCAAACAAAATATTTAAGTGTTACACGGATTCAATAAATAATGAATCATGAACCTATAATTTTTATAATCGTTCTTTTCAATTGCTTGTTTATCACGACTGAGAGTTTATTGCTTTGCAGAATCAAAAAATGCCAAATCCTTTCATTCGCAGACCGAGGGAAACAATATCAGACACAGAAATGTCGAAGAGAACAAGGAGAATGAAGACTGTTGTTGCCGCTAAGTTTTTTGAGAGTCCTACAGTCTCGAAGGAAAAACCAGTGAAGCTGAAGTTAGTTACAGATACATCATGTCAAGGGCTCGGCAGAATGACATGGGAAGGAGTTTATAATCTATTGGAGAATGAAAACCCTAAAGTCACAATAGCAAAGGTATCAGTTCCTGATGAAGATACCTCGGATTCTGACTCTGAAGTTACTGATACAACACTTGCAAATTCATTTCTACATCGAATTGCAGCCAGAGCAACCATCATTCCTTATTATGATGTGATTCGATGGGTCATCGATAATGTGGAAATAAAGGATAGAATGTTTATTTCATCTTCTGGAGCATCTTTTGGATCATTTAAAGCAGAATACATTAAGGAAATGTATCATCTTCCTAATCCGCAGAAGATTTATAACAAAGAATTTGTCAAAGAGTTTGGTGATAACAATAAGGTTCAATCTGAACCTATCAAAGAACGGAAAAAAAATCCTGAAAAGCACAAAAATGAATCATCCAGTATGTATTCAGTATATTCCCTTTTACCCCCATACTGCTATGTCGCTGCTATGATGTGTAGATTATTCAGAAATAACAATTCTGCTAGGTTTTCTATACAAATGGTTCCTTTAATCCTAGCTGTTGTCAATTATGAAATTATGGACTGGGCTGTTATTCTTTCTGATAGGATAGATAATAAGATACTCAAATACAAACAAGATAAAATTGCCGGAAATACCACTCCCTTTTTCTTTTGTTCTTATATTCTAGACGCCCTTTGTTTCAATTCTGATTTTCCATTGTTAGGATGGAAATTGACTTCTAAAGATCCTACCCCGATTCATATATACCATAGACTACTTTGGAAAGTTCATTTCAAAGAGCATGTTTATAAGATATGTCATGGTTTCCTTATTCCAGTCTTTCAAACCATTTTCAATCGCTTTCCCCCTAGATTCTCCGACAAAGCTAAAGCCGACTTATCCTCAATAGGAGATTGGTTTGGAGAAGAGAAATTCACGTATGTCAGAATTTTCGGGAGTATTTTGGAACCACACGTTCTCCCTCTTATTGTCCCAGATAACCTTTTAGCCCAAAAAATATCCTATCAATTGACAGTTGAAGGAATGTCCAGATCTCTGAGAAATAGTAAGAAAAAAATGTGGCCTTAATTTCCATTCAATTGTGGAAATTTTACTTTGAACGACTTCAAGCATGCAGAAAAGGAAGTCGCCAAAATAAAGGGTTTTAAATTCGCAACAATCCCAGGGAGACAGTATGATTCGCAAAAGATAGATTTTAATGTTACTTCTTCAGTTTCAATTGCTCGATTCGAGCATTAACCGGATGAATTTGATGATTTGTTTGTTTCATTAAATGACTTTTCTCAAGTCTATAATTTGGCCAAGTCTAAATTTCAGAAAGAAGAAATGAATAAATTTATGTTATTCAGAAAGCAAATATTGTTGAAAGTTCCTCTAGATCAACTAAGATTTCCTATGCAAGACGCAGAGATAGAAGATAAATTTGACAAAACAGTAGAAGAAACATCTTCTAGTAAGGCCATTACATAGTCATCTACTGGCCAGCCCATTATACAGACACAAAAACAAGAAACAGGAAATGATCTGATTGTACATATTCCGAAAGAAATCACTGATGGAAAACCTGATGAAAATATTGATCAACAATCCACAGTTCAAACAGAGAAAGAATGCACAAGTATTGATACTAATGTGCATATTCAAAAGGAAGGTTCAGACAGCAAAACTGATAAACAAGAAAGAAATACAGAGAAATCAGATACACAACTTGGAGGAAACAAAACTACTGATAAAATTGTAGACTCTTCTGATCTTAATGTTTCATCTCAATTGTTGAAGCAGTATAATCAATTTGGTCATCAATTAGGACTGCAAGATAATCCTGAAGAGAAAAATCCAGAAGATCAGGATGTTGAAATCATTCCTGAACATCCTACAGGACAAATTGTGTTGAAAATTGAGGAAATCCCTCCTCTGGATGTATTCTACAGCCCTAAACATAAGGCTGTTGTTAAAAAACAGAGAAAAAGAAAGAAAATGGATCAAGACACAATTTTTGCTTCACAAGAGGAATTCATGAGTATTGTTTATAAGAATGCTGAAGTGAATCCATCTGAGGATCTCACTAAGTTATCCCAATATGCAGGAGCATACAGTGCTACGACAATAGATAAAGCTGCAGAGGTTTCTCAGTTGATGACTCAGAAAGATCTACATCTAGCTTTACTTGAAAAACAAGCTAATGAAAATCAGCAGAAGATTGCTCAATTTGAACAACAATTTCAAAATCAAGAGCTCAGAATTAAAGAGCTAGAAGAGCAGCTTGTCACAGAAAAGAAAAAATTTGATGAACAAACTTTAAGTAATCAGCGACAGTTGAATCAAGAGATTGCAAAGCTACAAAATTTGTTACAAGATGAAAGGAACACAAAGATTGTGCAAGAAAAAGAATTTCAAGCAGCCTTAGATAAATTCAAAGATTTTCCCAAATTAAATGAATTCAAAACAGAAGCTCTTGAAGCCAATAAACTGCTGTCTCAGCAGTTAGATATTTTTTGTACAAAATTAACTCAAACAGAGCCATTTATTGATATAACATCATCTTTGATACAGGGCATAGTTACTCTCAGGCAAGAGATTGATGATGCCGATGAAAAGATTTCTGAATTTCTTACTTGGCAGGATACAGAAAAAGGAAGAAAAGCTAATCTTCCTAAAATAGAAGAAAGACATAAGGAAATCCTGTTTACAGAGTGGGAACGGCAGTTAATGAAAGCCGAGAGAGCTATATCAAGAGCTAGAGGCATGATGGGTAATATAACACAGTTTATCAATGACAGCTTATATGCAATTAATCTCATTTCAGATTGTGTTCCAGGCAGTTTGCTTAAAGTCAAAGACACTGATCGCAGATGGAAAGAAGAAATACTGAATAAAAATCAACAGATCAATGAGCTTCAAAAAATATCTTGGGATAATATGTGGACCTATCTAATTAAGCCACTCAATCAACAATTAGCTATTAACTTCCTATCAAATGCCGTTGATTGTTTGATTCCAGAATTCTCCAATGCCACATACGCTAGACAGTTACACTTCAAGTTGAGTCATCCATCAGAGGTCCAGGAAATGTTGAAAATTTGCCACCTGGCTACATCGAGCGAGAGGGAAAAGAAATGAATCAGTTCCACAAAAGACAACATTTCTGTTTTTAAGTTGATAGATTGTAGCAGTAGTAGTAGGATTCTGTTTTCATGTAATTTCATATTTAAACCCTTCTCATGCATTGGAGAAAGGGTCCTGAGTTGTAATATTTTTGACTAGGAGATTATATTTCTGTACTCCACTGCCTCTTATATTTTATAAAGGATCACATCTGGTGATTTTATGTGGAATTATCTTTAAAGTGTTGCGTTTCTGTACCTTGGATTTGATTTTGCATCGAAATTACTGGATTAGAGTATCAGATTTCATTTGAAAGTTTTCTAGATGGATAAGGTATTTTTATCTATTCACTGTTGATTTCTTTTGTCATATGATATTCGCTTTAAAATTTGCTATCATTTATATATATTTGGTTTTCACAACGTTTCTTTATATATCATTTTTTAGTATAATTGAAATGTTTTCTTTCATAAGTGTATGTAGATGATATACAATGATGAATACAATATGTTAATATAACTCTGTTTAATTTCTTAAATAGAGTTATCTTTATTTGTTTCTGCACATTTCAATTAAATGATAATACATTTTTATGGTTATTATTAAATTGGAATAATTTTAAGTTGTATTCACATATGATACCCGGGTTAATTTTAGAATTTCTTTATCAGCATTTAGATTAAATTAGATAGTTTCATTTCAGTCATTTAGTCCCATTTTCACTCATCCAAATCAACCCATCACCAACCCATTAGTTATAAGGAAACTGGTCCTTTCAATCCAGTCGGAGCCACCATACCAAACGGATAAGGAGTTGTCCTAAGGTCCCGACTGGGTGGTTTTCCCCAATGTTTG